>SJYV01019193.1:1275574-1329821 GCA_006410875.1 Neotragus pygmaeus
AGGCAGAGGGGCACATCTAGGGAGTCGCTTCTCCCCAGAAAAATGTGGTGAGAAACTGGTCTTAAAGTTGTTTTTGTTTTCTTGGAATTCTGTGGCAGAGGAGAACACTGAGGCTGAGAGAGCAGGGGCCTGTAAGGTCTTCCAGTGACCTAGGGGACTTGGATCCAGGCCCCCAGTCCCCAGGCCCTACCTCTCTGCCCTCCTCCTGTCTAAACAGCCCACACATGGCCCCTCCTGAATAAGTTAAGTTCCACTTGATATATATGAGTTGCTAAACTGAACAGAGAATCTTATTCAAAGAAAATGAAAAGACATTAAGAGTAAGGAAGAAACGTTTCCATTTTTCTCCCGTGACACCCTCATCCGCCTGGGGTGGAGGCGTGGGGGTCACAGGGAGAAGGCAGGCAGCCCCCAGGAAGCTTAGGACAAGGTGACAGATCTCTGAGTTCAGCTCGGGGAGCGTGCCCTGTGCCAGCTCATCACCAGGCCTCTGCAGAAGGTGGGTGTCATTCTCCTCAGGAACACTCTGCCTCCCTCTCCCACCTCCTCTGCAGCCTAAAAGTCACTTGATCTTGAACGCTTTGCCTGACTCCCACCTCTGCCAAGTTTAAGTACCCCTACGTGACCTGACAAAAACTTTCACTCCCGGTAAAAATCCTCACACTTACTGAGCTCCTGCTCCATCGCTACCAGGTCCTGTTCTAGCCACTCTGTGCATTCTCTCACTTGGGGTCACCTGTGAGGTAGGCGCCATTATTATCCCCATTTCACAGATGTGGAAACTGAGGCTTCCACGGCATCACAGCCACTTTTCACCCTGCCCCAACCAGAGGCGGCCACAAGTCGGGGGACTGGGTCATCTCCCTCTCTCTATCCCAGGGCCCACTGAGTCTGGTGTGGTGGACGCTGAAGGGGCAGGTAGATGGGGGGACAGGTGGGAGGCTACCTGCTGGGCGTCCCCTTCTGTGTAGGGCAGCTTGGTGGACACGTGGAACATGATCTCCTTGTTGCGGAAGTTGCAGTACACAGACTCGGTCCCCGTCTGCCCGTGGGTCACGTCCAGGCCTCCTCGGAACCTGCCCCAGGGCCCCCCCAGTCCACAGCTCAGCCTCCAGCCCCAGCCAGGCCTCGGTGGGGCCAGGAGGGGGGCTCCATCCCTGCCCGAAGGCCTAGGTCGGATTCTCGTCGGTGTGTCCCAACCTGGGGCTCACCCCTTAAAGTCCTGCAGTTTGACCTTCTGGCCCAGAAACTCGAGGAACTCCACGAAGGCGGGGCTCTCCTCATTGGTGCTGAAGAGTTCTTCCTCAGAGGTCTGGCAGGGGTGCAGGCACACAGAGGGCAGAGGTCATTGAGCTGGGGCGCCATCCCCCACTCACACCCAGGAAGGCTGGAAGGGGGACCTCTGGCGGCCCCGGGGTTCCTGAGCTCGAGTCCCCAGGTAAGGGCTCTCCATGGCTAAGGTCTGAGGCCCCAGGTACATGGGCAGATGGAAGCAGGAGACCGGCACACCTGCCCGAGCTTCTGATAAATGACTCCGAACTTGAAGTTATTGCTGATAACATGCTCGTCGAAGGTGACAATGAGGCGGGAGGCCTGCAGGGAAAGGGTGATGGGTGAGGCACACTGCTTTTATTTTTCTTTCTTTTTTTACTTTGTATTTTATATGTGTGTATAGCCGATTAACAATGCTGTGATGGTTTCAGGTACACAGTAAAACACCTCAGCCATACGTACCCATGTATCCTTGCTCCCCCAGACTCCCCTCCCATCCAGGCTGCCACATAACACTGAGCAGCATTCCCTATGCCATCCAGTAGGTCCTTGTCAGTTATCCATGTTAGATACAGCAGTGTGTACATGTCCTTCCAGACTCCCTAACTATCCCTTCCCTCCATCCTTCCCCAGTGGGAACCGTAAGTTCACTCTCTTAAAGTCTGACACACCACTTTTTCAAGTTGCTGTTTGTGGCTGTATGTGCCAAGCACTGTGCCAGGCACTGCACACGCATCATCTCATCTTCTCCTTGGAAAGGGTCCGTGAGGGACTCCTGCTGCCCTCATTTCACAGATGAAGATGCCGAGGTTCTGAGAGCTGAAGGAACTGACTTGCTAAGGTCAACAACTGCCACATGGCAGAGCTGGGGCTTAAACTCAGGTCTGTTGGATTCCAAAGCCTAAGCTCATTGCTCCTGAGTTTTGCCCACGAGCTCCCACCCCAACTCTGCTCTATCACCGGCCTGATGTCCGGCTCTTCTGTGAAGTCATCTCATCATTCTAGAACAGACCAAGTCCCGCCACTGTGCTGTGGAGCCTTGAGCAAGTTCCCCTCCTCATCTTGTCCTCTTCTGTACCTTGGAGGTGGGACCTGATCACTGAGACCCCCTCCTTCAGGGGAACTTGCCTGGACCACTCACTTCTCAGGGACCTCACCTTTCTAGGAAATTCAGTCAGAGCCACAGGCTATACCTGTCTTTCAAGGTCCAGCTCTTTTGAGAAGCCTTCTGGCTTACTGTGGAGAAGACAATGGCACCCCACTCCAGTCCTCTAGCCTGGAAAATCCCATGGATGGAGGAGCCTGGTAGGCTGCAGTCCATGGGGTCGCTAAGAGTTGGACACGACTGAGCAACTTCAGTTTCACTTTTCACTTTCATGCATTGGAGAAGGAGATGGCAACCCCCTCCAGTGTTCTTGCCTGGAGAATCCCAGGGACGGGGGACCCTGGTGGGCTGCCGTCTATGGGGTCACACAGAGTCGGACATGACTGATGCAACTTAGCAGCAGCAGCAGCTGGCTTACTGAAGACTGAAGCACCTCTCCTTCATCCCACACTATCACAGTGACTTCAGCACCCAGCAACAGAGCTGCAAGCGCAACTGCCATCTGCTGGGTGGTACCTAAGGAAGCGCCNGTCGGACATGACTGATGCAACTTAGCAGCAGCAGCAGCTGGCTTACTGAAGACTGAAGCACCTCTCCTTCATCCCACACTATCACAGTGACTTCAGCACCCAGCAACAGAGCTGCAAGCGCAACTGCCATCTGCTGGGTGGTACCTAAGGAAGCGCCTGTGTTACTCTCTCCCCAGGTCCCCTCGGGAGTCAGAAAGCAAAGCCAGTGGAGCCTTGGCTCGGGAGCACAGGTGACCGACCCTTAGATGGGTCCCCAAATGGGACTTGAGAGTTTCCAGAGGTAAGAAAGACTTGCCTCCAAGGCAGACAGCACTGGGTTCAAATGTGGACTTCCTTATCTGCTAGGCATCCCTAAGTAAGGCACCGAACCTTTCTGGGCCTCTAGTTCCTCTTCTACAAACTGCAGACTTTGCAGGATTATTGTCAGGATTAAATGAGGGAACTTAGGAAAAGTACCCTGCACGGCGCAGGAGCCCACACCCTCCCCAGGCCCAGCCATACCTTGGGGTAGAGCACAGGATAGAATCGATCCACATTGACGTCTTCACACACCAACTGCAGGAGGAGATAAGGGAAGGCCTGAGGGTGGGCCCTCTGGGCCTCCCGGGCCAAAGTCGGGTGGCAGGGACAGCGGGACACCAGAGAGGCGTGCAGTCAAGGCTGAAGCGGGCCTGGGGGCTCGCTGTCACTCAGAACAAGGCAGGCAGAACTGAGGCCCCTGTCTCCTAAAAAGTGCCCCAAAGAGTGCCCCAAACACACAGGCGTGCGGGCATCAGGGGAACGCGGAAGGGGCAGGACCCCAGAGACAGGCCACAGCACCCAGGCCAGGATCTGGGGCTAAAGCCGAGGGTCTGCAGGGGCCAGGCCGCAGCCCAGCTCCGGGCCCACAGGGGCTGCCTGCAGGGCTCCACCCAACTGAGCAGACGCCTCACCTTTGCCATCTGGACCACGTTGGGGAACTCAGTGAGGCAGGAGATGGGGATGACGTCGTGGTATGTCCGGCACTTGGTCCTGGGAGAAGAAAACCCATGCTGAGAGGCGAGGAAGGGGGAAAGGCAGGTGGGAGCCCCGCCCCAGCCAATAAGACCAGGAGGGGCAGACCTCGGGGAGGTCCAGAGGGGAGGAGGGGCCAGGCCTGGCTTAGGTGCTGACTTGCTGTGCAGCCTCAGGAAAATCGCCTGCCCTCTCTGGGCCTCCATTAGAAGAGCGGGTAAACTGAGACAGCTTGCAGCCCCCTCACCCGCAGCCCTCCCTGCTGTCGCAGGCCCTCTCGCCGCGCCCGCACCTGAGCAGCAGCCGCAGGTGTTCCTGATCCCCGATGACGTCGTACTTGAGTGAGAAGACAAGGTGGCCCAGGGCGGTGTCCAGTGAGTAGTAGTTAAAGTGCTCCTGGGGGGCGGGGGGCCGAGAGAGTGAGCCAGGCTGAGCCCGAGGCTTCCAGAAACCCGCCCAGAAGGCCAGCTCACCCCTGGGCGGCATCCCTCCCCAAGCAGCGGGTGTTCGGGCTGACAGCACACTCTGCCTCAGACGGCGCGTGTGTGTCAGTCGCTCAGTCATGCCCGACTCTTCGCAAACCCCAAGGACTGGAGACCACCGGGCTCCTCTGTGCATGGGATTCTCCAGGCAAGAATACTGGAGCAGGTTGTCATTCCCTTCTGCAGGGGATCTTCCCAACCCAGGGATCCAACCTGGGTCTCCTGCATTGCAGGCAGATGCTTTACTGTCTGAGCCACCAGGGAAGCGCTCAAAGAGACATGCATTTAAATCCCAGCTTTGCAGCTGGCCAGCTGGGCACCTGAGAAGGCCACCTTACCTTCCTGTGCCTCCGTTTCCTAGTCTATAAAGTGGGGGTGAGGCCAACTGCCTTGTGGGAAGGCGGCAGGGACTGAGAGAGGCAGTGCCTGAAGCAGAGAAGCGGTTCCTGAATGTCTGTAGTAACCGCAGCTCTGAGTCCTCAGCAAGGTCAGGACCACATCTGTATACACATGGCATCTCCCAGCCCCTACCCTTCTCCAAGCTGGGCACATAGTATCTGTGTGTGCGTGTGTGTGCATAAGTGTGTGTGCACACGCATGCATTCAGTCATGTCCAATTTGTGATGCCCTGGACTGTAGGCCACCAGTCTCCTCTGTCCGTGGGATTTTCCAGGCAAGAATACTAGAGTGGGTTGTCATTTCTTACCCCATAGGATCTTCCTGACCCAGGGATCGAACCTTTCGTCTCCTGCACTGGCAGGCGGGTTCTGCACCATCTGGGAAGCCCACACGGTCAACCCGTAGCCCTGTGGCCCCCGAAGCCAGGACCCGTGAGAATCAGAAAATCACGAAATGAAACATCATGAACACACTGGGCGGCTGACCTGGCTGGTTCCTATCCTCCTGCCGCCGTAACTGGGAAGCCGCGGGGTTGGGAAGAAATACTCCCCAGGGCCCAGGGAAAACTGCGGCAGGGCTGGCACCTCCATGTGGGGAGGCCCCAAAGCCAAGGACGGGAGCGCCAGATTTTACCCCACGTGACCCTTGGCTCTCCTGCCAGCTCGGCTCCCCAGCCACTCCCATGCCAGGAGTTATCATCAAGGAAGGAAGTCCTATTTAGCAAGAACACTGGAGTGGGTTGCCATTTCCTTCTCCAATGCATGAAAGTGAAAAGCGAAAGGGAATTCGCTCAGTCGTGCCTGACTCTTCGCGACCTCATGGACTGCAGCCCACCAGGCTCCTCTGCCCATGGGATTTAAATATAAACAGCTGCACTCAAAGGACAGCAGAAAAAAATGTAGGGGCCAGGGGACCAGCCTACACATCCACAGCTCAGGGGCATCTGCGGGGACCTGGGGCAGAGGCCTCCCAGCCCTTCTTGGGCACAGGGAAATGGAAACCCCCAGTGCTTGGCACCATCTGCAGGAAAGGAGAGGCAGGCACTCGGCAAGAAGGGCTGCACCAAGGCCAAAGTCACCCCAACCTCGGCCAGGCCAGGGCCCACCGCTTCCCCGGTCACCCTGCCTGGAGAGGCGAACGGCCCTGCCCCTCTCCACGGGCCCCCGGCCCCTCCTCTCTGTGCTGCTAACCGGACCCTGGTCATCATTCCTCCCCCAGGAACCCCCAACCTGTGCCCCTTCCAATCCTCTGGTGCTCACGGCTCCGCCTTCGTTCCCTCACTCACTGCTGTCACTCATCACTCCGTCAGCAAACTCCTCTGAGCGCCAACTGTATGCTCAGTCCACACAGTCCCCCAGGTCCCACCAACTAAGAGCCTCCGGACAGTGGGCTCCTGGGCTGCAGGCCCCCCCCCAACTCACGGGTGCAACCCCCTGCCCGGCTCTGGGTCTGCCCCCAGGCAATAGCTCCTGAAGCCGAGCCTGCTGGTTTGGTTCCCATCACCCTTTAGCACCCACACCCACCAGTATCAGGCCAACGCCCTGGACCCAGACTCAGTACACGCAGCTCCTCAACCCCTCAAAGAGTTGTGCGTCCTTCCCTCATGTGCACAAACACACACACCACACACAAACGCACACACATACGCGCGTGGGAGCGAGTGCCAGGAACGTGACCATGCGGTGCGTGCTAAGTTGCTTCAGTCGTGTCTGACTCTTCGCGACACTATAGACTGTAGCCTGCCAGGCTCCTCTGTCCATGGGATTCTCCAGGCAAGAACACGGGTGGGGTGCCAAGCCCTCCTCAGGGGATCTTCCCAAACCAGGGACTGAACCTGCGCCTCTTATGTCTCCTGCATCAGCAGGCAGGTTCTTCACCACAGCGCCACCTGGGAAGCCAGACTCTTCCCACAGCAGGTCTCAATGGAAGGTCAGCCAGAGCTAGGTCCAGCTCCGAGCTCAGTAATTGTGTGACCTGAACCGATCCACTTTAGCTCTGAGCCTCTTGTTTCCTCTTCTGGAAAAATCAGGACAGTCCTGCTGTCACAGAGTTAATTATGAAGGGGTAATAACAGCTAACAATTTACTGAGCACCTACTAGGGGCCAAGCGTGGTTCTCAATGTTTCACATGTACTTGTATCATCCTCGTTTTCATAGATGAGAAAACAGGCTCAGGAAGGTTAGACAACCTGCCCCAGGTCATGCCACCATGCAACAGAGGAGTCAAGAAGCGCCCCCAGGTCGCAAGACCCTAGAGCCGGCGCAACATCCTGCCCCCTCACTTGTAACTGATGGCACCTGGAATGGGGTCCCGGCACGTGACCTCCTCCCCAGCTCCCGCTGCCTCGTCCAGCAGCTTCCGCCTAGGAGCTGGGTGATGCCAGCACACCCTGGACGGGCAGGGTCCCGGATCTGGGGCCGGTGGTGGCACAGGGGTTGCCCCCGTCCGGGTCACCCCATGGCACTACCATCGCTCCACCTCAAGCTGACTGAATGCATGGCNTTCCAAATAATAAAAAAATTTGGATTGAAAAATCAATATAACAACAAAAAAACATTTGGGTTATTTCAGAAATTTCACACCAGTTATATAAATGTTTTAATCTGCTGAAGTAAACATATTAGAAAGAAGAAAAGTGGTTCCTTTTCTTATGCCATCATTGTGGCTTACTAAAGCAATAATAATTTGCTTCTGTCTCTGTTTATTTTTTGGCATTTCTTGAGCCTGGAAAAGTGAAATTCAATTGGCCTGTATCACTTTGTTTTTAAAGTCTTCCTTTTTTGAGATTGTCAGCACTGCTAAAATACCTAAGTCCAAAACAAACACATTTTTTTCGTTCATAATTTCCTTTTTTTAAAAAGTAGCTTTCTTTTCTCTGCAAATATTTTATTCCTAGATCATGTAAACCCTTTCTCAGCCAGTTTTAAAAAATGAAGTCTATATTTAAATCTTAAATTGTACAAATTTGTAATATTCATACTGACAAATACTTATCCACCTGTCTAGCTACTGGCCATCCAGCCACTCATCCATTCATCCATCCATCTATTTCTTGACTTCCTTTTTGTTAGTTTATTTACTTAAAAATTAAATTATTGAGAAATCTCATAGCTCCTCATAGTATTGTTATAGCAATTAAACTGAAATGAGCAGAGTTTTGTAAACAATATATCATATAGATATGACTTCTAATATCACAATATAGTTTTTCAATCAGTGAAACTCATGGCCCTGATTATAAGCTCAATGAAAATTTACTGGGTATATAAAAGTATAACATTAAAAATTTAGGCTAGGAGAGAAACTCTAAATTTTATTTAAAACATTAGACTTTCTAAAAGCCTTTTAGGTTATTATATGAGTTATTAAATTAGCTCATTTAATCCACATCATAAAGTGGGTACTGTTGTCATTCTCATTTAAATGCAGGGCAACTGAGGCACTGAAAGTTAAAGGAACTTGCCCAAGCTAACAGAGCTAGAAATAACAGAGAACATATTTCCAATCCAGGCAGTTTGGCTCTGAGGCATGTGATTTTAAACTATGATGCTTAATTAATTCCATGTGCCACCTAGCTCTGGAGAGAGAAATGCCCAAATACGTAATATCTTGCTATGAAGTACAGATGATATAAATTTGCCGTGTGGTATTCTACCTCTGTGTTCTATCCATAAGAGCAGTCAGGAAAGCATATCATAGCCAGCTAATTCAAGCCCTATGTAAAATAGCTAATGAGAGAGATTGGCTATCTGGGTACCTGAAAAGTCTGAAATAAAAGAATTCACTGTGAGAAAATATGACCATATAATAAAACAACAGATTATAAAGAAGGAGGTCATTAGTTAACCTGTATTGTAAATATGTGTTGTATTTTCTGTAAGATAAAAATTAAGTAGTTCTCTAAATAAAAAAGATACTGTTAATGTTACTGACTCTTACAAGAGTAGTGGACTCATACACTATTAATTTCCAGTCATTCCCTGCTCAGGATTTCATGTAGCTGTCTTGCCTGTCTCCAAATGCCAGTGCGTCCGTGCTAAGTTGCTTTAGTCATGTCCGACTCTTTANGCACACACACCCTCCCCTACCTGCGTGTGCGTGCACACACACCCTCCCCTACCTGCGTGTGCGTGCACATACACCCTCCCCTACCTGCGTGTGTGTACACACACACCCCCTTCCTCCCCATCACATGGCCACCGGGCTCTCCCGAGGCCAGCCAGGGCACACACGGGGTTAATCCAGCCATCTGCCAGCTGTGCTTGGCAGCTTTGGCCTCTCCAGCGCCAACTCCCTATGAGCCTTCCTGGAAGGCGGCATCCTTGCTGGCTGGCGGGGCTGGGGGCTGGGCCTGGGAAGCCCCTGGAGTCTCTAGGAGGGCGCCCCTCCCCCAGCACCTTCAAGGCCTCAATTCAGTTGGCTCCCGCTGTCCAGCGGGGGCACCTCTGGAGCTCACACACATGTGCCATGGGGTTGTGCACCAGGAAGCACATACACCCTCTCTCTCTCTGGATCAAACACACACAGGCCTGCACACCAATATTTAAACACGGTCTCACTGTACCAAAGAAAGCAAACACACAGAAACCCACACACACAAACCCACCAGGTCTGTGTACACCACTTCTTAGACTCAGAGCTACACACAAACATACACAAACACATATCAGTGTCCTGCGTTACACAACAGCATGCTCCCTCACACACACGGGTCCATGTCCCCCAGGAGCCACACACACAGAGGCAAGCCCACCCCTGTGTTTCACCCTGCTTGCTTTTAGTCGTTCAGTCCTGTCCAACTCTTTGCAGACCCCACGGACTATAGCCTGCCAGGCTCCTCTATGAGATTTCTCAGGCAAGAATACTGGAGCAGGTTGGGTTGCCATTTCCTTCTCCAGGGGATCTTCTCAACCCAGGGATCCAACTCGAGTGCCTCCTGCAGTAGCAGGTGGGTTCTTTACCACTGAGCCCCCTGGGAAGCCCCACCCATATGAAAATCTGTGCAAGTAATTGCACATAAAGCTACACAATTGCACCAGTAATTGCACACAGAGCTACAAAGACACCACACGACCGTTCTCAAGACTGGGTGTTGAGCGACACAATAAGGCGCGCTTGCAGACACAGGCAGGTATGTCCATGGAAGCGGAGGCACAGAGCCTCAGCACCCCACATGCTNATGTAATTGCACACAGAGCTACAAAGACACCACACGACCGTTCTCAAGACTGGGTGTTGAGCGACACAATAAGGCGCGCTTGCAGACACAGGCAGGTATGTCCATGGAAGCGGAGGCACAGAGCCTCAGCACCCCACATGCTCACCCTCCCCATCAGAGTCACACACCCCGTGTAACAGACATGCCAGACTTGACCCCACAGCATTCGGAGAAAAAGGAAAAAGCATGCAATAACTAGGGGAGGGCTTAATTTCCAAGGATGAGGGGCTTGGGTCTGAACCCCCTCAATCATACACACACAGAGCTCTGTGAAAGATCACAAGACACAACACCCCACGTGCACCCCACTGTGAGGCCTGCCCACAGAAATGCCCCCCCTGGGAAATGCACGATAGGTGTCCCTAGGAGATGGGTGACCTGCGGCCCTCGAGGCCACACCCGACACTTGGGAGCTTGGAAGAGACAATTCCACAGGCAGTGACGGCAGAAACCACAGACACATAGTCCAGGCAGGCAAACACGCCTGTCAGCCAACACCTTGTACAACAGGCAGCATCTGTTGTACCTTGTACAACAACAGCGGTTGTGTGCCCGAATGAGCCACACAGCCTCGACCCAGCACAGGCCCAGCGCCGGCCATCCCGGGGCACCCGTGTCCTCCAGGACACCCCACTTAGGGTGACCTCACACGGCCAGGAGCAGGCGCTGGGAGTCTCAGCCACCTAACACTGACACATGGCACCCTGTCACCCAGAGCACGCACAGCAACAAGTGACACGGCCGATACAGCCTCACTCACGCACCAGACGCCCTGACACAGGGAAGGCTGGGAGCCAAGCGGCCCAGGGCTCCAAGTAGACAGACCCCTCATTAAGGGGAGAGGGGATGGACCAAGTGGTCCCAAGGCTAGCGCATGAGCGCGCGGGCACACACACACACACACACACACACACACACACACACGGAGTGCCCCTCTAGCCCAGAGCCACAGCACCACCATGGGCACTCTGTTGCTTAGGCAACTGCAGAAAGAGCCCAGGGCCTGGGACCCCAGGGCAGGGGTGTGCCCTGTGGCCGCGGTGGCCGGGTGTTAGCCCAGAAGCGAACACACCCTCCATGACGGAGCCTCGCACACCCGTCCTGCCCAGGACTGAGCCCGAAGGGCTCCGAAGAAGTTGGGCCGAACCATCTCTGGCGGACACCCCTCGGCCTTCGCCCCGGTCCTCACCTGCCAGCCGGCCCCTGCAGGCAACGATCCTCTCCGGGGACGGCCGAGGGGCGCCAGGGGCCGCGGCTGCGCCATCCCGAGCCCGGCCCAGCCCCGGCCCCCCGACCCCGGCGTCGCTCCCACTGGCCCGGCCGGCTCCGGCCCGCGCGAGCCGCGCCTGGTTCCCTGCAGCGCCGAGCTCCGCGCTCGCGGCTCGGGGATCCGGCGGCGCGCTGCCTGCGCTGGGCTCGCCAGGCGGCCGGGCCCTGAGGGGGCGGGGCGCCAGGTACGGGCGGCGCGAGGACGGGGCGGGGCTTCGGGCATCCGGGGCGGGGACACGGGAGGCCCCGCCCCGCAGGGCCCGGGACACTGCGCTTGCGCGCTCTTGCCGGCGCCCAAACGGACACCAGAGCACCCGGTTTGTCTGGTGCGTCCCTTCCTGGCCTCCTCTAACGCTCTTCTTCTAACCCCTCTTAAACCAGTCCATCCTAAAGGAAATCAGTCCTGAACATTCACTGGAAGGACTGATGCTGAAGCTGAAACTCCAGTACTTCGGCCACCTGATGCAAAGAATTGACTCACTGGAAAAGACCCTGATGCTGGGAAAGACTGAAGGCGGGAGGAGAAGGGACGACAGAGGACGAGGTGGTTGACTGGCATCACCGACTCCATGGACACGAGTTTGAGTAAACTCTGGGAGTTGCTGATGGACAGGGAGGTCTGGCGTGCCGCAGTCCATGAGGTCTCAAAGAGTCAGACACGGCTGAGTGACTGAACTGAACTGAACTGAACTGAACCTCCTCTGGGTATTGTGCCTCAGGGCCTCAGAGATGGACTTCTTGGGCTGGGCTTTGAAATCGGGAAAGAAGCATGGGGATGGGAGGCTTAGCTTGGAGACAGAGGGGTTTTCTTGACCATCTGCTTAATGTTGGACCCTTTGCAAGTCTGATCCTCTCCCCACAACTCAAGAGGTAGGAGCGTAATCCCCATTTTACAGAAGAGAAAACTGATTCCAAGAGATAACGTATGCTCAAGATCACACAGCTAGGACAAGGCAGAACTAGGAATCCACCTCCATCCCCACCAATGCCTGACAGGCCAGCTGGTACCCTGGTTTCCCCAGGCCCCAGGCCCACACCTGTCCCTTACTGCCCCTGACCCTGGGAGAGGGCAGGAACAGGGGCTGCCAAGGCCCCATGCATGGAGAGAACTTCAGGATATGTGGGTTCTGGCTCTGACCTTGCTACAACCTGCTGAGTAGACTTAAGTCGGCCCCTGCCGCCTCTGTAGGCCTCAGCTTCTCCATCTGCGAAATACGAGGCCTCTTGCAGGCCCTTCCAGCTGACCCTGCACTGTGTCTGCCACTGTGAGTGGGGGCAGGGCTGCAGTACCCCCTCCCCAGATAGATGCTGGGAAAGCAGTAATTGCTTCCTGAGTTGTGGCCAAGTCAACACCAGCTGCTTCAGACCCTACAGGGCAGGGCTGCCCACCAGCTCAGTACCCAACCTCTCTTCAGCTTCCTGAAGGAGTTGTCGGCAGCTCCCCACCACTACTCTCCATCTCAGGGCCAAGGGCTCCTGGAAGGAAGGCACTGCACCTTCCTTTCCCCTAGACCTGGCCATGGGTCAGGCTGGAGCCCAGGAAGCCGGCGGGAACCCTGGAGATGTGTGTTCCAGACACGGCGTAGCTTTGTTTTTAATAATTAACAGCAGCAAATATTGATTTATGCAGGCACTTTCAGGCCTGAGCGCTTCCGGGCACCCATCAAAATGCAGCCAGAGAAACATTCATTCCCACACAGGGAGGAGGCAAGAGCTGCTTGCATCAGTGGAGACATGTGTGTGCCAGGAGTGGAGAGTACACACATGTGTGCCTGCAACTGTGTGTGTGTGACTCTGAGAGCAGGTGTGACTGTGTGTCTGTGGACATCCTAGGTGTGTCTGTGCACATGTATCTGTATATCCATGGGTGTGTACACGTGCCAGTCTGAGTGCATCTGCAGACATGTGGATGCTCCCATGTGTGCAGGTGTGGGTAGGCTGTGTATGTAAACAGGTGTGGGTTTCTAAATCCTTGAGTGGAAAAACCCCTACAAGGAACAGGGTAGGAGTGCCTTGGGTAGCTCTGTGTCTCTACCAACGTGGCTTCCCAGTGAGAGAGAGACGTCCCTTCTGGGTATTCTCTCCTGCCCTGGGAACATAATGAGGCCAGTCATCCCTCAGCTTCGTGATTGCAACTTTCCAAGATTACTTTCACAGTCATCACCCTTTGGCAAACGGGCCTGGTGGGTACAGAAGAAACTGTCCCCGCTATTTTACAAAACCTAAGGCCCAGGGAGGGGCCGGGCTTTGCCCATTGACACATGGAGGTCACCTGCTCCTCAGATTGGCTCCGCCATCAACATTACTAACGTGAGCAGAGCCAGGAGAGGGGGATGGAGAACGTGTCACAGACCTGGGACCCCTCACCCCTCCCTGGTTTGCTGGGGACCCAGATGGATTACTCAGTCTCTCTGGGCCTCAGTTTCCTTTCCTGTAAAAGGAGAACAACCGATCGACTGTGTCTTGATCCTGGGGTGGGCGTGGGCTGTGGGACGGGGCAGTCTGGAGCCCGCAGCCGTCTGAGCCTGTGTTGGCACAAATGGAGGCTTCCAGCCGAACTGGGCAAGAGGCCAGAAAGCCTGGGGGAGACAGCCCAGAGCTAACCTGAGCAGGCAGGACTCAGGGAGATGGGCGCTGCTGCTGCTGCTGCAGATGCGAACACTGAGGTGCAGGGAGGGGAAGTGAACCCAGGCCTCCTGCCGGATGCTTAGGGGGACAAGGACTGGGAACCTCACTTCTGAACCCATGGAGTCGCTCCGTTCCAAGTCCCAGGATCCACATGGCCCAGTCTTGGGCTATTGCCCAGGCACAGACAGCAGGAGAGGATCTCAAGGACTCCCCGATATAGTCCCTAGGACCCACACTTGGACCCCCTTGGAGGTGGTGATCCCCGAAAAGTACACTATTCCTTGGCCATATACCCCTCCTGACCTAGGAGGGGTACATGGCTCTTGTTCCAGGTCAGAGTTCTGGGCGAGAAGCTTGGCATATCATGTGTCTACTATTTATTGGCTGTGTGACCTCGGGAAAACCGCTTTACCTCTCTGGGCATCTGGATCCTTATCTCGAGAATGCCTACCACCCATGGTTTGATGAAAGGACTGAGAAGCGTGATACCTGTGGACATGCTTTAGGATCTGAAAAGTGTACTACACAAGTGAGAGCTTATTACCCTCAGCATTAGAAATTCCACCAGACCAGGCGCTCTGGTCAGACTACATGAGTTCTGGTCCTGGACCCATCACATCCTACCTGTGTGTCTTTGAGCAAGTTACTTAACCTCTCTTAGCTTCGATTTTCTCATCTGCCAAACGAGACTAAGAAGAGTACTAATTAAGTCCACAGTAGTTATAGTTTGAAGACAAAATGAGATCCTGCATGCAAAACATTAAGAACCCACCTAGCTCACAGTAAATCTCAATAAATGCTTGTGGTTATCACTGGTATTGGATCCCCTGCAGAAGTTGTTTAGTTATCTATCTCCTAACCAGACCGTGGCTCCTTGAGAGCAGGGCGATTTCTGGCACCTCGGCGCCCAGCAGAAAGTTGACACGGGTCATGTGCCGGGCAAACATTTGATTTCGACGATAACAAGAACAGCCTCGTTTACAGGGCTCTCACCCTGCGCCAGATATTATGCAGTGAGTGTTTTATCATCGCTTTTTCACACTTTACCCCACTTCGCAGGGCTCCTCTGAGAAGCAGCCCTGTGAAGTGGGGTATCCTCATTACACCCGATTTACAGCTGAGGAAATGGACGGTGATGTTGATGATGAAGATAAGGAAGAAGAGCTGTTTGGCCAGTTTCTTCCCAGCTGTTCTGCCCCCAACCTTGCTACAGATCCTGGTTCAGCCTCTGAGACTGGGGCAGGTCCCTCAGGGGTGAGGAGTGGTGTCCCCTTCTGGGGCTAAGCCCCATCTACCAAACATTTTGCCTCTGCACCGCAGTCACTCTTAGCTGTCTCCTGGCCCTGGGAGGAGGGGGGTCCTCCGGACTGGGGGCCACAGGGAGGTGAGCACTTACCTTAGGGTGGGATGAGGCAGTCTGGGAGGGAACCAAGTCCACTCTCGGCAGGTCTAGTGCCTGGGGGCAGCGCTGGTTCTGCCCATCACTCCTCCTGGAAGAGAAAAAGAGGCTGAGGTCAGAGAGGGCCCCAAGTTGGGAGATCTGTGAACTTTGGGAGGAAGACTCATTCTCAGAATTGGGGGATGTTAGGGGAACAGATTTCAAAAAGGAGGGGAACCTGGATTCCCCAGGAGGCAGGAAGCGAGCAGGGCTTCCAACTTTTCCCAGAGATCAGCGATATGAACACAGTGTCCCTGTAAACAGCAGCAGCAACAGCAGCCCATACTCTAGAATCACTGCAGATGGTGACTGCAGCCATGAAATTAAAAAGACGCTTACTCCTTGGAAGTTATGACCAACCTAGACAGCATATTCAAAAGCAGAGACATTACTTTGCCAACAAAGGTCTAGTCAAGGATATGGTTTTTCCAGTGGTCATGTATGGATGTGAGAGTTGGACTGTGAAGAAAGCTGAGTGCTGAAGAATTGATGCTTTCGAACTGTGGTGTTGGAGAAGACTCCTGAGAGTCTCTTGGACTGCAAGGAGATACAACCAGTCCATTCTGAAGGAGATCAGCCCTGGGTGTTCATTGGAAGGACTGATGCTGAAGCTGAAACTCCAGTACTTTGGCCACCTCATGCAAAGAGCTGACTCATTGGATGGGAGGGATTGGGGGCAGGAGGAGAAGGGGACGACAGAGGATGAGATGGCTGGATGGCATCACCAACTTGATGGACATGAGTTTGGGTATACTCCCGGAGATGGTGATGGAAGGGGGGGCCTAGGGTGCTGCAATTCATGGGGTTGCAGAATCAGACACGACTGAGCGACTGAACTGAACTGAACCCATACTNGTAACATGCATGGCTAGTGGAAAGCTGTGGAAGGAAACAGGGAGCTCAACCAGTGCTGCGATGAGCTGGGGTGGGGGGTGTGGTTTGTGAAGGGCAGGAGGGAGGTTCAAGAGGGATATACGTGCCTGATTGAGGCTGCTGTGCAGCAGAAACTAACACAACATCGCAAAGCAACTATACTCCAATACAAAACAATAATAATAAATGGAAAAAAATAATTCAAGGGGAAATTTGGTGGTCAGAACAGGTGACACATGACCACCCAGAGAGGAGGTCTGTGACGGGGAGCCAAGCAAAGGCTGGACAGCACGCACAGAAGCTGGGAAGCTGGACTTGGGGGGCGGAAGAGGGGCTCAGCCAGCCAAGGACATATGGCCAAGATGGATCTGTTGGGGGGGCCTAAGGAGCCCAGGACAGCCCATCGCTGGTGAGGAGGTCGGGGTTCCCTGGGTACCCCTGGTGCCCATGAGACCAGCTGCTTCCACCAGCCTGGCAGCACACGTGGGGAAAGGAGCAGACCTCACCGTGAGGAGAGCTGCAGAGGGCTCCTCCTGAAGACCCTCAGACTTCTGAGACAGGGCCCTCGGGAGGGGGCCTGCGCCTCGACAGGCAGCCTGTCCCGCAGCCACAGAATCGGATCTGAGGGACTCTAATCTCCCGAAACCACAGACTAGAGGCCGCCCTGGCACTGCCCCCGCCCCCGGGGGCCACAGAGGCCCATTGTCTGCAGAGCTCAACCACCCGGCACTCCTTGCCCCTGGCCCTGCCAAAGGTGCCAGGGAAGGTGGCCAGGGGCAGCCGTGGGCGAGTTTCTGAGAGGCTGGCCCACTCCTCCGGAAGCCCCTGGGGGACGGAGGGGGGACACAGATGTGGTTGCTCCTGGATCACCTTTCCCCAGGCACCTCTGACCTCAGCCGGGACTCAGAAGGGCACGTCGAGGGCAAGGGGAATGGTGCAGGGTGGGGAGCCCAGTGCTTTGATGCCCGGTAATCCTGACAACAAACCCGGATGGAGGCTGGTATCGTCGCACCGTGTCAGAGAGAGGAAGTACAGGCTCGGGAGACTGACAGATGGGCTGGGGTCTCACAGCCACCCAGGGGTGGGAGGAGAGGACCTGAGGCTCCAGGCAGGGCCCCGGGGGAGCAGGAAGGTGGCACAGGGGGCCCCCACCCCGGCTCCGAGCTGGCTGACCGCCAAGATACCCGGATCCCGGAGCTGCGCTAGGCGGCGGCCTCCCGAGCAAACAACAGGTTGGCAGCCCCGAGAGGAGGTCATGGGATGGGCCCCACGCTGGGGCACAGCACCCGGGAGCCAGGCCTCCCATCCGCCAGCTGCCCGCCAGCGCCTCCCCGGCCCAGGTGGCCCGAGGCCCGCAGCGGCCCAAAGCCCAACCCTCCGCCTGCCCAGAACTGGTTCCTCCCTCAAGCCACCAGGCCTCCTCCTGCTCCAGAATAACAACATCTGCTCGACCTGCCTGGCGCTTTACAGTTTACAGACTGCCTTTGCTCCTGACCCTCTCGACAGCCTCACAAGGATCCAGAGGCAGGGAATACTACCTCAATTCTACATGGAAGAGGGGCAGAGGCAATGACTTGCCCGAGGTGCCACCCCTGAAGCCCCAACCCAGCTGCTCGCCTCCTTGCCCACATGGGCACAGGGCAGCTGAGTGGCGGGCCCCCCTTAGTTCCCAGGGGAAGGGCACGCGGGGCCCTTCCCAGCACCCGCGCCCGGCTCCCTCTGCGCCCTTGCCCAGCCTCTGCTGCCCAGGGGGGTTGCCCACATCTCCAGGCGTCCCCTCGCCCGCTCGCTCGGTCACCCCCCACCCCATGATGTGCTCTACATTCCGGTGATTAGTCACTCCCTTGGGACTCCCGTCCTGACACCCGCTCTGGGCCAGACAATGGTGCTGGGCGTGGTATCAAAGAGAGTGGGCCGGGCCTCCCCCACCTCAAAGCGAAGCCCAGTGACACTGCCCAGAGCTCTTCTCGGCCCTGTGGCCTCCCTGCTCAGACGCTGCACCCTGCAGAGGGGAGGCCCTGTAAACCCAACCCTCTCCCTCCTAGCCAATGGGTTTTGCCACCTCATGGGCTCCAGGCCGCTGGTGGGTGGAAGCTGAGTATACAGTAGGTATCAATACATTATAAATAAGCTCCTGGCAGAGAGAGAGCATCACCTCAGAGCTGTGGGCTCTGGAGTCAGACTGCCTGGTTTGTGTCCTAGTTCTGGCACTTAACAGCTCGTTTCGGGCGGTTTCCCCAGTGGTCCAGGAGCCAGGATTCCGTGCTCCCAAGGCAGCGGGGCCCAGGTTTGACCCCTGGGTGGGGAACTGGATCCCACATGCTGCAACGCAGACCGGGTGCAGCCAAATAAATGAAACAGCAACGGCTATGGGACTTGGGCAAGTTATTGAACCTCTCCGAGCCTGTTTCATCATCTGTAATATGGGGATAACAGCGGTGTCTGCCTCCAAGCACTGACATGAGGGCTACATGAGTTCATGCATGTAAAGCGCGTAAATGTTCACTACAAGCACCTTCTGCCCTTCCCTTCTCTCTTCCTGTTTTCCCTTCCGCTGTGGGCTGCTGCAGACTGAGACAGGGCTTCCGGGTGAAAGTCAGGAGATGGGAGACTAGGGTCCAGCGCGAGAACTAGGGCAGTGAATTGAGCCACGTGACGTAGCGAGCGCCTGTCGAGCAAAGGCAGGCAGGGCTGAAGGGGAAGATTCCAAAGTACGGGCACCGGAGGAGTAAGGCGGGCACAGGGCTTCACTCGAGCACCTGCCAGGCGCCGGCCACCTGTGGAATCGAGTCCTCTTGACTCTGCGGCCTGTGGCCAAGGGCAGAGGTAGTGGATGCATTCTTTCAAGGGAATGGACTTTCCTGGGTCTCCTGGGGCACATGGATTGCCTGCCTCTCCCATTAAAGATGAAAATGTGCACACTCTGGCCCAGTCACTCCACTTCTAGGCATTTATCCCCCAGAAACGCTTACCAAAAAAAAGACACAAAATGATGCAGACAGAGACCATTCACTGCCGCAGGGTTTGCCGTGGCTGAAATCTGGAAGCTGGTTAAATACACATGGCACGCGCAAGCCACGGAAGGCCATGCAGCGATGACAAAGGAGGTCTCGAGTCCTGACGGAAAAGGGGATTTGAGACCTGTTGTCAAGTGAAAAAAGCAAGTAGCATAACAGAAATCTCCCTTGAAAAATGTTCAGTTACAGGTAGAAGCTCACATGAGTTATCTCTGGGAAACAGGATGACCGGGGGCTTTCTGTCATCTACAGGATACATTTCTCTGCACTGTTTGAATTTTTACAGTGAGCACATATTTTTGCCATCAGAAAAAAAAAAAACAGATTAAAAACACTGAGCCTCACATGTCAGCTCACTGAGAATCTGACTCTTTCCGTAGTCAGCCTGAGAAGGAGATATTCCTCACTCCAAGGAGAGGCTAACCCCGAGGGATGTTAAATACCACGATGGCCAAGGTCACCCCTGGCAGGAGTGACAGAGCTGAGCTGTAGTCCTCGTTTGGGCTGACTTTGAAGCTCATGCTCTTCCCCCCACACCAGGCAGGGAGGAGGGAAGGCAGGAGAGAAGCTGCCCAGGATGTTCCCTGGGACTGAGCTGTCAGGTCAGGGGAGCGTGGCCAGCCGGGGTCAGCCTGTGTGGGGACCAGGCTGTCTGCCTCATTTGCAAATGCAAATAAGTGCAGACTCTGCTGCTGCAGTCAGGTCCCTGCCCTGAGCTGCCCCAGGCTAGCGGGCTGGCATACACCCCACCCCACCCCTGGAACCACTCCCCAAGGCCTCAGCATCACCAGGCCAGTGGGCACGCAATGGAGCTCTAAATAACTTTCACAGTCGATCAAGATGTGTCTGGAAGAACCTGGGGTCGAAGGTCTCTTGCCGCCTTCTTGGCGAGCGCCTAGAGAGGAGGGGCCTAGAGAGAAGGCAGATGCGTGCTCCTGAGTCTACATAGACAGTGGATAGACCTACAAGTCAGACGGACTTGAGTTCAAGTCCTGACGAGGTCAAGCTCTAGCTGTGTGGCCTGGGCCGAGTTGCTTCACCTCTCTGAGCCTCAGCTGTAAAATGGTGTTGATAAATCCCGCATGCAGGGCTGGCTGCCGGGAGAATTCAGTGAGATAACGCCTGTGAAAGTACTCCCTAAACTAGAAGCCACCTTTCACGTGCCAGGACGATGGGTTACGACCCTGCATGTGGTGGGGGAGGGGGCCATGTGCACGTCTGTGAACATGCGGAGCATGCAAAGGGCCCCGCCCCGAACCGTCAGCAAGCAGGTGGGCCGCACGGCTGCCACCTTTGCTGAGAGCTGGCACAGGCCTCCCTGCAGCGCTGCCTGGTGGTGTGACAGGGTGTGTGCGGTGAGGACGTGGGTGGGAGGCCTGGCAGGAACGTGAACCGTGGGCGGGAGAGAAAGCGCTCATGTCTGGGGGCGTGCGTGGGCTGCAGGCGTGCGTTTGTACCGATCACGCCATCCACCTGCCGAAAGGCACCTCGTGGCTTTCCGCCACGTGCAGGGTGGAGACTCGATTGCCTCACGTGGCCCACGAGGCCCTGAGCGTCTGTCCCCCTTCCCGGCCTCTGTACACACTCTGCGTGCGTGCTAAGCCGTTTCCAGTCGTGTCCAACTCTTTGCAACCCCATGGACTGTAGCCCGCCAGGCTCCCCTGTCCTTGGGATTCTCCAGACAAGGATACTGGAGTGGGTTGCCTTGCCTCCTCCAGGGGATCTTCCCGACCCAGCGATGGAGCCCACGTCTCTTACGTCCCCTGCACTGGAAGTTGGGTTCTTTACCCCTAGGGCCACCTGGGAAGCCCCCTTGCACACACCATATACCCTCCGCCTGTTCCACCCTGCCTGGCTCCTCTCCACCCCACACCTACACGCTACACTCTTACCCAGTCTTTCTGGAGCCCCCTCCCCAGGCTGGGTTGGCCATTTTTCTCAGAAGCCTGTCCCCGGCTGTCCAGATCTGTCAGTCTGGTTTGCACTTGTCACAGTGTGATTATCAGATACTCCCAGCCTCTTCCACCAGAAACCGAGCTCGGACCGGATCTGTCTGGGGGCCGGGCGTGCCGTCGATGCTGGACGCTGGTCTGCCGCGTGAATGAATGTGTACATAACTGTGTGCTCGCGATGAAGCTGCCGGGACTGAAGTCAAGTCTAGGCGTGTGCACAGGGAATATGCGTGTGTGTGTAGGGGGTGGGGGTGGCGTCTCAAAGAACCTCTGGCCCACAGGAGGCCAGATCTGGGACTTTTGGCCGGGGCACTCCGACTGGTGCTCAGGCCCACAAGGGCTGCAGTGAGAGAGAAAGCCTGCGCAGGTTCCTCTGCAAACCCCTCCTGAAACAGTCCGGCCCAGGGTCTCTGGACCCGACCCTCAACACTTCCGGGTGGTGGCCAAGCTGGCCCCTGCCTGTGCCCTTCTGCCCACACCCCTCACCCCCTCGAGGCCCGATCCCAGCCTCGCCTTGCATGGGTGCCCACAGGGCCCACGGTGCCCCTCCCCGCCTGCCTCGTGAGCAGCAGTTCTTGATCTGAGAGGAGATGGGCCTCCCACCCCCGCTGCCTGCTCAGCCACCTTACCCCCGGCTGCCAGGACATGATCTGGAATGCTCCAGATTTGGGGAGAGGAAGGAATCTTGTTCCTGCCTCAGGGCCTGGACACAGACTCTGCCCTCTGCCTGGACCGCCCTTCCCACAGTCAGCCCCTTCCCATTCAGGCCTTGGGAGGCCCTCCCTGATTTCCTGAGCAGAGGTGGGCGCCTCCCCGCCCTGCCCCTCACTGCCCCCTGCCCAATCATTTGTCTATCAGCACGTCTCCCGCCCCGGAGGCGACCTGTGTGAGGCCAGACACGGGGTCTATGAGGTTCGCTGCTGTAGCCCCGATTCTGAGATGTTGCGCGACACCTGCTTGGGACTTAATAAGTATCTGCTCAATGAACAAGTGACTAGTGGGCACCTTGAAAGGTGAGGTGAGTACTGTTCCTGTTTACAGGTGTGGAAACTGAGGTTCAGAGAGGTTAAGCCTCTGGCCCAAGGTCACACAGCAGACCGGGCCCAGATTAGGAACTATCTGACTCCACTAGAACCCCAGCACATCAGAGGGCTTTGTAGCTAACCTTCCCATTGTACAGACAGGAAAGTGAGCCTCAGAGAGTGAGAGAACTGATTCTCCAGGTCACCAGGGCTTCCCGTGGTCTGAGAGCTGCACTCTTAGGCTGGGCTGGGCTCTAAAGCACCTCCTCCCTCCTCTCCTTCACCCCGAGACCGGGACACAAACAACCCCTCTGCACACAGGAAGAAACCATGGCTCAGCCAGGGAGGCACTGCCCAAGGTCACCCCAGCCAGGACTCGGCGCAGACCGGGCTGGCTGCAAAGCCAGCACTCTCAGGGTCAGTGTCAAGGTCAGAGCCCGGGGCTGAGCGTGTGCTCACGTGTGGGCAGGTCTCGCTTCCCAGCAGGCAGTGAACTTCCAAAGAGCAGAGTCCACACCCTGAGCAATTCTGCCCCCACTGCCAGGGCCAGCTAGCTTGTGGGGGCAACACGGCAGTGACCGTGATTGCTGGCATCACTCTGGTTTTTGACCTTGGCACACTGTATCTCACTCAACCCCTACGATGATCCTCAGGGCAGGTGCTTTCATTGTCTTTATTTTACGAGACCCGGAGAGGTTATCCTCTGCTGTCCACAGCCCGGCATTCACAGCAGAGCACAGGTGGCTTCGGCCATGGAGAGCACAGTGGATGATGGGTGGCCCCATGCTGGCTTGGGGGTTGAGACCCCTCTGGGGCGCCCAGAGGAAGTCCCAACAGGGCTGGCAGGGACACCACCCCGTGGAGGCCTAGCCCACCTTCTGCCGCCAGCTCCAGTTCAGTCCTGTACCCAGCACATGCCACCAAATGCTTTTCTCCTTCATGTTGTTGACCTGCCTCTTATTGGAACATCCTCTTGGCAGTGGCCCTCCCTCCCCTACCACGCACATGACACACTGCCACTCGACCCACTCCTGGATCACCTCCTCCAGGAAGCCTTCCCTGATTCCCAGGTGTGGGGGAGGAGCACGTCCCTGAGCTATCCAAAGTCCCCACATCTGCCCTGTCAACACGTTCCACTCCTCCCCACCTTCAGAGCTGTCCCTTTCCTTATTCTCTGTCCTGCCCTTGAATTCCACGAGGACCGTGGCCTTGTCTGTCACTTCCATCACCTCAGGGTCCAGCACAGGGCTGGGTTGGCCCTTAGAGGGTATCCCCACATTAAATATTTGTTGAATTAATTTGCTAAATGAATGCCTGACTGTCTTGGGAGAGACCCTGAGCAGAGGAAAGCCTTTGTGAGATTTGGGGATATCAAAAAGGTCTCCTCCTTAATCACTTCTCAAATGAGCCACCTCCACAGTGCTGAAAATTCGAGCATTAAAAATTTTAATGAGTCTCTCTTTGGTTTAACAAATCTTTTCTCTCAAAATGCAAATGCTCACAGAGAGGAAAAACATCCACTGAGCCCACACAATGGACTTATCTCATTCTAAGTCCTCCGTTGGGGTGAGCAGCCTGGTTCTTACTGTCATGGACAATCCGAGGTTCAGAGAAGCAGAGTAGTTTGGTCAAGGCCACACAGCAAGGAAGAAAAGCTGAACTCAGATCTGCCTGAAAACAGAAGCCCTATCTTTCCATGCACCTCCCGAACAAAAGGACTAAGCCTGATCATCGCTGGGATATAGCGGCAAGCAGGGCCAGCCAGACTGGTAACCTTGGCTCGGGGATCCCTGCCCAGAGCCATGGTGGCAGCTGTGGGCACAGGAAGCAGCGACTGGTCCCCATTCTATGCTCTGTGAGCTGCCCACCAGGGGCCTTCCCACCAGGTACATAATAGATGAGGAGGCCCAGCAGGCTGGGCCCACCTGGCATTTCAGAGCCACTAATGAGGCCAGCCTCGTGCTTCCTGCAGCAGCACACAGGCCCCCAGGAGCCTCTGGCTCAGAGATTATAGAAAGGAGCCCCCTGAGGATGGGGGCCGCCCATTCAAGCCCCCCACTCCACAGCCGCCAGGACAGCTGCGGCTAAATGTACGGGCTCAGACTGACTGGGCTGCCAGTCCTGGCTCACCACTCACCGACTACGCCCCGGGGCCAGCCAGGTCCCCTCCTGGAGCCTCAGTTTCCTCATCTGTAAAATGGGACACGGACAGTAACAGTCTCTACAGTGTAAAGCTGGTGTGAGGACAGAATGAAATAATTCAAACGAAGTTCTCAGCCCACGGCCTAAGACCCAGAAAATGCTTCATATATAGGAGCAGATGGTACCGTGACTGCCATGGGATCTCAGGAACCAGATGGGCCTTCCTGGGGGGCACACACGAGGCCGGGCAGTGAACCCTGTTTTGGAAGTCCTCAGGATCATCTCACTCTCTGTCTCCCCTCCTCACCCCATAAGCAGGATTTCTCTTGGATTTCTCTCATTTCTGTGGTTTCCATGTTTCTGGCCAATGTGCTTCCTTGGCAGGAGGAAAAGCTGGACTCCATCCAGCCTTTGTCAGCTGTTTGATTTTGGGCCAGTCTTCAACATCCTCAGTCTTGGCTTTGACCTTCAAAGTGGGGACACTAAAGCCAACTTTCAGGACTGTCATCATGACTTAATGAGACCACCAGAGCAAAATGCCCAGCACCCACGGGCACTTAGTCTTCGCCGGGTCCTGCCTCCTCCTCCCAGGATCCAGCTTGAAGGTTAAAGCTGACTCCCCTCTTCCCAGGGTATTTCTGGAACCATCCTTCCCTGTTCAGCCCTGCTTAGCCATCTCCCCTCCCCCACCATCTGAAAGTGCAAGTCGCTCAGTCATGTCCAACTCTCTGCAACCCCATGGACTATACGGTCCATGGAATTCTCCAGGCCAGAATACTGGAGTGGGGAGACTTTCCCTTCTCCAGGGGAATCTTTCCAACCCAGGGATCGAATCCAGGTCTCCTTCCTTGCAGGCGGATTCTTTACCAGCTGAGCCACCAAGGAAGCCCAAGAATACTGCAGTGGGAAGCCTGTCCCTTCTCCAGGGGATCTTCCCAACCTAGGAATCAAACCGGAGTCTTCTGCATTGTAGGGATATTCTTTACCAACTGAGCTATCAGAGAAGCCTCCATATTTAATGTCCATTACAGCTGCAGAGCCAGATTAATCCACTACTCTGGCCGGATGTCAGAGCCACTACACTGCCTCCTAATCCTCCCACTGGGGCTCATTCCTCCAACATTTGCACACTCATGTGTTCCTCCACTGCGGATTGCTAATGAAGGGCAGAGGGTAGGGGAATCCAGCCATGATCACACCTGGCCTCTATCAGGCTTCACTGCTCACTTGATCCAAGCTCTTAACTCTTAACCTTAAAAAAAAAAAAATAGGTGGTGAAAACCTCACCTCCTCCAGGAAGCCCTCCTAGCCGACTTGACAAGTTTTCACCTATTCCACTCTCTGGACACATTCAGTTCAATCCCACAAACATTCATTAAGTGTTTACTGCGTTCAGGTAGCTGGGCAGGACTGTGGAGGACAGAGAGATGAGAATGGTACAGTCCAGCTTTTAGGGGATTCATGCAGAAAACTGAGCCTAAGTCAAAAGTAACTCAAGCAACGTCTGTTTTCAAGGACCTCAGAGCCTGCCTTGTGGCACAGTGTTATATGCGGTCACCTCACTGAAAGATCCAAGTCAGTGAATACTGCTGAGCAGCAAGTAGGCTCAGAGAGGGGAAGCGGCCTGCACAAGGTCTCACCACTAGTATGTGGCGGAGGCAGAGTCAAACCCATGTCTGTCAGACTCCAAAGGCTGTGCTTTTCCCACTGCCCCAGGAGGGAGCGCTAGCATCTGCTCCATAAGCATGTAAGCAGCAGAAAGGCATTCAAGGAGAGAGAGGGGGTGTGCGGATCAGGAAGGAAACACTCAGCAAACAGTGATAAAGGTGAGCTGGGGACTTCTCTGGTGGCCCAGCGGCTTAAACTCTGCACTCCCAATGCGGGGGGTGAAGGTTCGATCACTGGATCCCACATGCCACAACTAGGAGTTCGCATGCTGCAGCTAAAATGAGGTCGCTCAGTCGTGTTTGACTCTGTGACCCCATGGACTGTAGCCTACCAGGCTCCTCCGTCCCCGGGATTTTCCAGGCAAGAGTACTGGAGTGAGGTGCTATTTCCTTCTCCAGGGGATCTTCCCGACCCAGGGATCGAACTCGGGTCTCCCGCATTGCAGGCAGACGTTTTACCATCTGAGCCACCAGGCAGGCACCCAAATAAATATATTTTTTAAAGGAGGCCTTGTGGAAATGCGAGAGGAAGGCAGGTCAAGGAGAGGGTACAATGTGACTAAAAGCCTGGAGGTGGTGCTCACAGGGGCCATATTCTCATTAATAAGAAACACTAGGCATAAGAGAAATGGGTCCCAGGCTGGAAGGTGAGGTGGAGATAGCCCTTGAATGCCAGGAAATCACAATTAATAGTCAAAATGACTGCCCGTTTACAGAGCACAAACTCTATGCCCGGGCACAGGCTGGAGGTGAAGCTGCTGGCTTGGTGGTAGGGGAAGGGAGGGCCTGGGGTAGCACCATGGACAGCGGCTCCACCAAGGCGGGGTGGGGCAAGGCACCCTGGATGGCAGGTAAGGCCTGGTCCTCCCGGAACCCTACTTTGTAAATGTGTCACCCGAGGCCCAGAGAGGGGCAAGGACTTGCCCAGGGTCACACAGTGGTTAGTTACTCTCACTCCTAGACCTTCATCTCTGACTCCTCATTCAGGCCTCCCTGGAATGAGCTTTCGGAGTCACTCCTCCATCTCCAAATCTTCCAAGTGCATCTATCAGATCTGCCCTTTGGCCCGGAGGTCCTAGGGGCAGAGCGAGTGATACTCTGGGTTCCGCACAGAGCCTGGAAGATGGAGATTCAAATCCCAGCTGCCACCAACTAGCTGCGTGAACTCAGGGAAGTCGCTTGTCCCCTCCGTGCACACTGCTCTCATCTGTATTTAAGGCCAATAGTCCCTGACTCAGAGATACGGTAAAGACCGTGTGAGAGGATGCTGGTCAAGCACCGAACAGGACCTGGTGTACAGCAGGTGCTTGACAAACGGCAGCTGCTGGGACACTATTACAGGCATTTTCCCCACCTCCACCTGTCTCTCTCCCCACCTTGTCCCTGCTCTGGGCTTGGCATATGGCCTTGCACATGGTGAAGGCTCCAACTGACTTTGCACATAGGAGATTCCCAGCAGCAGAAGAGAAAATCCAGAGAGGGAAAGTAACTGACTCCAGGTAGCACAGAGAATGTCAAAAGAAAATGAAAGGGCAGGCCCTGAAGCTCAGCCTGGACACCCCCTGTGTCTCCCACCCAGGTGTGGCTCCCTGGGGTGGCTTTGGCAGCAGGTAAGGAGATGGTGCCTGATGGGAGAGATCCAGCAGCTGGGGGGCACTGCAGGGCCGGGGGACCCCTGGAAGCCCTCAGCAGGGGTGGAAAGCAGGAGCCAGAGCAGCTGGGGGCTCTCCTGCNGAACCTTGATGCTTTCCATGGGGCTTTCTGTTCACAGGGCCTGCAGTGGGGGGAGGCGGGAGAAAGGACACCCAAGGGCACGACCATAGGGTGGGGGGATTCTTCAGAGGCCTTTCTCGAGCCGCTCCTCCTGGGCCCTGAGCCCCGGCTCGGTGAGCTCCATCTTCCACTGGGAAATGGTGGCTCTGGGGAGAAGATTCCACGGCTTGCCTCGCCCCGGCAGGGCTGAGTGTAGCCATCTCCTTTCAGACACGAAGAAATGGAGACCTTGGCTCAGAGCAAATGCCCCTCTCTTGGAGAACTCCCCCTGCCCTAGCCCTCCTCTCTGCACCCTCTGGACCCCCTCTCCTCTCCACACCGGTGGGCGGGAGAACCCTCCAGAGCCCCCTGAGAGTTCAGAGACTGGGAAGGGCCCGTGTGATTTTCCCGATCCAGAAACCACGCCCTTGGTTGGGTTCTCAGAGGAGGGTCCCCTTGGCAGGGCACTTTGGAGCTGGGGCCGGGCCCCTCCTGCTCTGGGCAGGGCTGCAGGTTCCTGAGCAGAGTGGGAAGCCCACTCCTCACGGGGCAGCCTGGCCGGGCTCCAGAGGGGCAACCCTAGGCGTACTGAGGTTGCCCCAAAGAGGAAAGAAGTCTCTCCTCCTCAGTGGTGGGCGTGGCAGGGCACCCCCAGGACTGCAGGGGGCGGAGGAGGAAGCACCAGGCGCTGGGCCTGGGTCACAAGAGCACACACACCCTCCGGGCCGGGACCCGGACTCCAGCCCGTCCCGGGTGCGGCGCCCGCCTGGACGCAGCGCTCATGCTCGCCAGCCTCTCTGCAGGGGGAAGGCGTTCTCAGTGGCCCCTGCACGTCTGCTTGGCAGGGTAGCTAGGAGGCCTGCGATGTGCCAAGCTTCCCAGCCGGGCTGGGCCCCCGGGAGGCCCTGCTGGTGCTGGGACAGTGGGCCCTTGAGAGGGGCCGTGGGGGCTGCAGGGCTCCTACTGAAGACAAAGAGCCCAGTGTGGGCCCGGACTCTTGGGCGCTGACCAGCTGCAGCTGGCTCACTGGCGAGAGCTGGGGTGGCGGGGGGGTAGGTGTCACGGTCCCTTGGCTGACCATGCACAGGCCGCCCCCAGGCCAGCCCCAGGCCCTCTGGCCACAGCAGAACCTAATGCCTCTTCTGAACCTGCAGAAGCCCTTCCTAGAATTGACCCACTACATCAGCACAGGTGACTCTCAAGACACACGGACAAGGGACAGGAAAACAAGGGCTTGTGACCCTCCTCAGCGTTCAAATCCCAGCTCTCCACCTTGTCAGCTGTGTGACCTTCGCCAAGTCACTTGATCTTTCTGTGCCTCAATTTCCTCATCTGCAAAATAAGGTTGATGATGAACACAGGAGTACCTACTTCAAAGGGTTTTTGATGATTAACTAAGTTAATACTTTAAAAGCATTGAGAATAGTATTTGAGTCAAATGCATTTGTTAAATAAAACTCTCCAGCATCATTTGTATTAGGCTGGACTACACAAAATCACTATTTTCTTTTTTGAGTTAGCAAAGATGCATATTAAAAAGCAGAGACATTACTTTGATCCATCTAGTCAACAGAGGTCCATCTAGTCAAAGCTATGGCTTTTCCAGTAGTCGTGTATGGATGTGACAGTTGGACTATATAAAGAAAGCTGAGTACCGAAGACTTGTTGCTTTTTAACTGTGGTGTTGGAGAAGACTCTTGACAGTCCCTTGGACTGCAAGGAGATCCAACCAGTCCATCCTAAAGGAAATCAGGCCTGAATATTCATTGGAAGGACGGATGCTGAAGCTGAAACTCCAATAATTTGGCCACTGATGCAAAGAACTGACTCATTGGAAAAGACTCTGATGCTGGAAAAGATTGAAGGCAGGAGGAGAAGGGGAGGACAGGATGAGATGGTTGGATGGCATCACTGGCTCCATGGACATGAGTTTGAGTAAATTCTGGGAGTTGGTGATAGACAGGGAGGCCTGGCATGCTGCAGTCCACGGGGTCGCAGAGAATCAGACAGAACTGAGTGACTGAACTGAACTGAAAGATGTATTAGTAAGAGTTCCAAAACAAACTAATGGCCATCCAGAGAGAACCAGATAAGTAAATTAAGGTCCATTGGCACCATGCAGTATATGCAGCTGTCGGAAAGAAGGTGGGTGGGTGGATCTATGTGTGGGCGTGTGGAACAACGTCTAAGACAGACACACAAGCACGGGGCAGTAAGGGCAGGGGGTGCCCGGCCTGGCTCTGGCATTGCCTCCCTGTATCGTGTCTACCACTCGCCTGTGACAGGGTGCTCAGTCCTCTGGAGGCAGCACAGAGCCGGGGCTCGCAGACTGGCTCGGGGAAGCCACTGTCATCTTTGGGGGAGGGAGGGGGACAGAGCGCCTTCCTCCTTTTCCTCCAGCCTCTCTCCTAGAAACCAGAGCCAAGCTGCCCTCCAGGGACCAGGCCCTCCTTCTCAGAAGAAGCCTCCTCTTCAGGGCCACCCTGATTTTGTACCCGAGTTATTCAAACAGGTGCCAGACAGTGTGAAGGAAGAGGAATGCAGACAGGGGTGGCAGGACACAGAGCTTCCTCTCCAAGTTCACCCCGGGCTGAGCCCTGAAAGTCCCACCCCCTGCCTCCATTGCTGCCTTCCCAACACTCCCAAGGGACACGTGAGGGCCCGGGGAGGGGCAGCCTCCTGGGAAGAGAAGAGCCTGGGCTCCAGATGGGGCTGGTGGGGCCGATTCTCGCCAGCTAGGCTTAGCGTTAGTTACACATCCGATCCTATGTGACCCTGTGGGCCATAGCCCGCCGGGCTCCTCTGTCCCTGGAATTCTCCAGGCAAGAATACTGGAGTGGGCTGCCATGCCCTCCTCCAGGGCATCTTCCTATCCCAGGGATCGAACTGGAGTCTCCTGCATTGCAGGCAGATTCCTTACCATCTAAGCCCTTGGGGAAGCCCAGTGGATCCCCAGTGTCCTTCCATGCTTTCCCTGCCCCCTGTCATTCCCATTCAGATTATCTGTCTGGGCAGGTTGGGGGGTACCCTGAGCAGGGGGCAGGGCAGTGCTGGGCTTCCTGCCTGGCCAGGCAGCCTCCCACATTAACCAGTTTTCCTCTCTGGGTCTCCGTTGACTCATCACTCTCACTTTGCTGGACTAGAGACACAATCACGGAAAAATACATTTGCCTTGAGAGAATTTCATAGGTTTGAAGAATCCTTCGCTCATGGCCCTTCTAGCCAAGCCACACCCACCCAATCCTAAGATGCTGCAAACCCTGAGCTCCTGGAAAGGGACCCTCCTGGAGGGTCCCTAGGCCCTGGGACAGATGGTAGAAGGAGTGGGTGTGCCTTGGCTCACACCCTGTCCCCAGGCGGCTGTCTGGTGAGGTTACTGAAACAACCATCCTGATCTGAGCCTCCCGTTTCATTGAGTGAGTTCCTGAAACCTCTGGCTACTCAAATACACACTGTGTGTCTGATGCTGTTCAGGAACTAGGGGCAGAGGATGAACAAGACAGAGTCTGTGTGGACTGCTGTGCACACCTGCACAGAAACCTCACTAGGCCACACGTGCCGCCTGTCCTTGTACGGGGCACAGAGACGCCTAACTCGTGCCTGTAGAGATCATATCAAGGTCTAAGGCATGCAGAACATCAGCCCCCACAGTCCAAACCCACACGCACACACATGTGCAAAGGTCAAGTCAAGTTCATACCCAGAGGTCCCAAATCGGTGAGTGCTCATCTGCTTACTAGGGCCGGGTTTGTACACATGAATACACACCAATGACAACGGATTCATGCAGATAAATCACTAAGGCCCACACACTCAGATCACACAAAATATACACAGGCATACATGCACACACACACACACACACACACACACACACACACACACACCCAGTGCTCAGCCAACTACTGGGAAGAACTAAAGGTAGAGATCAAGTGGTGTAAACTACTGCCTCCCTAAGAGAGGGGAAGCCAAGACCCCGTCTCACACATTACAGGCTGGGATCCAGCCAGCCTGGCTTTCCCACCCCCTGCTAAGAGCAGGGCCCTCCACGTCCATGTTCAGAGGCGGTAAGTTGAACCGGAAGGGAGACAGCTTATGTTCAGAGCTCCGCTCAGGGCAGCTCCTTACTCCTGGGAAGGAAAGTTATGACCAACATAGATAGCATATTCAAAAGCAGAGACATTACTTTGCCANCTTTCATCCTGGCAGGGGGGCTCTGGAGTATGCCTGCTCTGTCTTTGTGGTACCTGGGCTTAGTTGCTCTGCTGCATGTCAGATCTTATATCCCCAACCGAGCATTGAAGAAGGGTTGAGTCCCCTTTGTTGCAAGGCAGGTTCTTAACCTGGGATTCCTGTGACCACCAGGAATGTCCTGTGAAAAATTAGTATTTTGAAGGAGTTACCTGCATTCATATAATCAATATTTATTCACAACAATCACTTTTCTTCAAATAACACAGTTTTATCCGATTTCAGTTGTTCGTAAGAGAACCTAGTAATGCCCCAAAGGCTCGCAAGGTTGAAAGAATCTATTAGAGTTTCTTTTCATAATGCAATCAAAGAATAGGTAATTTGGGGATTATATACTAATAATTTGCACTTTAGTTATTCTGTCCACACTCTGTCCATAGTGGAGCTCTATAGACTCTGGTCCCCTAAAACCTACTCCCCTGTTAGGATGTTCCTGTATGATATTTCCCAATGTCCTCCTTTGTTCCCAATAAAACCAATAGTATGTATCTGATTTACATGAAGTGAAAATAGGAAAATAAACATGTAAACTATTCAGAAATAAACTTCAGAACTAAGGTTAAAAGTGGTATCTCTTTTTGACCTTGGAGAATTCTGAAATAATTTATTGTGATTATTTATTTATTACTGGCTGAACAGTTGTGGGTTAGGGGCTTAGTAGCTCCACAGCATGTGAGGATTTCCTGGACCAGGCATTGAACCCTCATCTCCTGCACTGGCAGGCCGATTCCTTGTCCCTGAGTCACTAGGGAAGTCCTAGAAATCAGTGAGAATGCAAAATTCCTGGTGGCATTTTTTTATTTGTTTGATAAGCTAGAAATTTCATACATTCCATCCCCAACATTTTAGTTCTTGTTACTTTGAAGTCAGCAAAAGCACAAGAATGAACCAAACCCCAAATTTGGTTTGGATACTGGGACAGATGATACGTTATGAGAATGTTTGTTAACTGATGAAACTTTCTAGTTGGAGCACTATAGACTTCCAACCTGATGGGAATTTCTCAGCCTGCTCAGATAGGCAGCATAGGAAGCAGTTGGCTTTAAAGTCTAAAGTTGTCAAACATTGGAGAATCCACAGTGAGACTGTTTAACAAAACATTGAATGTTTACTCTTGCTGTGCATTTGTTACATTCCTTTTCCTGCTGTACAGATGTGTTCCATTGTTCTATAGGGTTGTTGAGGGAAAGTGAAAGTGAAGTCGCTCAGTCATGTCTGACTGTTCGAGACCGCATGGACTGCAGCCTACCAGGCTCCTCTGTCCACAGGATTTTCAAGGCAAGAGTATTGGAGTGGGTTGCCACTGCCTTGAAGATGGTAGTAAATTACTATTTATCTGTTTTACTAAACAAAAAAATTACTATTTACTATCTATTATTGCTTAAGACATTTTTACACTAGCCTAATGAACAGTACTGTTTAGAAAAATTTAATATTAATACTAAATAGAAGTCCAGTTTTCCAAAGCATATTAAAATGTTGAAGTAACATTATAGGGGCTTCCATGGTGGCTCAGAGGTTAAAGCGTCTGCCTGCAATGTGGGAGACCTGGGTTTGATCCCTGGGTTCGATCCCTGGGTCGGGAAGATCCTGTGGAGAACGAAAAGGCAACCCACTCCAGTATTCTTGCCTGGAGAATCCCATGGACGGAGGAGCCTGGTAGGCTGCAGTCCATGGGGTAACATTATATAATTAATAAATATGCTCCATAGTTCATTGTCAGCTGTAGTAGAATTTCCTTTTTCTTGAGTNCCACTCCAGTATTCTTGCCTGGAGAATCCCATGGACGGAGGAGCCTGGTAGGCTGCAGTCCATGGGGTAACATTATATAATTAATAAATATGCTCCATAGTTCATTGTCAGCTGTAGTAGAATTTCCTTTTTCTTGAGTTTTTTTTTTTAATATTGTGATGGGTTTTGCCATATGTCAACATGAATCGCCCATAGGCATTCGTGTGTCCCCTCCCTCCTTCCCCACCCTATCCCTCCACGTTGTCACAGAGCAGTGGCTCTGGATGCCCAGTCGTATATCAAACTCCCACTGGCTATCTATTTTACATATGGTAATATATATATGTTTCAGTGCGATTCTCTCAAATCATGCTACTCTATTTCTTTTTTTTGTTTGTTTGTTTGTTTTTTCCTTAGTGTTATTTTTTCTGTCCACATGTTGTGACTGAGATTTAAAGTTTATTTTACATTTTTTCTCTTCCTTACACTAACAAATACATAAGTCGGTGGGTTATTTTGAGACTTTTGTAATGTGAAAATGCACAGAAGACAATGACAGGGAACATAGTAGCTGCCCTATAAACATGAGGAAAGTTCCTTTAGGACTTGAGTTCAGTCAGTTAATACACATAGAAATATTTATAAATAGTGCAAAGTTGGTGATAATTTTGGTGAAAATAGATTGTAATGTCTTCTCAAGATGTTATTTTGTAGTCTGCTTTGTTGTCCACATCTGACGGCACTTTTGGAAACAGACAGCAAAAAAAAAAAAAAANGGGCCACAATGGTGGCACCTGCCTCCGCCCACCGTGTTCCCGCCGCCTCCTCGCTCCCCGGAGCCGACCCCTGGGTGTGCAGATCATGGAGACGCACCTACGCGCCCCGGGACCTCTGTGATCACAAGAGCCCCCCCTGAGGCTGGTTATGCAAGAGTTTTATGTCAGCCACGGCTGATGGGGAAACTGATGCTGGCCCAAAGAGCAGATCCAGCTCTCTCCTGCCACCCCCATCTCTCTCTCCTACCCTCCTCTCTCCTGGGAGACTTCAGCCCCCATCACACAGAGCATCCCAGCTCTGTAAGAGCCGCTGCTAGTCCCTGAGGCCGTGCGCCGGGCACTCTGATTAGTTCCGCCCGCATGACCACCCTGTAAATTATCCCCAGTTCACAGACCAGGAAACAGACCTTTTGAGAAGCTAAGAGGCTTGCCTGCCCGAGGGCCAGGGAAACAGAAGTAGCTGTGAAGATCCCCTAAGGCTGGGACTTCGCTGGTGGTCCAGCGGCTAAAACTGCAAGTTCCCAGTACAGGGGGCCCAGGTTTGATGGTCAGGGAGCTAGATCCTACACCCACATGCCTTTCTTTGTGACCCCAAGGACTGTAGCCCACCAGGCTCCTTTGTCCATGGGATTCTCCAGGCAAGACTACTGGAGTGGGTTGCTATTTCCTTTTCCAGGGGATATTCCCAACCCAGGGATCAAACCCGGGTCTTCCCCATTGCAGGCAGACACTTTACCAGCTGAGCTATCAGGGAAGCCCCAATTAAGACCAAAGTCAAATAGAAAAAAAAAAAAGACCTCTCTCCCCAGACTCCCCCCACTCCCCCCATCCCCAAGGTGACTCAGCTCTGAGTCAGTCTCAGGGACATTTCAGCCAAGAAGAAGGCCCTTGAAACAGCACACGCTGCCCGGCCCTGACACCCTGGATGCCTGCAAGCCTCTTCTGCCTCAGGGGGGCAGGTGGGGGTGGTTGCATGGGGTCCCACGTCCCTCAAAGAAACAAAACCCAGCCTCTCCATCCTCACAAGCATTAGCCCCACAAAGCGCTTCCCAAGGCACACTCAACATGTATTTGGCTGAAGCTTGCCTTCTAGGAATCAGACTTCTAAATGCACAACCACACAGCCTGGGCACAGAGTCTGGACCCAGAGCAGGGCAATGTGAGCCAGAGATAAGGACACAGGCCTGAGAGCCAGACAGAGTGGGGTCCAGCCCAGGCCTGAGTAAGCCTCAGTTCCCACATCTGGACAGTGGGTGAGCACCAGCTCCTGGCTCACAGGTGACGGTGAGCATCATAAAAGGTGGAGCACGGAGGCAGAGGAGTCGCCGTGGTGCCTTGTGCCCACGAAGAGTCAGCATGGTGGTGGCTGGCCTTGCTGTTGCCCACAGAGTCTTCCGAGGTGTGCGAAATCCAGAAGCCCCTGCTGAGTCACACCTCCATTTCTCACGAGGGAAAATCAGGCTACAGCACGCAGCGTGGGCAAAATGATGGGCAGAGAAAGAGGTTACCAACGTGTGGTCTGTGGCTGGCATGGGGACAGATGGAGAGGGAGGGCGGCCATCCTTGGTTTAGAAGGGCCTAGAGACCCTCCTACTTTACTGCCTAACCTCTGACCCTCAACCCCCAGCCTCTGAGCCCAGACCAGCTCTCTGGTCTTCTCGGCACAGAAGGCGCTCCATCAGTGTTCAGGGAATGAATGGGGTCCTAGGTTGGCAATGAACAAAAGGAAGGACAAAATAAATTTTATTCCTGTCGGAATACATACAGGGACTGACATCAGTGTGGGCTGGGAGTCAGGGGGACCTGACTGAATTACTTCCTCTGACACTTCCTAGTTTGTGACTTTGGGCCATTTTCATAACCTCTCAAAGCCTCTGCTTCTTCATCTATAAAAGGGGACAGTGATGAGAAGAATGGGGGGTTTGCAAAGAGTCAGACACGACTCAGCGACTGATCAACAACAATGAGAATGATAGTGTCATTCATGGCAATTTACGGCAAAAACCACTACAATATTGTAAAGTAATTAGCCTACAATTAAAGTAAATTAATTAATTAAAATTTTTTTCTTTAAAAATATGAAAAGTACAGTCTGTTGAATGAACGCTTGGGAGACCATACTCTTTAAATAAATAAAAAAAGGATGATAGTGTCAATACTTACCCCAGGGGGTTGTTCTGAGAGGCCAGTGTAAAGCGCTCAGCCCTGGCACACGGTGGGCCCCCAGTAAGTGCAGGCAGTCCTGTTCTTGGGACTTGCATCAGCGCAGCCACACGGGGGACTGTCAGGAGGACCCGGGTTCAGCTCTGCCACTGCCCCAGCGGGACCGTGGGCAGTTCCCCACCCCTCCAGCCCCCAGGTCCCTTCTCCATGAAAGGAGGGCTCTTCAAGCTGCCTGCTCCGTCTGATTAAGGGGTGGGGGGCAGCCTGGAGAGGCCTCTAGAAAATAGCTCTGCCCTCAACGTATACTCTCTGCCTGGACAGAGGGTGTGTGTTCCCCTGAACAGGGAGGAGGGCGGGCAGCTCTGAGAGTCCCCGAGCCACACCTGATACCTGCCTCGTGCCCACGCTGACCTCACAGAAGCAGACCCCCGCCCCCAGCAAATCCACCCCCTACACATTGTCCCCAATGCAGGATGCAGTTGTGGAGCCACACCATGTGGGCTGTGGGTCTCAGGGGACATGGGATGGTGCAGTGGGCTCAGGGGAAGCCAGATCTAGGTGTGGAGTCCATCTCTTCCTCTCCCTGAACCCCAGTTTCCTTGGCCACTCGGTGAGAAAGCTAACAAAGGCCACACGCGCCCCGTCAGCCCTGAGGGCTCCGGCGCAGGCACATGGGAAGCAGCCCAGATGTGAAAGCCCTGTGTGAATTGCCGCCATCGGCTGCAATCATCATAATTATTATCTGTAGAATGAAGGGGTTGGACCAGCGGATCTCGACGGGCTCCTCTCCAGCTCTGATGCTGAGGATTTCTCAGTTTCTGAGCTGGGAGTTGATGCAGACTAGTGTGGGGCTGGGGGCGGGGGCGCGGTGTGCAGGGGAATCCAGGGTCTGTGGGATTGGACATCCTTAGGAACCTCTGCAAACAAATCTCCCCAGTTGTCCTCTTCTCCCAACCTAGCCCGGGATGCTGAGCCCCACAGACGGAAGGGAAAGGGCAGGGCATGGGAGGGAGCCGGGAGGTTCAGGGCTAGGTCCTGAAGGTGGGGCAGCCCCAGGGTTTGAGCCCTACCCCACCCCCTGCCTAGAACTAGGCCTCAGGCCCCCTTCCCATCGAATTCTGCATGCAGTACACGAAAGTGGCTAAAAACAGAATCCAACAGCTGTTAATTCAAGTCTCAGCTCCAGCCACATGCCAGCTGGGTGACCTTGGACAGGCTGTTTAACCTCTCTGAGCTTCATTGGGTCTAATGAGAGTGGCTTTGAGGAAGGAATGAGACAGATCCATGGAAAGTGCTCGGCACCGGGCCCAGTGGACTGTAAGCACCCAGTGAGGCCCCCCCACCGTCCGTCANTTTAACCTCTCTGAGCTTCATTGGGTCTAATGAGAGTGGCTTTGAGGAAGGAATGAGACAGATCCATGGAAAGTGCTCGGCACCGGGCCCAGTGGACTGTAAGCACCCAGTGAGGCCCCCCCACCGTCCGTCATCACTCACCTCCAGTTCTGCTTCTCCCCTTCCAGGAATGTTCCCAGAATCCCTCAGCCAGCCAGCTCCCCACCTGGCTAACGCAGGGCAGACCCCAACGGTGCAGCTGGGCACAGGGGTTGGAGGCAAGGGTGCCAGGTTTCTCTGCCCCTCAGAGAACCACGGAGGGCCACACCTCTCCAGCCAGGGAGGTCTGGGGCCCTGGCCGCGACTGAAACAGGTGAGTGCTTTGTCTCCCGGGGCTCTGCAGTCCTGTTTCGGGGGTGTTTGAAGCCCTGGGAAAGGGGCCTCAAGGGCATCCCTATGCACCTGGAAAAGCTCCCACGTCTTAGGTGGAGGCAGGTGGTAGACTGGGCCAGGCTGGAGCCACTGACCCAGAGCTTCAGCCCTCCCGCATCTGTAGCCCGCTGCCTGGGCTGTCATGAGGCTGGTGGGGTGGGCGGCCTCTCTCTGGACCCCAAGGTGGGGACGAGGCCGCAGCACGAGAGGTGGGCCTGCCATAAGCCTGGGCCTCGACCTTCAGCCCCTCCCAGACAGAGGAGCTGCAGCTGCCCCAGCAGTGCTGGTGCAGGCAGAGAGAAGTCCCCAAGGGCACCCTCCACCCACTCCCCAAAGTCCCAGCGCAGAGGAGCGGGGTCTTGGGAAGGGCTCGCCTCTGAGCAGGGATGGGGCAACTCTCCCTTGCAGACCACCTGCCTCGCCTGGCTGCGGCAGGCATGCGGCCACGGGAAGGTCATGGCCTCCCTGACCACGCAGGAGTCTGTTCTCACCCACTGTCCCCCACAGATCCCAGCACCCCCAGAATCGCAGGGCAGCCTGGGGAATGTGTAGTGGCAAAAAAGAGCGCAACTCCCCTAGCCACACGCACACCTGAGGCTCACAGAGCACGGTGGCCAGCTCCGCCTCAGTAGCTGCTGCTGCTGCTGAGTCGCTTCAGTCGTTGTCTGACTCCATGTGACCCCGTGGACAGCAGCCCACCAGGCTCCTCTCTCCACGGGGTTCTCCAGGCAAGAATACTGGGTTGCTATTTCCTTCTCCGCCTCACTCGAGCCACAGTACAAAGGCAGAAACTGCACCCACCCATTGCAGCGATGGAAAGGAAGGCTCACAGAGGCCAGCACTGGCCAGGGCCACACCACTAGTGGGATGAAGTCAGAGGGGGACACAGGCCTCCCGATTCTGGCACAGACGACTGGCTGGTGCCTTGGTCCTCTCGTGTTGCTGGTATGGAAGAGGCTGGAGCTCTCTCCTTTGCATACAGGAGGGAAAGGGGACCCAGAGAAATAGGCAATGGAGCCAAACTCACCCAGCAGGGGCAGGGCAGAGAACCGGGCTGGACTAGCTCCTACCCAAGGCCTGCCCACAGAAGGCTCAGTCAGTCCCGCCGGTGGTTTTCCCATTGGCTTGCAGAGAAAATTCCTCAGCTTGGTATTCAAGGACCTTGAGAACCTGACTCCAACTCACCCCTACACACACCTCGCAGTGAAGCCAAACCGGTGTCCTGACTGCCGCTTTTCATGCTGTGGCAGTTAGTAACTCCACTCACAGCCACCACGACAATTTATCGACCACCTACTAGGTGCCAGGCACTGACTCCCCAAGGGGGAGACAGACATCTCACATGACAAGGCTAAGGCCAACTGCCTTGGAAACGTGAGATTATGGAAACAATTCCCACTGCCCACCCCCGTCCCCCCAGATGTTAAATAAAAGGCTTATTTTTTCTTGCTGCAATAAAATATCTGAAGTTTCTTTTTTGAAATCTTTTTCTCCGTATGTTTCTAGGGTTTGTTTTTCCTTCTCTGCATTCATATCTCCTGAGAGCAGCTCCCAGCCATCATATCTGATCTGCATAAACAACACCCCCAGGTAGGCAGGCAGACCAGGCCTTATCACTCCTATCCTGCGAAGACGGAAATGAGGCACCAAGAGAGTCAGTGACTTACACAGAGTCACACAGCAGAGACTGGACTTGAACTCCTGGCAACTCCCAGCACATTTCCTCTGAGTCCCCAACAAATGTCCACCACAAGCAGGGCACTGCCCAGGGTGCTGGCCTACATTAATCTTAACCCTTGAAGCAACCCCATCAGATACGTGAAATGGGTGATCCCCACTTTGTAAAGAAACAGAGTCTCATGTACACACTGCTGTATGGATGATATTTAAGTGGATAATCAGCAGGGACCTCCTGTGTAGCCCACGGCATATAGCATGTATGGGAGAAGAGTCTGGGGGAGACTGTTTACACGTGTATGTATGCACGCGTGCTAAGTCGCTTCTGTCGTGTTCGAGTCTCTGCAGCCCTGGGGACCACAGCCCACCAGGCTCCCCTGTCCACGGGATTCTTCAGGCAAGACTACTGGAGTGGGCTGTCCTTTCCTTCTGCAGTATATGTATGACTGAGTCCCTTCACTGTTTACCTGAAACTATTACAACATTGTTAATCGGCTATACTCTAATATAAAATCAAAAGTTAAATTAATGAAAAAGAAGAGGGCTTCCCTGGTGGCTCAGTGGTAAAGAACTGCCTGCCTGCCTGCCAACGCAGGAGACACGGGTTCAACCCCTGGCCCGGGGAAGATCCCACGTGCTGCGGAGCCGCTAAGCCCATGAGCCACACTACTGAGCCTGCACTCTAGAGCCTGCGAACCCAGAGACCGAAGCCCGCGTGCCTGGAGCCTGTGATCCGTGGCAACAGAAGCCCCCACAGCAAGCAGTCCACCCACTGCAACTAGAGAGAGCAGCCCCTGCTCGCTGCAACTCGAGAAAAGCCGGGGCAGCAATGGAGACCCAGCCCAGCCAAAAATAAATAAATGTTAAAAAAAAAAAAAAAGAAACAGGCTCAAAGAGATGGAGTAAAGGGCCCCCAGTTGGGTGGTTAGCTGGTGGCAAAGTCAGATTTTTAACTCAGGTCTTCTTCCCAAAGGGGACCCCAGGGCGAGTGGCCCCAGGCTGGCAGAGTATTTACTAGAGGAGCGGGCAGGTCATTTCACCTCCTCGAGCCTCACCTCCTCATCCAAGCTGCGGCCGCAGAAGCTCCACCCTGGGCTGTGTCAGGGACCGAAAGATGCCACACCCAGCTCACGTCTGTTACCGACCCCGGGACACACTACACACTCAGCACACTCAATATACGCTTCACGAGTGTGCAAAGGAGGGCCCAGCCCTTGTGCCAGCCAGCACACAGCAAGGGCATCACAGGTTGGATTCCTCTCTGCCCGTGGGGAAGACTGGTGCCCCAGCAGACCCCCTCTGTTTTGGGGTGTCTCACCGACACCCCTCTGCCTCCTCTCCCTTCCTCTCTGAGTCACTGCCTATACGAGCCTACAGCCCTAAATATAGAGCAACAGAAAAGCATGCACAGATAGAGACCACAGCAGCAACCCCTGCCCTCGGGTCCCCCTGCTGACCCCAGGGTGGCCGCCCCGGGAGCTCCTTGGACTGCCAGTCCCACCTGACGCAGAGGGGACCCAGAGTGTTCCACCCACTGGAGGTCCTTAGCCAGGGGTCCCCTCCTGCCCCCGACTCTACCCAGCAGAGTCAAACTTTCTCTCCTGATTGGCATAGGGCTGCCATCCCGCCTGATGTAGACTGGTCCCAGAGTTTTCCATCTGCCAGAGGTCCTTAGCCAGGGGTCCCTGTCTGATCCCCACTCTACCCAGCAGAGTCAAACTTTCTTTCCTCACAGGCACAGGGCTGTCGTCTCACACCTCACACTCCCTCGCCAGGTGGAGCTGCCTCTTGGAACCGGAGATGGGCCCAGAGAGGGGAAGTGACTTCCCAGAGCCACACGGCCAGCCAGAGGCAGGACCAGGCCTGGACTCAGAGCCAGCACCTGGCCAGCCCCGGGGTGAGCGCCCGAGTGAGCAGGGCAAAGCCCTGAGTCCCTTGCTGTCCTCTGCCTACATCAGCCTGCCCTGCAGACATCTGAGCCCTAGAAGCACCTCTCAGCAGCTGCCACCCAGGGATGCCAGGCTCCCAGAGGCTTAGCCAGGGCACCAGGACCCAGGCAGGCAGAGGTGAGTAGAGGGCAAGCCGGAGGACTCCCCTCCCTTCACCCTAGCTGGCCCCCAGCCTTGCGGGGAAGCAAAGCAGAAAGCAGGACTTGGCCAGGTCTCCTGGAAAACTGGCAAAGGAAAGGGGACCCCAGGGCTGCCTGGAGCCTGGGCTGTGGCGTGTCCTGCCTCGGGAGGGGCCCTGGAGAGTAGCATGTCCGGGGCAGCTCAGGGAGAGGATCCTCTGGCCCCAGAGGACGTGGGTTTGAGGGGAAGGCGGGCAGGAGAGGAAGGCCCACCGAGGGGGCACGCCAGCTGGTTTCTCGATTCTCAGGGTCGGCCAACCCAGCTTCATGTGACCCAGAAAAGAGGGAAGAAGACGGGCTGAGGCCCGGCTGGGGCGGCTGCCCGCCGGGGTGGTACCCAGTTCACGTCCCCCGCACCAAAAGCTGATGACGTGCATGCATGTGAACCCTCACGGGGGCCGGGGTATGGGTGTGTTCCCGTGCCTATCTGCCTGGTTCCCTCCTAAGGGTGTGCTCGTTCCTGCGTGTGCACCATGCGTGTGCCCTGGAGGAGATAACGGGGTCGTTATCTGCCTGACGACGAGGCCTCCAGAGGAGGCTCTCCTGGCCGAAAACACTCTCCTCTGCACTTCTGGATGGCCTGGCTCTCGTCTGCAGTGCGGGTCGGACTGAGAGGCGGGATCTCGGCCCGCGTGTGGGTCTGGCTCTCGGGTATTCGTGGGATCGGAGCGTACTGGCACCTGTGTCTGGCTGTGTGAAGCCGGGTGGCTGCCCAGTGGTGTCTGACGGCCAGGACAAAGGCCTCCACAGACAGACAGGTGGTGTGGGACACAGACCTGCCCCGGGGGGTCTGCACAGGGCCTCCAGATCTGCAACAGGACAGCAGGCAGGGGTGGGGCCGGGGGGAGAGTGAGGCGGAGCGGGATCTCGGGGTTCCCATACCCCAGGCTTGTACTGACCCTGCTGGGGGGCGGTGGCGAGGTCCGAACAGCAGAGACAACCCAGCCAACACCAGAGGCCAAAGGAAAAATCGTGTCTCACAGCGGGTAGAGGGTGGATAAAGGGAGGTCTCTAGAGACTCCTGCCAAGCAGGCACCCAGCACAGGAGAAGGCTGGAAGCTGGGAAGGTCCCAGGAAGGGGACGCTCACCATCATGGCTGCAGCCAGGGGTGGCGGAGAGCTCTGGGAAGCGGGGAAGTTCTGGGCCCTGAAGAAAGGTGAGGTCCTCCTGGATCTGACCCAGCTTCGCCTCTTCCATCCAGATGTACCTTCCCCCTCCCACAGGCAGCACAGGAGAGGGGATCACCACACCATCCTGCCACCCTGCCTCGACCTCGCCACTGTGGTGCTCAGCCTGGACCAGGAGTCAGAGAGCTGATGCTAGGCCAGCCAGAGGCAGCTCTGTGACCTTGGGCGGTTCAGTTAGCCTCTCTGAGCCTCCCATTCCTCAATGGAGACCCCAGTTCCCCACCTTAACAATATTGCCGTGGGTGGGGAAGACACTCTGCCATTTGAGAATTAATCATGACCCTGAAATCCTNCAACTTGCTTCCCACTCTCAGCCTCACCGGGAAACGGGGGATGGCGGCCCTCAGGGCACGCTCTAAAGGAGAAGCGGATGGAAGGCAGCAGCAGTCAGGTGGCCTCAGGGCTGGAGTGCAAACCCGGGCAGGAAGGGGCCCCGAGATGACCTCACCCCGGGGCGCAGAGAGGGGAAGAGCGGGCCCAAGGTCACAAGCGCGGGAGCAGCAGCAGCAGCGCCGGGGCCCACAGCGCGCTGGCCTCGCTTCCAAGGGACAACCCTTCCAGGCGGACTGAGGACCTGGGCCCTGTGTCTACAGGCTGGAGCCGTGGGGGCCCATGGGTGCGGGCGTGCTTGGCAGGCCCGGGGCACGCAGAACGTTACCTTCAGAGGGGATCCTTGAGACCTCTGGACCTCAATGCTGCTCTAGTAAGTGTAGAAACCGAGGCTGCGGCAGGGGTAGACAAACCTGCAAGGCCTCTGCCCTCCAAGATCAGCGGGCGCGAGGCCCATCTCACAGAGAAGACTTAGGGAGGATTCAAGTCTCACAGAGAAGACTTAGGGAGGATTCAAGCCTCACAGAGCAGACTTAGGGACGATTCAAGTCTTGCATTCATTCTGTTGCTGTTAACATTTTTATTTTTGGCTCTGCTGGGTCCTGCTGCCCTGGCTTCTCCCCAGTTGCAGTGTGCAGGCTTCTCTTTTGGAAACAGGCTCTGGAGGGGCGGGCTTCAGGAGCTGTGTGGCTGGCTCCCAGGCTGTAGCACGGGGGCTTACCTGCTCCGAGGCATGTGGGATCTTCCTGGGTCAAGGATCCAACCTGTGTCTTCTGGATTGGCAGATGGACTCTACCACTGAACCATAAGGGAAGCCTCCGGGTCTTGTATTCACTTACTCAATGTTATTTATTGAGAACCTGCTGTATGCTTAACAAATAACTTCCACCTACATTTTCCCAGCTATGGGGATTCGTTTCATTAAAGACAAGACACAGGGCCTTCAGCCACACTTACATCCACTGCTGGACAATCTGACATGTGCAGGCCTGAGTGTTGAGGACCAACCGTGCTGGGACCCGTTTCCCTGCCAAGACTCTCACCTCAGCCAAGAGAGATCAGAATTAAGGGGCAACTGCAGGCCATGCCTCACCCTCATCCCCACCTCCCCACACCACCAGAAAACTGAAAAGGCAGAGAAGTAGGGATGGGTCCATATTGTTTCCAGTCCTTTGGGGCCTCATCTGCAGGCTCACCCCAGCCATGGGTGGGAGAGTTCCCAGATCAGGATGCCTTGAACTTCTAAGAGCACAGGCGTGGCCTGATCCAGATTCACTGGGTGAATTTCTAATAAAGCGCTGCAGCGCTGCTGGTGCTATAGGGCCACAGATGTTACACTCCTCTCAATATTTAGCTCTGGCTGCGCTGGGTCGTCACTGCGCGTGGGCCTGCCCTAGTTGAGCGCGGGCTTCTCACTGTGGTGGCGTCTCTAGACGGGGAGCGCGGGCTTTAGCACACATGGACTCTGTAGTTGTGGTACCCAGATTTAGTTGCCCGTGGCCTGAGGGATCTTCCCGGGCCAGGGATCCAACCTGCGTCACCTGCACCGGCAGACGGATTCTTGACTACTGGACCGCTAGGGAGTATCTGCACTATCCCCAGTGACACCATTCTGAATAGTGCTGGCAGAAGGCTGTCGAGGAAGTAAGACAACTGCAGGCAGGGCTCTGAGACCAGCGCCTCTGCACTCTGTGCCCACCCCAACCCTTGGGGCCCGCCTGACTTCCCATCGAAGCTGCAGGCCTGAGCCTGGATCCTTCTCGGGATGCTCCGGGGATTTATAGTTTGGTTCAAAACTAATTAGGAGGAAGGAGTCGAACGAGACTGGTCAAGGCGCCTCTGGGGATAGTGCAGAAGGATTCTGTAGTGTAGCGATTGCCTCAAATGGGCGTGTTGTGCAGGACATTGGTCCTGGTAGATGCTGGGTGAAATCAAACTGAGTCATATTTGGAAAACGATGGTTGAGAGCCTAAAGCCCTTCCCGGGCAGCATGCACTGGGCTGACTTGCCTAGAGCAAAGCTGGGCTCCTAGGGGAGGGCACACAAACTCCAGGGTTCTCCGAAGCAGCACACCTCTTCCCATCCTCTTTTTTGGTACATGGTGCTGGAACTGCACCCTTGAATTCCATTCCCATCAAGATTCTGCTGCCTGTTCAGCTTCTCCAGTTGCTCTCCAAAAGAGCCCTCTTCCCCTCTGTGCGGTGAGACACAGACCACGGGCTCCCAGCTGGAAAGGGCTGCAGAGGGAACCACTTCAGACCGGGCTCCAGGATGGCGCCACAGTGCCTCACGTGCAGCCAGGGGCCCATGGAAGGAGAAGAGGTGTGGGAACAAACTGAGTGAGGAGCTGCAGCTGTGATCTGGGCCAGTAAGCTCCAAGCTCTCCAAGGGCCTGTGGTCCCCAAGGGACTGAACAGTACCCAACCCTGGCTGAGTAGCTCCTAAAACAAAGGCTCTTTTGTGCCAGGCCTCCCTTTCTTTATAACCAAGGAGCTCTTCAGTTACAGCACTTTCCTCTTCACAGAAAAACCTCAGTGCAAGAGGCCTGTGATCTCTCCTGTGTCCTGGGGGCCACGTGCGGAGCCTGTCGGGGGCCCTGGGGAGCAGGCAGCAGGCACGTGCAGTAGGGGGCTGAGTGCGGAGCCTGGGTACTGAAGACTGGATGAAGGCTCCAGAGCTCTGCTTTCTCTGCCCTATTTCAATCCAAACCACTCAAGACTGACCACTCACGCATGGCTGCCTCTGGGCACAAGCCTTCTCTATTCCAAACACTTAATACATTGCGACCCAGCCACCAAGCCTGCCCTCCCTCCCAACTGCTGAAAAATGGGAGCTGGCTTCAAGAAAAGAAAAAAATCTGATGTCTAAGAAGGCTGGAGTGAAAATGTGGTGGTACTACAGTAAGCCTGGAATAATGCACAAGGGAGTCAAAAAAACGGGAATGGAAGGAACTCTGCTCCCTGCCTCCGCCCCTCCCTGGCCAGACCAGAAAGAGGAGGACGGGACAGAAGGAGAAAATTCCGGAGGGGTGGCTCCCCGAAGCATGCTGTCCGCAGAGCAGCAAGTCAGTTTGAGGAGGGGCTGGTGAAGAGGGTGGGCTGCAGGGGTGGCTGGAAGAAAGTCCTGCTCCAGTGAGAGCAAGCCCGGATGAGGACTGGGAGTCAGCTCCGGGGCTTGTCAGTCAAGAAATGTACTGAGGCCTCCGTTTCTGGGGCGGGAGGGGGCGGAGGGGGCAGAGAGGGGGGCTGCCCTGCTAATGCCAGACGCACGGCAGAGAGGATGCCACCGGGGAGGATCTACTCTTGGATCACAGCTAGGAAGTCCTCATTTTGAGGAGAAAAACAGTCAAGCCTAAAGGTGGGGACGGCACTGGCCACACCCAAGTAATGGAAAGCTCCCCCCCAGGGACCCTGCTGTGGCTCGACAAGAGCTTCCCGGGGGTCTGTTCTTCCTTGCTGGGAACCTCTGTCCCATGCTGTAGGGTACAGGATGAGGAAAATGACTGGACCCCTGCCCTCGGGGAGCTGAACAGTCCAGCGCTAACTAGGTTGATCCATTTCCTGGGATTTGGAGTTGGTTTTAGGTGCAGACGTAGGATCCAGCAGAGCACTCTGGTTCCCAGTTAAGACAAAAATAAATAACTCACTCTAGCTCTAGACAGTCTAGCACGGCTTGAAGCCTCCTTCACCCAGAGCCAGTGCATGCTACAGATGGCAGATGCAGCAAAAACTCCAAACATAAAGCAAAGAATGACTCACATACAAAAGACAAGTCCCTTAGAGGTGGTCCACTGGGGCAATTTCTCAAACACACTCCCAGGACTTGGAGGCAGTGGGTGGGGCTGGTGGTGGAGGTGAAGAGGTGAGGCCTCACTATCTTCACAATTTCTACACCCACTTCCTTTTACAGCCAACACTGAGGCACAAAGGGCAACAGTTATCCAGGATCATAAAAAGGGCCGGTAGCAGTCCACTGTTCCCTCGGTTACAAACAAATACGCCAGAGAATGGGGCAAGGGGAGACCAAGCTCCAAGCCTGCAGAGGCCCGTGTGCCAGCCAGCGGCGTTTCAGCCCAGCCGGCCACTGCCCAGGCCTTCTGGCTTCCTCGGGGTGTGTCCCCCCCGCTTCCTGTGGCCTGGGGCCTCTCTTGGCAGTGCTAATGCCGATCTGGAAATCAAACTGCTGTTCCAGCTGCTGTTACGAGGCTGGGTCCCCCCATGACCAAGAGCACTCTCATGTCAAAGGCCCTGGCCTGTGCAATCTCAGCCAAATCCTTGAAAGGTTTTTTTTTTTTTTTTTTTTAAAGCATGTGAGGGGAGAACAGATGATGCCCTCTATTTGAGATCAATACAGTAGTTATGTTGGACGAGCTCTCAGAACTAACTTCAGGGGAACTGAGACAGCTTCAGGGGATGGCAAGGCGTGAAGACACAGCGCGATAAGAGCCACTGCGTTTCTGGTGCCTGTGGATGGAGCCCATCTGGCAGCAGGCTCCACTTCCGGGAATGTGGTCTTCTCTCTGCTGGGGTCGGGGTGGACACAGCCGTGGCTCAGTCCAGTAATGAGCTGGTGCAGCTCTCAATGTTGGAGGCAGAACAGCATCCCCTAGAAAAGGCCAGACAACTCCTGGCAAGTTACAAAGGTGCCTTGACTCACAAGACCAATTCTACAACCTCTTCCCAAACTCTAACAAGCCTCAGAAAAAATACTTAACTCTTACCATATGAACAAATGTCACCAGCTTGTCTGAAACATTTGCATTTTTTTAAGAGTGCTGAATGTTATATGGTAAGCAAGTAACACAGCAATCATTTGATAAAACAGGTCCTGGGGCTTATCTGTTTGGAAAGTTCCCCCAGAGGCACAAGAAATACCTGTTCCCTGGACTCTACTCTTGACAAGTATTATTCCAGAAGTCTCAAGAGGTTAAAGAAAGAATGAAAACAAGATTCTCAGGTCAGAAGGGAGCCTGTAGCACTGGCCCCAGCCTTCTGCTCTGCTTCACGCCTGCACAGCTCTGCCTCCGAGGCTCATGGCACCTGTTACTGATGTTCTTGGCAATGACAATCCAGACACCGGAAGCTGCTGCTCTGGGGTAGAACCTGCCTATCAAAAAGGCATAAACCGTCAACACTCATTCTAAACGTGTTTTGAATTCTTTTCAACGTGACTCTGCAAATAAGAGAATTAAGGTGACTTACTGTTTGTCCATTAGCTTCGTTTTTCTTATGGGCCAAGAGGAAATATTTATGTAACAGTGACCAAACACACCTGTGCAGCCATTATTTAAATTCCAATGGCTTCCAGCACAAGCAATGTCCTCAAGTTCTCGGGCAGCTCGGCTCTGGTTAACAAAACCTCTTTTTGAAGACTTGCAGAAGGTTCCATAGGATTTCTTCACAAAGGCTAAAGTCAACTTACAAAGAATGATACAAAGTAATTTCTCAAATAAAAATGTATTATTGTGTGGTTCTCAGTGTGGAAGGGTAAATAAGGCGGCAAATACTGCTCTCAGAGATAATACGGGAAGGAAGGCAAAGCAAAAGCCAAGTCACTTCTCTTAATTACGAGATAAACGCTGAGACTATCTGCAGCATGGTGACCCAAATTCTCAAACGTGCCCTTCCAATGCTCGCCTACACATGCAGGTGCGATCTGAACAGCTAGCAGACTCCTCAGCCCAATTAGCTCAAAAGCTAGACTTGGAAAAAACCCACAGATGTTTGGGATGGAGGAGTTTTCTGTCTCCCTACTGGGTTCTTTGGCCCTCAGGAGTTGACATGAAGCTGTTGCTCTGTGAAATGCCAGACAAAGTGTTACCTTTTTACAAAGGTCTGTAACTTGTATTTTAATGAATAAAGGACTCATGTTAATAATCAAATCCCTAGCCAAAATTGATATCTACACATTGCTTGGGTTTTGGGGGTGGCAAACTGCCAGCCTTTACAATGAGAAACAGTTGGTGACAACTGGAGGTTGTCTTGGGGTTACTCTACGGTGGCACCCATGCCACTGGCAAAGGGGTGAGAATCTTAAAATGAAAACGCTGGCTATTGAGACTGAACTCTGGTCACATTCCCATTACCCTGAATAAGGGAACATTCAAATGCCAGAGAGAGAGGATGCGACACTCCTTCGTGATTCTGAAACAGGAAAGGCAGGCTCCAGTGCTTACTTCACCTCAGCAGTTTGTTTAGATAGACATAAATCACCTCCTGCGTATTTCAAATGGGTTATTAAATCCTAGCATTTACTTCAAATATTAACCAGGGCCTGGTCAACAAGCCCATGACTACACAGACCAGCCAACTAGACATGCAGGGTATTAACAGATTCCGAGGAATTCTCTGGTGGTCCACTCACTGCTGGGGGCCTGGAATTCAATCTCTGGTCCAAGAACTAAGGTCTCAGAAGCTCTGCAGCAAGTTCCCTCATGCCCCCAAAAAAGGAATTAAAAATAGAATAAATTGGCTCTGGATTCTGACGTCACAGAAACAAAGGGACGTTCACTTCTTTTTAACTGGGCAGAAAGGTTAACTGTATTCTAACCAATAAAGTCCATTAATACACTGAACTAATACACAGATACTTACTCCCCCCTAGGAATGAAGACATCCAAACGGTGACTACATTCCAAGGAGGTCACAACTTTGTACCAGAATGGCATGTGGCACCCATTAGATTGGGATTGAGGAATGGAAAGAAACATTAACAGGGGTAGGTGGTGGCAGTGACTTCAAGCTTCATTTTACCTTTCACAGAAGACTCTTACACTTAAAATAATAAAAGACAGAAACGAACACACGCATGACGCGAGAAACCTGATGGAAAAAGTCTTTGCATCTTACAGTGTTCATCAGCCAATAAGACAACTGACCTATCAGTTCAGACAAGGCAAGAGTGGATTTCAGGTTCCCCGCTGTACCCGTTTTCCCTGTACTAAATGGTGAGGTGGTGATGCGCGCCACAAGTTCATGTACACAATACTGCATATAACTCTGGGGACCGGGGCTGGGAGAGCCCAGCCCAAGGCTTCTCAGCAGGGTGGCCTAAGCGTTTCTAATAAAGCCTCACAGCGCTGCTGGTCCTACGGGGCCCAGAGACATCACTGAGTTGGGCGCATAGAACATGGTTGGGTTGTGGGGGCCCACCTCACTCCCACCCGTTCTGCAGTTAACAAAGGAGCCAGTACTGGCGTATCAGCCTGAAAGACTTATCACAGGGTGTTATTTTGTACCAATGCGCTAGGGAAAAAGACTCAAGTAACACATTTGAAACTGCGATTAATAGCAAACTGGGAAAGGGTATCAGATTTCTGGGGGTTACTGACATGTTTATGTCAATCCTCAGAAAGAACCTTCTCTGGCCCAACAGCTTCTTAATCGGCAGAAGGAAGCAGCTGCCTCAAGCACGAAGTGGGCCGCACACAGGACTTTACCCTGGGGAAGGAGCGGGGCTTGGCGTGTTGTTATTCTATGTTCAGCTTCNTCACATCCATGCTGGGTGGGGGTGGAGGGGGTGGGGGGGTATTTGCTCGGCCGGTCCCCATCCCCATCCCAGCCCCGGCACACAAAAAGGCTTCTATTTTTTCCAGGGATTACACGCAGGGCAGAGAAAGGAGCAGCGAGGGCATGTGATGTGTGTGTGGGGGGGGCGATGGTGTGAATGGCTGGCTGAGCGGGGCTTTGAGCCTGCGGCTAATTTACTGCCTGGGTTTCCTTTCCTGTGGCTTTGAAGGGGCCGTTGTACTCCACCCACCAGAGTCATAATCGCCCTGCCTATCCGCCCAACCACCCAAGGAACTCCAAAGCACTCTGATTTATTTGCAATAAAATTGAATAAAACGGGTGCTCGAGAAATCTTTATCCTTAAAGCCCGTTGCTTCAATGCTAAGTTTCTGATAAGGCCTGCAAAAACACCTTATTCCAGCCTGAGAGGGGCTTCTGAGCTCACCCCCCCAGGCTGGCCTGGCTCTGCAGGGAGTGTGAGGGCCCACCTCCAAGTCTCTACACCCCTATCTTGTGCCTAAAAGACCGCCAGTGTCTCTCCTCCAGCCTCTTCTCTGATTGTGGAGTCTGAGCAGGACAAGCTGGGGTTGGTCTTTCTGCCAATCGGATCGGTCTGATCAGAGCCAACGCCTTCCTCTGTTCCTGGAGGTTCGGGGCAGCCCAAGAGAATGGGGCCCTAAGAGGATTAAACACCCGGTGAGGAGAGAAGCCGAGAGCAAACCGCAGGAGTCAAAGAGGGGGAAATGGCACAGGAGATCACAGAGTCTGAAAGCCACGAGTACATGTTCCTTTCTCTCATCCCCAATTCTAGTGGCAGGTTAGGAACAATGAAGATGTTAAGTTTTGACTCTAGTTTTAAATGGTGCAGGGTCACAAGTCTGCCAGTTTCTCTGTGCACTTATAGACCTAATAACTAGAAAAAATGGCTTAAAAACACATCAGGATTCAAATGTGCCTTAAAATATGATTTTAAGAACCATCAATTTTCAAACTGGCGTTTTTATGACTCCGAACAAAGTTAAGCTTCATAACACTGCAGAATGAGAATCAATTAAACAAAGATTGCGTATACCTGAGATGTGGGGTCCTTCCACACCATTCCTATCTCAGAAACAAATTTTAAATACAAGATGATTTATCATTTATTAAGGAGAAGTGAATCTGGAAGTTAAAGAAGGCTGCATTTGTGTGATGTTAGTGGCATAGAGTAATCAGGTGTGCTCTTTGATTCCATTCTTCTCGTCTGTAATCACTCACCCCATGTCTCAGTTCTGTGACTATAATTTGGACCCAAGTGGACCATTCAGCCTGATGACAGTGTACAGTGTCATTTATAGCTAGGAGGTTTGAATAAAACTTGACAACATCATTGTGGACCCTCACAAATGCTCCCGACCCTCCACCTCATCTCAACCCTGTCCTATGATGTGAAAATGGATTCTGGAAATCAGAGCAGGACCCAGGGCCCTGGTCACGTGGGGGAGGTGAGGTTGGGGTTGCAGGGCCGCCAGCCTTGCATAGTTCCCCTGACAACTGCCTGCATCTGGAGCACATTAAATAACCTCATCCTTTATGTGGGCCCATTATGTTCTATCAAAGTCATTATCAATGATCAACAGAGGGCAGAAAACGTTTGAAATAAAAATGTAGAGGAAATATTAATACTTAACAATGAAGAAAGGGATCTACATGAAACGGCGTTGCCGGGGACGGTGACAAGGAAACAGGTGCTGGTCCTGCTGTGCGTCCCGTAAACTCACTGGTTTGGGCGATACTTTTTGAGTCAGGTGAAGATGGGAACTTTAGCTCTTACACATTGGAGAAGACGCACAGCCCATGTGTAAGTTGGTGTGTATCTTGAATGGCGCTCAGAAGGTCATGGCCACGAAGCCGAGTTTTTGGCATATTGTTATCGATGAAAGGAAAACGTTTACAAGAATACCTCTCTGAGAAAGAGGCCCCAAAACAGTGCAGATCTACGCAGATCTAAAGGAAAATCTTTCCCACAGGAACCAGCCCCTCCAAAAATCGCTGAGAGGGGCCACCATGACCCCACCGTTAACAGAGGGCTGCCTGCCAACCTGGGACAGGCTCCACAGGACAGTGACTCCTCGGGGGACCCACCCCGGGTTTCTGGAAATTGAGCCTTAGACACTGGTGCTCCAAGTGTGTTTCTGCCTCAGACAGAGACCCGGCTTCTATGCTGCAGGGATGGCCCCTGCCCCACTGTGACTCCCAGACACAGAGGCTGAGTCCATCAAACCATGCTGGCCTCTACCTGCGTGTGGCAGACAGGTGTGCATGCGCTCGCTTGTGGGCACTGGAGTGGGGAAGGGAGCCAGCATGCCCCCTCCTCAGCCAGTCAGGAGCGAAGATGAAGGCACTTCCACCTTTCCTGCCAAAAAATGCAAACTCCGATCACGTGCACGCGTGAGAGAGGACGCTGGGCTCAGGATCCAGGTCTTGCTTCCCGCTAGCACCAGAGCAGAGATGTGGCTGGAAATGCTGGCCTGGAGCGAGCTCCACAGAGGAGCGGCTGCCTGGCACCTGTGTAAACGTCTGCCCCAGCAAGAGTGACCCCACCGTCACCTCCACGTTGTTCGAGCCCGAGCTCCCCCTCAACCTGAGCCTGTTTCTTGGCACATCTGCTGGCCCCTACCTGGCTGAGCCCCCTCCTCACCGCAGGAAAACTCCTGGAGGTGGGGTCGCCCCCTTACCCCGACATCAAGGGCTCGGTGTGGAAATAGCCCAGCTGGGTGCCTTCTCCAGCCAGGATACTCGCCAGCCCACGTCCATTGTTTGCAGAGTAGACGCAGAGACCACAGTCAACATCCAGAGGAAAGGAGGGGCTTTCCCAACAGGCAACTCTGGCAGCTTTCAAACACCCCGGCACCTTCCCATCTGCCCCCACTTTCTCACCTGCCCCCTACCTTCTCACTTACTGCTCACCTTCTCACCTGCCCCCCACTTT
>SJYV01019193.1:1329913-1422991 GCA_006410875.1 Neotragus pygmaeus
AAATCTAAACATCCGAAGTGTAGTTCATGATCTAAACCAGGAGTCCTTCTTTTCCCTGTGTTGACCTCAGGGTGGGACCCACAGGTTCCAAGAATGGATGGTTTCTGAGGGTCCTGTGTGCCATGCATGCTCTCACACAGACTCGTTAAAACACCCCCTGCCTCCTCAGGGGCACAGACTAAAGACACTGCAAACACAGATGGAAAACACAGGCAAGGAGTTGTAATTTTACCAAACAGCCATAATTACTCTGATAAAAAAGAGCTGTTCCAACGGGATGCTGCCAAGGTTACTGGCTGTCTCTTATACACATCTTCTCTGCTGGGGTCGGGGTGGACACAGCCGTGGCTCAGTCCAGTAATGAGCTGGTGCAGCTCTCAATGTTGGAGGCAGAACAGCATCCCCTAGAAAAGGCCAGACAACTCCTGGCAAGTTACAAAGGTGCCTTGACTCACAAGACCAATTCTACAACCTCTTCCCAAACTCTAACAAGCCTCAGAAAAAATACTNAAAAAAAAAACAACCTAGCAAAACCCCAGGCTAAATAAAGTGTTAGCAAGACAGATGTCTGAGTCAGCATCTCAGCCCAAAACTATAGAGTACGTACATACTCAGAGAAAACAGAAACAAGCTTCAATTCACAAACAGTCTTCAATTCCATCTGAAAATCTTGAGTTTTCTCAAGAATACTGTTTTGCTTCTATGTTGCTAATCAACAGTAATCCTGAACCGGATAACAGGGCACACTCCATCCACACATTTTTTCTTTGTTAAATATTGTGATGTAGAAGATCTTTTCTGGGCATTTCCGAAGAATGCTTTGGAAAAGAGAGGAAGTGAGGGAATTCCCTGGCTCTCCAGTAGTTAAGACCCCACGCTTCCAGTGCAGAGGGCATGGTGGGTTCCAACCCTGGTCAAGGAATAAGGATCCCACATGCTGTGCAACACGGCAAAAGAGAGGAGAGGGGAGTGAGATCCAAGAGATGGGATCTGGAGGCTGGGAAGATGAAACTTTATATATAAAAATCTGTGTTATCATCCAAATGGACTTCAGGCCATTTTACTCTTCTGATAAGGTGGTCAGATTTCTCCAAAGGGCAAGGTGTTATTTGATTTCCCACTTCTGAATAACGGGCTTTCTTCACAGCTCAGGTGAAGAATCCGCCTGCAATGCACCCCAGTTAGATTCCTGGGTCCGGACGATCCCCTGGAGAAGAGATAGGCTACCCACTCCAGTATTCTTGGGTTTCCTTGGTGGCTCAGCTGGTAAAGAATCCATCTGCAATGCAGGAGACCTGGGTTCGATCTTCCCTGGGTTGGGAAGATCCCCTTGAGAAGGGAGAGGCTACTCACTCCAGTATACTGGCCTGGAGAATTCCATGGACTGTACACTCAATGGGGTGGCAAAGAGTTGGACATGACTGAGACTTTCACTTTCCTCTGAGTAACAGCAGCACTGGAGGATTCTATCTCGTGCAATACACTCGCCACCCCTTCTGCAAGGCATGACAATGAACAGCCTTGGGAGACAAAAATGACACACGAGCCCCTGGCTCATTGCAGGGGACACACAGGTGCCCCCTCCTCCTCCCAACACTGAGCGAGACCGACCACAGGCAGCACGTGAGGGGGGTGTCCTGGGGCCGACACAGGAGTCTGATCTGAAGACACTTTCCCACAATTACAACAAGTTCTTCACTTTCATGCTTTATTGAAAGTAAAATATGAATCAAAGACAGGTACTGGTAAGCAGGTTATGTCTCTAAAGAATCACTTTTAGTTCAGAGCAGAAGTTGTCCCATCTACTGTGATACAAATTCTTCATGGACCAATGCATCTGGTATGAAACTCAAGCAAGGAAATAGAATGGAACGTTTTCCCCTCCCGTGACTATAAATCTCATATGTAAACATGATTTACTGATACTGCTACTAAACTTCTTCAGTCTTTTACTTGCCCTTTCCCTCCCACCACCCCCCTTAAATATAAAATTTGAAACATTTCCTTCAAGTCTGATGGCCTTCAGTGCAATCTGCTTTATTTGACATAAGGCATTTTGGAACAGTCACTTTTTTGAATGGTTTTCTGCCTTTTGGAAGAGTCATATAATGGTTTAATTCTTAAATCCACCTTTTCTTTAATGCCCTAACATGTCAAACTCCTCTTCCCTTCTGGTCATTTCTGAGCAGTCAGCAAGTGTTCAAAAAGATTAATGTCCAAGTAGACCAGTACCTGGGGAAAGAAACACACGTGGAGGCACAGTTGTAAGCTGCAAGGTTCAGGGTTCACGTAGCCCATTTGCATCACCAACAGGGAATATTCAACTCAATGAGGAAGCACAGAAGCCCTTTGACATTGAAAATAAGAAAATATATCAGCTGTTTCCAGGCTTTCTGCTAAAGCACATTTCTGTTAAAGCCATGCAGCTCGTATACATTATCTTCACACAAGGTAATCAAATTTTATTGAAGCTTTCATTTGACGGCCGTTTTTCATTAAAAAAAAAAAAAGGTCTGCTTTGTTTGTTTTATTTGAGCCACTTTGGGAGTTTCTTTGCAGTGGGAACGTGTACACAAAAAGCTGCACCGAGAGCGAGGCTTTACTGGGGCCAGTAGCTTGGCTCACTTGTTTGCAAGGAACCCCTGGTATTTGATTCAAACTCGTTCTTTGGCAAAAATCACAACCTGTCATGGACCTCTGGACTAGGCCACAAAGAATCAAAATGGCAACAGTTAAAAATTTGTAAAAGTCAAAGGTCTGAACTCAACTGTGTGCAGAACCCTAGTGGCCAGGATGTAGGAGAAGGCATCGCCGTTTATCCATTTAAAGCAATAATCCAAGAGATGCCTTAATCCTACACAGAGAAATGAAATCTTTTCACTGAACCTAATGTAGTTCAGCAGATTCTTCTCCTCTAATTCTTACCAGTTACAAACTGTTTTGCTCTAAGATGGGACTGATAAGAGGAATTGGAAAAAGGTTAAGTATAAAAATGAAAATGCCACTAGCTAAGTACCCAACTTCCCCCCAAAACGAGACAGAAAAAGCACAGTGGACATCTGGCAGTGGATATGTCTAACACACAGGCCCGATCCGAGGCTTGAGTGCTGATACAGATAATGAAGAAGCTTGAATAAAAAATGCATTTAACTAAAATTAATTTCAGTCATGAGACTCAGATTGAATTAAATTTTAAAATCAAATTATAGGCTTCACATTAATAGAAAATTACAGTATGACTGTGACACTCATGAGCAAACCATGACAAATGTAACTTACCTTTAAACCCTTCTTCTGGCATACACACTGGAAGGAAAAAGAAACAAGAATTCCACATTGAAAGACTGTTGCTACAGGCAGCAGTAAGTTCACTTCCATGCCGAAGGATGAAGTTTAAAATAGCTTTTAATAACCTTACTCACCTATAAAGGTTACCTTTGAAGTTACGGATAGTATCAAACGGCAATCTTTGTTTTTTCATTTTTATAAAAGCAATACATATGCATCATTGAAGAAGACAAATACTGGAAGAACAAGGCTGTGACTGAAGCCAACATTCTGCACGACTGGGGAGGGGTGGGGGGCCCCCGCCTCCTGTCCCCCTCCTCCCGTGCCCACACTCTACAGGGAACAGCTTTTGGCCCTTGCAGCCACGTCTTCTGGTGTTTAACCTCAGCATTTCTAGATGCTTCTGTTGCTAATTCACAATTTTTTGGTAATACCTAATAGTTTCCATAACACATGGCCCCTAGCCATCCTCCTGACACACTGATATTTTTTGTCATTAAGCCAATCTCCAGTGTTTATACTTTTTTTACTCCTCAACAGCGTCCACGTTTGAACGCTCTGGGGTGCCTTGGTGATTGTTCTTGTCCGGCATGACTCTGTCTCTCTGGGGTTGGTAGCTGCTGCATTATTCATGTGTTTCATTTTCTCTGTGCCATCTCTGATTCAAGAGTAAACTCCTCAGGACAGTCATCCGTCACTTCCACCTCCCCCAGGGAGGGAGCGTGCTCCAATCTGCAGCGGGCATGCTCCACACCTAGCGCCGCACTGCGTGATGGCAGCACTGGAACCGCCCCCATGCCTTCTTCTAGGGCATCTACTCCTGTGCTGGATCCCTGTTTTCAGGTTCCACTGTTGACATCTTTCTTCTTACTCTTGTTTAACAGAGTACACCCTCCCAGAGCAAACGGTAGGTGAGAAAATTTTTTGAGGCCTTATATTCACAGAGCCACCAAACGTGTGCAACAGAATAGTCTAGTCAGAGAATTCTAGACTGAAGCTCACACTTCCTCATTCTCTTGTGGGCACTGGCCCATTGTCCTTGACTCTTCTTCTCAGGAATATGACTGGTTTTTCCTTCCATACCTCTAGATGTTTTTAGGATCTTAATCTCTAGATTTGCACTAAATTGCACCCGGGCCTTGGCACACCCATTTTTACTTTCATGAACTGTCTGCTGTTCTCTGAATGTTCCTTACATACAGACGATTTGCTCTTGCTCTTGCATCGTTTACAGTTACTTTTAATGCTTTCTTGTGCTTCCCGCATCATCTGTTTCCTGTCCTGCCTGCTGACTGATGTCCTTCGGTTCCAGGCTGCCCTCTGCCCCACTGTCCGCTCCCACGTACAGAAGTGTGAGGGACTAAACAGATGACTGAAAACTGTCTGGTTTGGCTTCACCCAAAGGTACCTGGGAGATGAACTGCTTTAAAAAAAATATCTGTAGGCTATTTCCTTGAATTGCTCTGGTTTCCACTGTGGGAGGGAAGAGATGGGCTGCCAGTGTTTGAACAAAGGGCTGGTCTCCCTGTTTGGTAGGTAACACGTCTTATTCTCACCTTTCTAGTTTAATTTCTTCGAAGAAACACAAACTCTACAGGTCAAGAAGGGGCACCGAGTGGATGTAAAGGGAAGGGCTGTGAGGACGTGTGTGGTGGTGAGCCGTCTAACTGCTTCTTACACAGTCTCCAACCTGCCTTTAGGCTGGGACCTCACTCCTATGTTCAAAGGCACCCGGGGCATCTGATTCCTGTGTGCCTGCCAAAGGCTATGCAACCTGAATTAGCTCTGCTTTTTGTTGACCTCATCCGTCTGCAGGCTTACGTCTGTTTCAGCTTCCTACAGTAAACTAAATACTACTACACTTTCTTCCATTTTCCCAATTTTCATAGATATCATTCTTTAAAAAGAGCACTAACGGTTAAGACTCTACCTTAGCATGTAGAAGCATTACTCAAGCTTAAAAGAAAGAACACTGTAGACTAAAGATTCAATAACTAAAACCCCACCATCGTTGGGCAAGTTCCTCAACAATTCCCCAAACAAACTGGTCTTTTACCTTGCATGACATCGTCCATTGCAGCATAATCTGCAATTGGTTCATCAGCCTAGAAAACAAATGAAGACAATTCATAACCGCACGGGAATGGAAGCCAGGACGAGGAGAGCACCAACCTCCTAACACAAAAGGCTGGCCACGGAGTTGCCCAGCATGTTGCTCCCGGACACAAAAATTGTCCAGTGGAAAACAGCGTTCAAGCCAGAGCTGGCGACGTCCAGGATGAACAAATGGCACCCTGGTCGAGTGGGCCAAAACTCAGCACCCCCATAACTGCACAGACTGCACGCTGGATGTGGCACTGCTTTCCTGTTCCTCAGACACTTTTTAGATGCAGCAAGGTCCAGATATCCTCATTTAATGGATATGATTTCAGGTACCAATGATGACAGCGTGAGTTGCGAGAAGTAAAATCAGGATGGTCCTCGAAAAATGCCAATTAGGTTAAAAATACATTTTCATCTTTCCCCACCATCAAGAACGAAATACCCATGTCCTTTTAAGGGCAAGAAGCGAGTGCTGAGTCTGAGCTTGTGGAAGGATTAGCTGCAAGGGCAAAGAGGACAACGACCAGTACAGACTCCTGCTGCCCACCTGAAGTGCAAACCCATCAGTGACACGGGCTGCTTCTAGGATTTTAGACCAGGCTCTTCTGATTCAGCAAACCAAACAGGTTTTCAGAGTTAATTCCACAGAACCTACAGTTCCAAGAAAACCAAGCAGAGGGAGGGGGCGGGGAGCAGGATGAGGGGCATGTGTGTGCGCGTGTGAAGGGCCAGATATGGACCTGCATCACCACTTCCAGGGCCTAACTTTATCTAGCCAGAATTGAGGCTCTGCCTATGAACAACACGCTCCCCAGTTCAGAAACCTGCAGAATATTCTAACACATCAAGCAGGGGGCATGCGTCTAGCCACCCAGAAACAAAAGAGGCAGAGGAAAGTGACGAAATCAGGCCCTGCCTGAGGGAGAGGAGGCCTGGGCTAAGCAGGCTGGCTCAAGGAATCTTCATCTGTGACAGTCGCAGAGAAGCCCCGGCTTTCCAAAACACACCTGCCTCTTTTAAACCTTTTCTCCCCAAGGTCAATTTTCATATCCTGGACGAGAATCTCACTAAGCCAACTACAAGTATTTTGACTACTGGGGCCAAGCCTTGATTCTTATGTTTCTTTCCGACCTTAACTGGCTGGTACTACTGAGGAGGGGTGGGGGGGATGTTTTAATAGGTAGAAGTACGGTTAAGTAATTCACCAATCCAGAATTTAGGGAGGAGGTTAAATCTATATTATTTTAAACAAGAATTATGAAAAGCCCACAGACCAAGTGACTGTCTGACCTGCTCTAAGTCTCTGGTGGCCCATCCAGAGATGCAGCTGACTCACAGCAGTAGCTTGTGGCCACATCCTGCCCAGGACCTTAACCACCACCGCACTCAGTTGACACATGAGAACCCCCTGAATCCCACGGGCGCAGAGCCGCTACTCACCTTTAACAAAATCACAGATTCAGGAATGACGCCTAGGGTTCCGAGGGTGGCACAGTCATCACTTAAAATCTTTCCATCAATTGACAGGTTCTGGTCAAAAGGAGCAACTGAAAACGCATGCATGATCTGTGCCAATATAAAAGAAACAAAGGTTTGTATAAAACAAAACAGTGAGACTTAATACCCTGTGTGAATAAATAATTCTAAGGAAGAAATAAAAGACTTCAGAATACAAAAGATACTACGGTTTGCAGTCAGCCCACTTGCTTCATTCCTATTGAAACTGTAATCCCAATATATCTGGGAACATCCTTAGGAGGCCTGTTAGAGAGTCAGAAGACAGTTGTACCCCCAGGTCCTTTTGTTCTGCATCTTACAACCCCTCGGTGGGTGGGGGTGAGGAGAAATCAAAGAAGCGGAAGGTGCGGCTGGGCTGACAGTCACTCTGGTTACAAGGCTTGGGCACGGCTGTTACGGTTGCTCCCACTGTGCCCAGGTCCCACACCCTTTCAATAATCAAATCAATTCTAAATTCTTTCATAAGACCATCTCTAAATTAACCAGCAGGCTATCTGGACTCTTTCTCTTTGATTCCCTTCTATGAGCAGCCTGGAATACAAAACAAACTTTAGACATTAGGACTGCCACATATTCTTAGATTGAGTCTTGCCTCTAGGAGCCAAATGTGAATTTCTTAAGGGTGGGGACCATGCACGCCACCCCAGTTTTAGCCAAGTGTTAAATACATTCAGAAAGACTATTGTGCATATTAAACATTATTTTCAAAATCAGAAAAATGAAAAAAAAAAAGTTTTAAAATCACATCCAGGTAGTAAATACCAGAAAGAAACAAGGAGGAGTTGGGCTCAGGGAGGCACACATAGGTACCTTCAGTGATACATTCTAGTTCTTCATTTGGGTGTGTTCCAGAGTATTCATTTTATTACGCTGCACACCTGAATTACACAGTCAACAGAATGCACTCTCCTACACATATCTTTTGTTATACCAATATCCACAATGCTATGGGGATATCATTCTACCTTTTATGCACTTGATTCTGCTCTTTGAAAAAATCCAGAAACACAGAACAGGCAGCCCTGAACCACGTCTGCATAGAATTGGGCCCAAGAGCTTTATAACCTGGGAAGACCCTGACCGGAAAAGTGATTTTAATAACCGCACAATAAATAAGAAGAGGGATAACAACACTGGCCTCCTCCCTGTTAGGCCGGATTCATAACTGGACTTTTCCAAAGGACCTCAGGCTCTGAGTGGCGAGCAGTGGCTGCTTAAACAGGGATCATCACCGATCCTTCTATGGAACAACTGAGCCTCTTTCTGGTGAGAAAGGACAGTTCTACCAAAGCCAGCCCAGAACATGAGCATCAGGCAGAGCCAACAGCTCCGGGTTCATAAACATGACCCAGGAAGAAGCACAGCGACGGAGAAGGTGTTCTGGAATCAACTTTAACAAAGGCAATATCACAGCTGCCTGACTGCATGAATGCTAGTCCACAGGGCCTAAATGGGAGGCACAGGGTCTCTGCACCATCGCAGAGAGCGGATGAACAGCAAATACCTCTAGACACGAGTACCCTCACTCGGGGGTGGAGGCTCATACTTTGTATTTTGAGGCCACAGACAAGGACAATTCAATTTATTCAACAACTAATGAAAAGACCCTGATGCTGGGAAAGACTGAAGGCAGGAGGAGATGGGGCTGACAGAGGATGAGATGGTTGGATGGCATCACAGACTCAATGGACATGAGTTTGGGTGGTGATGGACAGGGAGGCCTGGCGTGTTGCAGTCCATGGGGCCACAAAGAGTCGGACACAACTGAGTGACTGAGCTGAACAGAATGAAGATTTATTACACCGTGTGTTGAATACTGTGCTGGGTATTGGAACTATAAAGGTGAGTAGTAATCCCACCCCAGAGAGGTCCAGAGGGGAAAAAAACAAGCAGTGAAGCTGGTGGCAGGAAGCACACACAGAGCTGGCGGAGCACACAGAAGGGAGGAGTACGCCGTGTAACTGAAGGCCAAGACAGGCTTTGCAGAAGAGATGCTGTCAAAGATGAACAGTGCTTCCTAGTGAGGAGAAAATGATATTTCAGAGTGAGAGAACAGGCCAAGGGCATGGAAGTCTACGGCCTACAGTATGATAATTCATGAACCGTTAAGTGCAAGGAGAATGCTTCAGGAGAATTAACATCCTACAGGTCTGTGTGATGAGTGCGTGCAGCATGGTTGCTCTAGGAAGCCTAACAGGAACAATGAAAGCTCTGTTCCTACAGCTTCATGCTGCTTGCCGTGACGTGCATGTGTGCAGGTGCATTTANCCACTTCCAGGGCCTAACTTTATCTAGCCAGAATTGAGGCTCTGCCTATGAACAACACGCTCCCCAGTTCAGAAACCTGCAGAATATTCTAACACATCAAGCAGGGGGCATGCGTCTAGCCACCCAGAAACAAAAGAGGCAGAGGAAAGTGACGAAATCAGGCCCTGCCTGAGGGAGAGGAGGCCTGGGCTAAGCAGGCTGGCTCAAGGAATCTTCATCTGTGACAGTCGCAGAGAAGCCCCGGCTTTCCAAAACACACCTGCCTCTTTTAAACCTTTTCTCCCCAAGGTCAATTTTCATATCCTGGACGAGAATCTCACTAAGCCAACTACAAGTATTTTGACTACTGGGGCCAAGCCTTGATTCTTATGTTTCTTTCCGACCTTAACTGGCTGGTACTACTGAGGAGGGGTGGGGGGGATGTTTTAATAGGTAGAAGTACGGTTAAGTAATTCACCAATCCAGAATTTAGGGAGGAGGTTAAATCTATATTATTTTAAACAAGAATTATGAAAAGCCCACAGACCAAGTGACTGTCTGACCTGCTCTAAGTCTCTGGTGGCCCATCCAGAGATGCAGCTGACTCACAGCAGTAGCTTGTGGCCACATCCTGCCCAGGACCTTAACCACCACCGCACTCAGTTGACACATGAGAACCCCCTGAATCCCACGGGCGCAGAGCCGCTACTCACCTTTAACAAAATCACAGATTCAGGAATGACGCCTAGGGTTCCGAGGGTGGCACAGTCATCACTTAAAATCTTTCCATCAATTGACAGGTTCTGGTCAAAAGGAGCAACTGAAAACGCATGCATGATCTGTGCCAATATAAAAGAAACAAAGGTTTGTATAAAACAAAACAGTGAGACTTAATACCCTGTGTGAATAAATAATTCTAAGGAAGAAATAAAAGACTTCAGAATACAAAAGATACTACGGTTTGCAGTCAGCCCACTTGCTTCATTCCTATTGAAACTGTAATCCCAATATATCTGGGAACATCCTTAGGAGGCCTGTTAGAGAGTCAGAAGACAGTTGTACCCCCAGGTCCTTTTGTTCTGCATCTTACAACCCCTCGGTGGGTGGGGGTGAGGAGAAATCAAAGAAGCGGAAGGTGCGGCTGGGCTGACAGTCACTCTGGTTACAAGGCTTGGGCACGGCTGTTACGGTTGCTCCCACTGTGCCCAGGTCCCACACCCTTTCAATAATCAAATCAATTCTAAATTCTTTCATAAGACCATCTCTAAATTAACCAGCAGGCTATCTGGACTCTTTCTCTTTGATTCCCTTCTATGAGCAGCCTGGAATACAAAACAAACTTTAGACATTAGGACTGCCACATATTCTTAGATTGAGTCTTGCCTCTAGGAGCCAAATGTGAATTTCTTAAGGGTGGGGACCATGCACGCCACCCCAGTTTTAGCCAAGTGTTAAATACATTCAGAAAGACTATTGTGCATATTAAACATTATTTTCAAAATCAGAAAAATGAAAAAAAAAAAGTTTTAAAATCACATCCAGGTAGTAAATACCAGAAAGAAACAAGGAGGAGTTGGGCTCAGGGAGGCACACATAGGTACCTTCAGTGATACATTCTAGTTCTTCATTTGGGTGTGTTCCAGAGTATTCATTTTATTACGCTGCACACCTGAATTACACAGTCAACAGAATGCACTCTCCTACACATATCTTTTGTTATACCAATATCCACAATGCTATGGGGATATCATTCTACCTTTTATGCACTTGATTCTGCTCTTTGAAAAAATCCAGAAACACAGAACAGGCAGCCCTGAACCACGTCTGCATAGAATTGGGCCCAAGAGCTTTATAACCTGGGAAGACCCTGACCGGAAAAGTGATTTTAATAACCGCACAATAAATAAGAAGAGGGATAACAACACTGGCCTCCTCCCTGTTAGGCCGGATTCATAACTGGACTTTTCCAAAGGACCTCAGGCTCTGAGTGGCGAGCAGTGGCTGCTTAAACAGGGATCATCACCGATCCTTCTATGGAACAACTGAGCCTCTTTCTGGTGAGAAAGGACAGTTCTACCAAAGCCAGCCCAGAACATGAGCATCAGGCAGAGCCAACAGCTCCGGGTTCATAAACATGACCCAGGAAGAAGCACAGCGACGGAGAAGGTGTTCTGGAATCAACTTTAACAAAGGCAATATCACAGCTGCCTGACTGCATGAATGCTAGTCCACAGGGCCTAAATGGGAGGCACAGGGTCTCTGCACCATCGCAGAGAGCGGATGAACAGCAAATACCTCTAGACACGAGTACCCTCACTCGGGGGTGGAGGCTCATACTTTGTATTTTGAGGCCACAGACAAGGACAATTCAATTTATTCAACAACTAATGAAAAGACCCTGATGCTGGGAAAGACTGAAGGCAGGAGGAGATGGGGCTGACAGAGGATGAGATGGTTGGATGGCATCACAGACTCAATGGACATGAGTTTGGGTGGTGATGGACAGGGAGGCCTGGCGTGTTGCAGTCCATGGGGCCACAAAGAGTCGGACACAACTGAGTGACTGAGCTGAACAGAATGAAGATTTATTACACCGTGTGTTGAATACTGTGCTGGGTATTGGAACTATAAAGGTGAGTAGTAATCCCACCCCAGAGAGGTCCAGAGGGGAAAAAAACAAGCAGTGAAGCTGGTGGCAGGAAGCACACACAGAGCTGGCGGAGCACACAGAAGGGAGGAGTACGCCGTGTAACTGAAGGCCAAGACAGGCTTTGCAGAAGAGATGCTGTCAAAGATGAACAGTGCTTCCTAGTGAGGAGAAAATGATATTTCAGAGTGAGAGAACAGGCCAAGGGCATGGAAGTCTACGGCCTACAGTATGATAATTCATGAACCGTTAAGTGCAAGGAGAATGCTTCAGGAGAATTAACATCCTACAGGTCTGTGTGATGAGTGCGTGCAGCATGGTTGCTCTAGGAAGCCTAACAGGAACAATGAAAGCTCTGTTCCTACAGCTTCATGCTGCTTGCCGTGACGTGCATGTGTGCAGGTGCATTTATTGGCTGAAATAAGGAAATGCAATAAGCAAATTAGGAAAATTTCCTCCTTTGTAAGGAAGACAATACCACCTGCTCAAAATCCATCTTAGGGAAAATAGAATAAGACAATTAAATACTGAACATGTTTTGAGAAAAGGGATGAATTTGTACTTCATTTACATTATGGCCTCATAGGTGGATGAATTAAGCAACTATAAATGGGTATGGTGGCCATCCTATTAACCTGGAAATGTGGTCTACCCCAGGGAAGAGGCGCCGCAAAATATAAAAACATGCACTACGTGCTTGAAAACTCACCCACCACCACCAGCTGAGGGTCACAGGCATGCCCACCAAGCTGGCACAGCGCTCAGGCAGGATGGCAAAAACCCGTCTACTGGGAGGTTTTGAAAGCACTGCCAGGGAGCACTGAGGGGGAATTATGCTTCACCGCCCTTTCTTTTGACTGTTTGGATCACAGTGGTCCTCCACGTAAGGAAGGGAGAGGAGAGGAAGGACACGGCAGAAGAGCCATCTGGGGCGTGCACATCAGGGGGGCTTCCTGTCCAGAGCCGCTGCCTTCTAACAACTGTCTGCAGGTGACATGCTCCAAGATGGAGGCTCTTTCTACTGACTTTTGATTTACTCTTTAAAAAGGGCAAGTCCACAATAAAAGCAGCGCAGGGTCTGACAATGTCTTGATCCACAGGGGCTGTTTCTGTAATTTAAAGGTTTGGAATGTTTCGAGGTTTACCACTGGCAAGCAGAAAGCCGGTGATAGAAACAAGCTTTCTCAGATGTAAAAGCTACAATAACAGAATAAAGATATTACGCCAACACATTTATTTTCAGAGCCACGGGTTCAACCAAGGGAAATAATGTTCCCGGGACAATCTGGAAAAGAACACCCTCAAAGGAAGCCTATACTTTTGCCTCAATTACAATGATAAATATCAGCACAAGGAAAAATGCATAACCAGTAAACTATGCCACATGAAAGTAGCAAAGAGGGAAGCTGGGTCAACTTTTGGGATCTGTATCAGGGACTAAAACAGATAAGGGGCCAGATTTTTTTTTCATGGACATCTTGAATATATCAGCCTCTGTTTCCTGGGTTTTGGGATGTACCGTTGGCACCCTCATTTACAGTACTTTCGCGTTCCTACCAGGAAACAAAGCCATGAGGCATTTTCATCACTCATCCACTGAGTAGATGTGCAAAAGCAATGGGAGGTGAAGAGGGTGGAGTGGGAAGAGACTGGGAATGACCTAAAATGAACCATTAAACGGCTGTCAATATTTCTCCTCATTACTGGAAAGCTACTCAGAACTGGCTCAAGGTTTCAGAATCCCCCCAAAACTTTCCCTCTTCACAGATGCTTGGCTAATTTTGAAAACTTTGAAGCTCTTTCTAAAGGAAGAGTTATTTGAATTTGGGGACCCGACAAATATTATTCTAAACTCAAAAACGCCCTCTCCCAACAGCTCAATACTTAAGTGCAAAGCAGAAACTCGTGAAGGTCCCGTAAGTTCAGAGCATGATTAAACAGATGTTATACTTTCCTCACCTGGATTTTTAATTCTTTCAATGTTTGATTAGCAGAAACGAGAAGAGCTTTTTCACCACGAACTTTTCTGTGTCGCATACTCCGCCGAATAACTTGCTTCTGATAGGCTATGTAATTTTGATGGGAGACCTTTTGCCGCTTTGTTCCTCCATTGCTCTATAAAGATCCAGAAAAAAAGCACTGAAATTACCCACACCATGACCCTGCTCAAAATTCACAACACAAGGAAAAGCAGTTTATCAGAATGTTAACCATGTGAAATTCGGTTTCAACAGTGAGTAGGAACTCACTGAAGGTTCTTAGAAGGCAATTAAAGTCCTTGAACTGCACACAAGCTCCAGGATTTAAAAATGTATGTATTATTAAAAGGACATTTAAAAGCGGTGGGGCGGGGGGAGCAGGCCAGAAAAAGTCGGAAAAACACAGTTATGATACACTGAATCCTGATCTCTGTATTAAACATTTCCTTCTTTTAGTGAATGACACAGATGCTAACTATAAACTGCTGAGAACTTTAAAAAACTTACAAAGGTTTGCCTTTGAAATTGCAAAAATGTTTGACTTGAAACTGATTTAATCAGATATTTAGATCTAGCTCGCAAATCACAGAAAATACAGGGGCAAGAAGTCAGTTAAAATGAGTATAAGGAGGCAATCAGCTGACTCTAGAATGTGAGACAATCTACTCAATACAAGAAAACGAACTGGTCTCTAGTCAATGTCAAAAAGGAAAGGAAAAGTGGGCAGAAGCCAGGTAACTGTTCTGGAAAAAAGTCTAAAGTGATACAAAACAATGTGTATCTTGGTTGCATGCTGGTTTGAGGAGAAAAAATTGTTTAAGGCACATTTGGGAAAGCTGAAGAAATCTGATTACAGGTAAACAGGATAGTGCCTTTTTTGATAAGAACTGGTTTAAGAACTTAAGAGGTGAAATGCCATGATGTGCACAATTTAAAGATGGTTTGGCAAAAAGTACAGGCATATGTAATATATATTGTACTAGTTTTAAGGAAAAAATAATAGATGAAACCAAATATTTCTCTAAAATACTCTAATAAATGCCTCATCAATAGGTTAACAACCAGACAAGACAAGATTCTGCTAACCAAGCCACGGAATGAATGAAACAAGATTTTTAAAATACTCTTTTCCCAGGTTTCATTAAATCTGGATGAGGTAAGCCCCCAGGCTCTGGTTTCCACAGGTGTCACTGTCAGCCGTGCCTAATCAGAGTGGTTTAGGGGTCATTACGGACCCAGATGCCACACAGTCATTATCACCGGAGCGGCAGGGATTCACACAGCAGAGAGGGTCAGGAAGAAAAGGGGGCAGCGTCTGCTGAGAACGAGAGCCCACTGGCTGGTGCTGCACAAGGCTCGACTCGGCTCTCGCCGTGAATCTACGGGGCAGACAGGCGGTTCCAACAGAAGAAACACTGGATGTGGGAGCTGACACAGCTTTCTCAGTCTCAGCAATTCAAAAAAATGAAAAAATGTGGGAGCTGGTAACATTTTTCTCAAGCTCAACTATTAAAAAAAAAAAAACAAACTCAAGTATTTTTCAATTGTGAAATAGGACCTAAATTTCAGTTAGAAATATAAGGGAAAATATCTGTAACAACCTACAATTTTACTTTGGAAATATAAAACACAACCAAATAACAGAGCCCTGAGCATTAAGCAAGATATGTTTTTAAATGAGTCTAAAAGCCTTCCCTAGAATTATATTTTTAAAACATCCATAGAATTTAAATCCAACTTATCTGACAAAAACCAGTCCACTGGTTTTAGAAGGCTTTCAATTACCTAAGTAACATCCAATACTGGGTGCATTATTAACCTAAATGGTAGATAAGGTCAAAGTCAAAGGAACTGGGTTGATCTAGCTTAGAGAAAAGAGGAAAGGGGATTTGTTTCTGTCCATTAAGGACAAACACAAATGCGCCATTTTATATTACAGGATTTAAAACAGCAATTACAGAAGCTTTGTATGAGATACTGCAACATATTACAAAGAAAAGGTTTGAGGAGTCTGAAATTCTGAAAACACTTGACATTCTTCTGGGACCACCTACTTTTTTCAAAAAGGAAGGTTACACTTTCTTTTGCAAAATGAAATATTTAAAACATTAGTCAAGAGTATTACAACATCCAAAGAATGAGAGGAAAGACAGAAGAAAATTCAAAGTATGAAGATAACTATGGCATAAAAAACAATGTTCTCCAACAAACATTCTCTATCGTATTTGTAAAGGGGAGATCTGTTGTCACGTGCAATTGAGGTATAGGAAGCAATTTTAAAACTGCTGCGGTTATGACAACAATGGATAAAACTAGCCATTCAAAAAAGTTAGCTTCTCAAAAATCTATAAAATTTTTAAAAGTCTTCTAAGCAACCCTTGGGCTGAGAAGGAAAGACTGAAATGACATAAATAAGAATATATATTTTATATATATATATAAATAGTATATGATGCCATCCAACCATCTCATCCTCTATCATCCCCTTCTCCTCCTGCCGTCAATCTTTCCCAGCATCAGAGTCTTTTCAGAAGAGTCAGCTTTTCCCATGAGGTGGCAAAAGTATTGGAGTTTCAGCTTCAACATCAGTCATTCCAATGAATATTCAAGACTGATTTACTTTAGGATGGACTGGTTGGATCTTCTTGCTGTCCAACAGGCTCTCAAGAGTCTTTTCCAACACCATGTTTCAAAAGCATCAATTCTTTGACACAGCTTTCTTTATAATCCAACTCTCACATCCATACATGGCTACTGGAAAAACCATAGCCTTGACTAGGTGGACCTTTGTGGGCAAAGTAATGTCTATGCATTTTAGTATGCTGTCTAGGTTGTTTGTAACTTTCCTTCCAAGGAGCAAGCATCTTTTAATTTCACAGCTGCAGTCACTATCTGCAATGATCTTCGAGCTCCCCAAAATAAAGTTTGCAACTGTTTCCCCATCTATGTGCCATGAAGTGATGGGACCTTTGTGTTTCTCAGAAGCTCCTGGAAAAATTCTTCTCCTGCTGTATGGTAGAAAGTGAAGAAGAACGAAAGAGCCTCTTGATGAAAGTGAAAGGAGAGAGTGAAAAAGTTGGCTTAAAGCTCAACATTCAGAAAACGAAGATCATGGCATCCAGTCCCATCACTTCATGACAAATAGATGGGGAAACAGTAAAAAAGGTGACTGAATTTATTTTTCTGGGCTCCAAAATCACTGCAGATGGTGACTGCAGCCATGAAACTAAAAGATGCTTACTCCTTGGAAGGAAAGTTATGACCAACNAGTTGCTTCTAGTCACCTGACTGACAACTTTGGAGACCTGAAAGTCTCATCTGTAAGCTTCAGTATTCTAAATGCTATCATGTGTTTTGTTTGTAATGAGAAGTTGAGGTTAGTAATTTTTTCATGTAAAAATATTCCATGATTAAGCAGCAAACCAGGATTATGGTTAGTTTAAGTCTTTTTTCCAGGTAAAAATTTAATCACTATAGTATACTTTAGCGCTTCTTCTTTAATAGCAATTAATTCTGGAGTATTGTAGTCCATGACTTTTCATGAGAAATCGGGACAGCTGTAGCATGCTAGCCAACGAAGAACAGAAGGGGAAAGGGTCCTGAGGACCAACCCCGCATCCAGGCCACAGAGAGATGTCCAGGAGCTCGGAGCGACTGCTTTCAGAGCAGTGGAGGGTGTAACCGTGAAAAGCAGCTTCAACACATACTTGATTAAAGTCTGGATCTTTTTCTCCATCCAGTTTAGCTTCTTCCTTATCCTCCTCTGTTTCAGAACTACTCACATTTAGCTCTGGAGCTGAATCCTTCATCACCTGAATGCGCCAGGAAAAGAGAGAAGTAGGTCAGACCCTAGGGAGGCGAGCTATGGAGACGGTGGAGCTCTGACGGCACAACTTCATCAGTGACGGGGTAACAGATCAGAGGATCAAGACACGACGGTGCTCCTGTTTTCTGTGCTCTGTGAACACATTAGCTTTATCCTAACACAGGATAAAGAGAACGGATGAAATACCGCTACCAAACCTAAAAAATAACAAGACATCTTTTCCTAAATTGGATATTTTCACACTAGATATCAATATATACATGTACTAAGAGGTACAAAAGATACAAGAAAGTACTAGGGGAAAAAGAGACATTTTTACTCATCCATTTTCCCAGCAAACAAGGTCATAAGGCCTCCTTAATTCAACTTCTGAGGCAGAACCCTACATCATCAGAGAATGATCTGTAAGGTACCCTTCTAAAATTCATTCAAGTTTGGCAAATATCATCAAATATAATGCAGCTATTTTGTCTTCAATTCCAAAAACCTTGGAATCAAAGTAATGAGGTGCCGAGAGAACTGGGTCAGGATCTACCTAAAAGCCATACTTAATATAGTGAAAACACTCCAAAAACAGTCCACAGGAACACCTTGCTTCCAAAATATACCCAAATCTAGGTTTCACCTACCCTTTAGGTCAACCAAGGCAAAAGGCTCTACAGTGGTCTTTCTTATTTCTGTTCTGTCCATATCGACTCCAAATACAAGGACCAGGGTGACTTTTTGAAACCATAAGTGAGATCACATCATGACCTCCCTTGAAACTTCAGTGGTTTACATCTAGGCTTCGAACAAAGATCCCAAATCCCTGGTATGATGTACAAAATTCAATTAAAATTTGATCCCTCATCACGTATCACCTTCCCTCCTTGGGAGAAACTTCTCTCTAGATCAATGCCGCCCACTACAGGAGTGAGAGGTGACACAGGTCTGTTGAAGTTAAAACTACATAAAAACCTGGTTCCTCAAGTCGGCCCAGTCACATTTCAGATGCTCCACAGTCAAGGGTGGCTGGTAGCTACAACGCAGATCAAGAACACCTCTGTCGCTGCAGAAGCATCCACCGGGCACTGCTGCTCTAGACACAACGGCCGACTCTAGCGCTGGAGGGCGCCAGGCTTACGCTCCTGCCTGGCCTCCATGTCACAGGCAGGGCCTCTGACAGCTAATCCTCAGGTAAAACAACAACTCCTCCAAGGCGTCTTGCCTACCCCCTCCCTATTTAACAGGGCACCTCCACCTCTGTCAGTCAAATGCTCTACTCTGTAGATTTCCTTCAAAATGCTTGTTCTTGTATGAAATCATCTTACACATCTATGGCTTATTCTTGATCTACCTCACTAGGTACAAATACTCTCGAAGGTAGGTACAGTGGTATTCTGCACCAACTGTATCCCAAGACAGTTCCTAGCACACAGCTCATTCAGTCAATATTGTGTATCGAAATCAACAACTGACTCGCCCCACAAAAGGCTGCCCTGGTGGCTCAGCTGGTGAAGAACCCGCCCGCAATGCGGGAGACCTGGGTTCCATCCCTGGGTCGGGAAAATCCCCTGGAGAAGGGAAAGGCTACCCACTCCAGTATTCTGGCCTGGAGAATCCCATGGACTGTGCCCATGGGGTCGCAAAGAGCTGGACATGGCTGAGTGATTTTCACTTCACTTCACTTCAGACCCNGGGAAAATCCCCTGGAGAAGGGAAAGGCTACCCACTCCAGTATTCTGGCCTGGAGAATCCCATGGACTGTGCCCATGGGGTCGCAAAGAGCTGGACATGGCTGAGTGATTTTCACTTCACTTCACTTCAGACCCACATAAGAAAAGTCTTCTTAAGTGAACAATGCAAACAAATAGGAGAAAACAATAAAATGGGAAAGACTAGAGACACCAAGGGAACATTTCAAGCAAAGATGGGCACAATAAGGAACAAAAGGCCAAGCACCTAACAGAAGAAGAGATTAACAAGAGACGGCAAGAATACACAGAAGAACTTTACAAAAATTTTTAATGTTCTGGATAACCATGATGGTGTGGTCACTCACCTACAGCCAGATACCCTGAAGTGTGAAGTCAAGTGGACCTTAGGAAGCATTACTGTGAACAAAGCTAGAGAAGGTGATGGAACTCCAGCTGAGCTATTTCAAATCCTAAAAGATGATGCTGTTAAAGTGCTGCACTCAATANGAGATTAACAAGAGACGGCAAGAATACACAGAAGAACTTTACAAAAATTTTTAATGTTCTGGATAACCATGATGGTGTGGTCACTCACCTACAGCCAGATACCCTGAAGTGTGAAGTCAAGTGGACCTTAGGAAGCATTACTGTGAACAAAGCTAGAGAAGGTGATGGAACTCCAGCTGAGCTATTTCAAATCCTAAAAGATGATGCTGTTAAAGTGCTGCACTCAATATGCCAGTAAACTTCCCTGGTGGCTTAGATGGTAAAGCGTCTGCCTACAATGAGAGAGACCTGGGTTCGATCCCTGGGTCGGGAAGATCCTCTGGAGAAGGAAATGGCAATGCACTCCAGTATTCTTGCCTGGAAAATCCCATGGATGGAGGAGCCTGGTAGGCTAAAGTCCATAGGGCCACAAAGAATTGGACACGACTGAGCAACTTCACTTCATTTCACTTCAGCAGTGGCCACAGGACTGGAAAAGGTCAGTTTTCATTTCATTCCCAAAGAAAAGTAATGACAAAGAATGTCCAAATTACTGTACATTGCACTCATTTCACACACTAGCAAGGTAATGTTCAAAATCCTTCAAGCTAGGCTTCAAAGTATATGAACTAAGAACTTTCAGATGTACAAGCTGGATTTAGAAAAGGCAGAGGAACCAGAGATCAAATTGCCAACATCTGCTGGATCAAATAAAAATCGAGACTTCCAGAAAAACATCCACTTCTGTTTTACTGACTATAACACACTGTTTCATTGACTACACCTTTGACCTTGTGGATCACAACAAACTGTGGACAATTCTTCAGGAGATGGGACTACCAGATCACCTTACCTACGTCTTGACAAACTTGTATGCAGGACAAGAAGCAACAGTTAGAACAGGATATGGAACAACAGAATGGTTCAGAATTGAGAAAGGAGTATGTCAAAGCTGTATACTGTCACCCTGCTTATTTAACTTATATGCAGAGTACATCATGGAAATGCTGGGCTGGATGAATCATAAGTGGAATCAAGATTGCCAGGAGAAACAACCACAACCTCAGATATGCAAATGATATCACTCTAAAGGCAGAAAGCAAAGAGGAACTAAAGAACCTCTTGATGAGAATGAAAGAGGAGAGTGAAAAAGCTGGCTTAAGACTCAACATTCAGAAAACTAAGATCATGGCATCTGGTCCGATCACTTCATGGCAAACAGATGGGGAAAATGTAGAAACAGTGAGATTTTATTTCCCTGGGCTCCAGAATTACTGCAGATGGTGACTGCAGCCATGAAATTAAAAGACACTGGGTCCTTGGAAGAAAAGCTATGGCAAACCTAGACACTGTATTAAAAAGCAGAGACATCACTTTAATGACAAAGATCCATCTAGTCAAAGCTATGCTTTTCCCAGTAGTCATGTATGGATTTGAGAGTTGGACCATAAAGAAGAATTGATGTTTTTGAATTGGGGTTTTGGAGAAGACTCTTGAGAGTCCCTTGGACTGCAAAGAAATCAAACCTGTCAACCCTAAAGGAAATGAATCCTGAATATTCACTGGAAGGACTGATGCTAAAGCTCTAATTCTTTGCCCACCTGATGCTAAGAGCCGACTCACTGGGAAAGACCCTGATGCTGGGGAAGATTAAGGGCAGGAGGAGAAGGGGACGACAGAGGATGAGATGGTTGGATGGCATCACCAACTCAATGGATATGGGTTTGAGCAAATTCTGGGAGACAGTGAAGGACAGGGAAGCCTGGCGTGCTGCAGTCCATGGGGCCACAAAGAGTTGAACGTGACTTAGTGACCGAACAACAGATCCACATAAATTTATGTAACTATTCCTTTTCCATTCTGGTTCAATGGCTCCACCCTTCAAAGGAACTCTAGGCAATATTCAGTGAAAATCGAACAAGTCAAAAAGCAAGCTTAATCATTACTAGTCATGGCCACAAGAGGGACTGGTACCTTTTTATTATCCACAACTTTATGGACGTAGATGGTGGCTTGAGTGTATTCACGCAGGTCCCTCTGCTGTTGACACAATAAGCCTTCTCGACATTCTGGACAGAGTTCTAAGAAAAAAGGTTTTATTATTTTTTGTTTTTTTAAAAAAAGTAAAGTAGCAGTGGCTGAGGAATTACTACCAAAAGAATGAAAGGTCTAAAGGAACATTTCAAACTACTCCTCTTATTTTTCCATGGCTGTATTATATTACATGCAAATAAGTAAATTTTTGCTGTCAAAAAACATACACATACAGTCATTATATGATACTTTCCAGCTAAGGAATATAGAATGGACCACCACGAGATCTTTAAGTAAAGAATACAATACTGACATACTCTTTCCCTCCCCGTTAAAATTGTAACTTTTAACTACACAAACAAAGAGCGATATGAATACTCACTAGGCTCAGAAATATACTGTGTTTCTGAAGGGTTTGCATCGCCTCCTTCAGTTCTCGTGATTTTAATTACATGATCCACGACAAAGAGCTTTTGTATCATTTGCCACTCACTGGGCCATATGAGAGCTATACTGTGCAAAAAAACACAACATGCTTTAAGACACAAGGACATAACCCATCTGTAAACCAAAACTGTCAAAACCACTTTTAATACAAAGAAATTGAGAAGGAAAAGACACACCAACAGGAATGGTAGTTTTGCAACTAAAAGAATGCTATGACTTTCTTTTGCATGAAAAAAAGCAGAGAAACTAAATGTACTAGAGTGACAAACCAACACGAATCAACATGGCTAAACCTCAAAAACCAAAGTTGAGCCAAGAAATTAGCTACAGAGGGTGATGATGTAACCTGGAGACACTGCCCTGGGTACTAGCAATTTCTAAGGAGAAGGCGGGGCTCCAGGAAGCAGAGGGGAGAAATAAGAGCAAGTAGCCTCAGGCAGCCTCCTGACTTTTGTGGAGAAGCAGTCTTTGTTTTCAGTATATGTGCTGCCAAAGCGAGCACAAGAAGCAGTCTTTAAAAAAAAAAAAAAAGACAAGCCAACCTCTGGTTACACCAGAGAAAATAATCCCACAATTCAAGAGAAGATTGGTTCTTAAAACAGACTGTGTCAGACGAGACATTTCCTAAGCACATGCTATTAACCATCAGAAACAAGCATTGCAAGAAGAGAAGAAACTCACAGTTTAGAATCTTCTTTGGTCATGGAAGCGAACGTGAACATGAGGCCCCCGTGGGGACACAGGAGAGCGCTGTTTCCCACGGATGACACAGGACTGCACCTGGCGGGTTTCCTACTCAAATGAGCAAAGGACGATCAATATACTTCACTATGGCATGACTGAGGAGAAGACTTTTTATGATTATTTAAAAATTAGAGACATTTTTCAAGGATGTTAATAATTAAATGTACTTCTTAGGATTATTCACTTAAATTCTCAGGAAAAAAGCTTTCAGTATAGGCTATTATAGTAAAAGGTAAGGTACCATGATTACGATTCATGAATTAAAAATACTGTAATCAAAAATTTAAAAAAGGGAAATAGGTAACCTTTGGTATTTACCTGACAAATTTTCTCCACTCTTCTACGAAGAACTGTGACACAATGTAGAGGACATCTGTTTCCTGAACAGAAAAATCAGACAAAAGTATCTCTTTAATTCACTGCATTCTTAACCGAAATCCTATAGAGAAACTGTCTCCATATACTGTGGGTTTTCCCTTTCAAGTCTCATAAATAAAATGGAAATAGAGCCCTCTACCAAGCAACCACAAGCAAGAATCGAATCCTCCAGATTAGAAAACTATACAAATGCAAGAAATAGAGACACTCTCATTACTGTGAAAGCACTGTTCACCCAGGAACTTGGCAAGGGCCTTACAAAGTGAGATGGACTCTACCCCTTTGTTGGAATCGTTATACCTCCGGCCAGTTACTGAGACACGGTCTGTTTTTGTCCTGGAACAAATTTGGAAGAGAAGTTTTCTGCTCGTTTGCAATCATCTTATGTAGGGCTTCGTTTTCTTCCCCTTCCCTTTCTAGAATCTGAAAGAGAATCAACCAAGAAGCGATCAGTCATCCCCAGCTGCCAGCACAGGACCTGCCGCCTCCCTGCACCTCCGCTCAAAGCGCAACGCCAGTCCTCCTGGCAGATCAGTCCAGGGAGGAGGCCCGCGGCTTCCCAGTTGCCAGGGCCGCGGGCGGCACGTACCTTGCACTGCGAACAGCAGTCCCTGGAGCTTGGGAATTCGGGAGCCTTCGGAAAGTACTGTTGCAGCTTGCTCCAAGCCTCTTTAGACACAAGCCTTCTTTCGTTTTCTGATATGCATAATTCGCCTAGGTCAAAAAGAAAAAAAAAAAAAAAGGGCGGGAGTTTGGAAAAAAATAGCTAATATATACCCTGCCAAAATCTACTTAATACAAATTGGCAGCGCTTCTTATCCTTCTGTTCCAAAGTGCTGTAATTTTCTCTCTCTCTCCAATTTCAAAATCTCTAAATTTTAAATTTCATCTAATTCTAAAGGAGCTAGCTATTCTTTGTCCTTAATCTAGGTTTTTCNCAAATTGGCAGCGCTTCTTATCCTTCTGTTCCAAAGTGCTGTAATTTTCTCTCTCTCTCCAATTTCAAAATCTCTAAATTTTAAATTTCATCTAATTCTAAAGGAGCTAGCTATTCTTTGTCCTTAATCTAGGTTTTTCTTCCTGCCAGTGAAGGAAGCAATATAAAACGGCTTCCAGAGGTTCTGAGGTGCCACCGTGGAGGTTGTCCAACAGCATTTCATCTCCACCTACATTCAAACGGCACAATTTCCTGCAGAATGCATTTTATCCCATTTTGTCTTATTACTTTACGAAATTCACCCTGAACCAAAATGCTATTTTCAATGTTGTGTGACCCTCACGGTTAAATAGCAAAGCAATCTGCTATTAAGCTGGAAGACCATCTCTAGTCAATACCCAATTGATTTGCTGTCACTACTGCAAACACCTGAACCCTGTGGATCTTTAGAAACCCGAGAAGGGAAGAAATAAGCAGAGTGCTAGGCACCACCACCTTCGTTTCCTCAGATCACAGAGACGTCCACATGGCAGTGGCCCCGGACCTCATCAGCCCCTCCTCCATCTGCTGCTCACATGGGTGCTTCCAGCATTCCAGGGACATTCTCCCCACGCTATTCCGAATTCTGTCTGTGGGTCTAGTTCTACTCCTTCAGCTGTTCCCAGCAGACAGGGAGGTGCATACATGGACCTATATGATTCATTACCCAAAAGATTCTTNTTGGAAAAGACTCTGATGCTGGGAAGGATTGGGGGCAGGAGGAGAAGGGGACAACCAAGGATGAGATGGATGAATGGCATCACGGACTCGATAGACCTGAGTCTGAGTGAACTCCGGGAGTTGGTGACGAACAGGGAGGCCTGGCGTGCTTTGATTCATGGGGTCGCAAAGAGTAGGACACGACTGAGCGACTGAACTGAACTGATGGCACAGTGGATCAGAATCCACTGCCAGTGCAGGAGACGTGGGTTCGATCCCTGGTCCGGGAAGATTCTATATGCCTTGGAGCAACAAAGCCCATTTGCCAAAACTACTGGGCCTGTGATCTAGAGCCCGAGAGCCACAACTACTGAAGCCCGTGTGCCCACAGCCCGTGCTCCCAAGGAGACAAGCCACTACAGTGCGAACCTGAGCGCCGCAATGCAGCCCCAGCACAGCCAAACGTGAAGAGGGAAATAAGGCCACTGATAGCAGCACAGACGGACCCAAGGTTATCGTGTTAAGGGAAGTCAGACAGACAGACATTACATGATACCACTCATATGTGGAATATAAGAAAAAATTATACAAACGAACTTAAACAGACACACAGACACAGGAAATAAAACTTATGGTTACCAAAGGGGAGGGCAGAGGGAGGATAAATACGGAGTTTCTGACCAGCAGATACATGCTACTACATATAAACTGCGTAATAAGTGCAGGAACTATACTCAATGTCTTATAGTAACCTGTAATGAAAAAGAACCTGAAAAAGAATATATATGGGCATGTTCACATATGCAGAACCAGTCTGCTGTACACATAAAAGTAACACAACACAACAAATTAACTATACTTCAATTAAAAAAGAGAACTGAGTATTCTCAATATGTTAGCACACAACCAGAAAGGCCAACAGGGTTAAGAGCTCCACCACTAACATCCGAGTGTCTCTGCGGCCAGTTCTTCCCAGGGGAGGGAGGGTAGGGGAGAGGAAAGAAGGAAGGCAGGGTCAGTGGAGAACTTATTCAGTGGAAGGCTCTGAGAAGGAGATACCTTTCTGGCTTTCAGAGTGCTGACAACGGGAAACCATACAATATATATAAGGAGTTCCTCTCCAAAGGAAAAAAAAAAAACTCATCTATTATAAGTGAGCTCTCACTAAAACCAACACACATGAACAAATACACAGGATTAATACAGATTTGGAAACTAAGAGTATATAGAGTACACAGTAGTTAGTCAATCAGTGTCTAAGGAACCAAACCAGAAACAGTCCTGAGGAGAATATAAAAACACTGCCTTCAAAGTGTCCAAATCTGGATAATGACATAGACACAGAAATGGAAAATAACTGAAATCCTCCTTCAAGCTCAGAAAGCCCTTCAATGTGACAAGTGACAAATTTTCCCCTATAAAATATAGGGAAATTCTGTCTTGTATTATTTACAATTTTTCTTGTGAGGAGAAAGGAAAAGGTGTGAGAGTCACTGGCATGAAGGCAGGCCGCAGAAGCTAGCCGCTGAAGAGAGCAAGAGAACAGAACCATCAGGTCACAGCCAGTTCAGAAAGCCACTTACTCTACCATGCCTTCCACATTAGGGCCTAATCTCTGAGCATGAAATATTGTTAACAAAATATTTATGATATGCTAAACACTAACAAGGGAAGTATGACATTTTTGGCTTACCATGTGGGCACAGAATGTCTTCATTGAAATTCAATTCCTCCTCTTCCTCCTTTCTTTCTTCCTTTGATTCATCTAATCAAAAGATATACACATAGTAACTCCTCTAGCTGTGACATTTAAAGTTCAAAGGAGCAAAGACACTACTCTACACAGCTTCAAACACAGAAAACTTTAAAACATTCTAAAAATTAGACCCAGCAGATTCTGACACAGTTGAGCTAAGAAGTGTTTCATCTTTCCCTTAAAAGGAAAGAACAATTTCTGAATGGCAGTTTTACTTTTTAAAGATTTGGGTTATGTAAGAAAATATGCATTTTTTTTTTTCAAACTGAAAAACAGTTCATCTATCTTTCCATTAATTCTAATCTAGGTACTTAGAATACTCTGTCATAAACCAGGATAATCATATACATGTCATGTTGCTTTCATCCATCGATTCTTTAGGGCAACAAGAGAAAGCTTTAGAAGGCTACCAAAATAAAGAGTCAACCTTTAATGTTAAATATGCATAATTAACACACTCCTTTTCCTTCCTATTAGCAGTTCTCTTACAGCGGCTGCTTCTCCTACTTGTCTACACTGTGGCAACCGTCAGCTTGCAGTTGTGTATACCAGGGAACAGGATTGCGTAAAGTCAGTCCTAAGCACCAACAGATTAGAATAGTGATCCATGGATTTTCCAGGTTAAGCACATAACGCACTTTTGATACACTTAACATATATAAAGAACATTTACTTAAAATTAAATTAATAAACAAATTAAAATTTATTAATTAGTCATTAAAAAGTTCAAGTAGAAAAAAAAAGTTCAAGTGGAAAAAATGGGCAAAAACACATGACCAGGTAACTCTGTCTCCTGTCTGTTTCTCAATCTGGGTCACACAAAGTGAAAATTAGGCAAAGAAGCAGGTACTACATCTGTGTTTACAGACTAATTGTAAAAAGCTGAAATGAGTTAAATAAATATGTACATTTTATATACACATACACATTCAATGTATATTATATACATTCAATTTATATATATATATACATGCAATGTATATTTTATATATACATGTATATATTCAATGCATAAATATATGCATTCAACGAAATTTAGTCGGTAGATTTTAAAACACTGAATGTCTTAGTAAAGGAAGATCCACAACTGTGCCAATAGAAGCATCATTCTGAAAACCCACCATTTACAGGGATATCTGGTGGAAAGACTTTGTTACTTCTATCTAGCTTCAAGCTTTTAAAATCTTTGAATGGATTAAGGGGGAGATGAGAAACATTTTATTACTCTGAAAGCAACATGAACATGTTTTTAATCTAGGACACCAAGGCATTTTCTATTATGGCATCAAACTTTACTTAAAATGAAGGTTCACTTGAACCCGAACGCAGACACCAATGCATGAAACAGAAAGGGAATAGGCACCTGGAGAGTAGATGGTGGCTGCCAAGGGCAGAAAGGTGGGAGAGGGACAGGCCTAGGAGTCTGGGATTACCAGACCAAACTTATGTATATGAGATGGATAAACAACTAGGTGCTACTGTCGAGTACAGGGAACTATATTCAACACCCTGTGATAAACCACAATGGAAAATAATATGAAAAAGAATATTGAATGTGTGTACAGCTGAATCACTTTGCTGTACCCAAGAAACTAACACAGGACAGTAAATCAACTATATTTTAACGTAAAAAAAAAAAGGAAAGAAAAGGAAAGATCACTGATATATATAAAAAGGCTTGAAAGAACCCAAGATATTTAATACCCTGGGTCATATGACACATTAAAAGTCATGTTTTCAATCTTTGTTTTTAGTGAAGTAGTTGATGTACAACATTATGGAAGTTTCAAGTATGCAACACAGTGATATACAATGTAAAAGTCATATACCATATATAATTGCTATAATACATTAACTATATTTAAAAGCATCTTTTCAAAAACAACACAAAATAAAATTGAAACTAATGTTAACTTCATGAAGTATACAGCAAAATAAAATACATTAACCAAAAGAAAAACACTCTTCAAATTTTTAAATATATTTTTTTAAAAATCACAGTTTAAAATTAATAGTGGCTTTGGGCTTCCCTGATAGCTCAGTTGGTAAATAATCCACCTGCAACACAGGAAACCCCGGTTTGATTCTGGGGTTGGGAAGACCTGCTGGAGAAGGGATAGGCTACCCACTCCAGTATTCCTGGGCTTCCCTTGTGGCTCACCTGGTAAAGAATCCACTTACAATGTGGGAGACCTGGGTTCGATCCCTGGGTTGGGAATATCCCCTGGAAAAGGGAAAGGCTACCCACTCCAGTACTCTGGCCTGGAGAATTCCATGGGGATGCAAAAAGTCAGATAAGACTGAGTCATTTTCACTTTCTAGTGTTCTTACATTCTTAAAAAGAAAAAGCAGTGACATGAGAAGTCCCATACCAAATAAAATGATACAAATATTCAAATGCAGTAAATACAGAATAATTCAGTAAAATGTTAAGAATATTACAGTAATAAAAATATATGTAGGTAAATACTAATATCTGGAGATATTTCTTATGGATCACCAATTGTATCTCAGAGGATGAGATGGCTGGATGGCCTCACTGACTCAATGGACGCGAGTCTGAGTGAACTCCAGGAGATGGTGATGGACAGGGAGGCCTGGTGTGCTGCAATTCATGGGGTCACAAAGAGTTGGACACGACTGAGCGACTGAACTGAACCGAACTGAATTGTATCTCTCAATTAATAAACTGTTCAAACAATTTCTATTTTGAAGTTAAAAGGTTTTAATGCCTTNTGGACAGGGAGGCCTGGTGTGCTGCAATTCATGGGGTCACAAAGAGTTGGACACGACTGAGCGACTGAACTGAACCGAACTGAATTGTATCTCTCAATTAATAAACTGTTCAAACAATTTCTATTTTGAAGTTAAAAGGTTTTAATGCCTTAACTTACCATGATCTTATAAAATACTGATTACAAAATTGAACTGAGTTGTTGACTGACATTAATGTCTTTTCCTATTTACAAGCATAACTTCAGAAATCTCCAAAGAATTTATAAGTAAAATGCTATTCAAAACCTGCCTTTTCTCCTGGATGAAAAATGCAGAAATTCAAGGTCATTCACTTAACAAACTCAGTATGGCTAATAAGCTATACAATGGGCAATCTGCAACAAACAGACTTTTCTTAAAAACTTTAGCTGGAGCAAAATTTAAAATAATTTTTTTTGGGACTAATTAGAGAGACCCAAAGCCCAAAGCAGGTCAGGTTATGAGGAATGCCTCTTGCTCACTTTCAATAGCTTACAAATCTTTTATTTGTTCTGAGACATTTTTGAGCGCTTTAGGCATTACACGGAAGGAATTAAAACAATTTTGAAGGTGTGTAAGCGTTCGTCGCTCAGTCGTGTCTGACTCTTTGCGACTCCATGGACTGTATAGTCCGCCAGGCTCCTCTGTCCATGGGATTCTCCAGGCAAGAATACTGGTGTGGGTAGCCCTTCCCTCCTCCAGGGGATCTTTCCGACCCAGGAATCGAACCCAGGTCTCCTTATTGCAGGCATATTCTTTACTGTCATCAGGGAAGCCCCAAAACAATTTTACCACAAACAAGTGCCTACAACTGTGGTATAATTCACAGCCACCTACAAACAGGTTTTATTGATAAATATTACCTTTATTCAAGGTGTTGCCATTCATTTTACCATTGCTTTGGTCTGCATCGCCATCTTGCTCATCAAGCTGTTCAAGAGCCAGCTGGCGCCAACTGCGTAAGGAGGACTTCCCCACCCAAAATCCATCATTGCTGTGGAATAAAGAGAGAATGCAAAATTATGCAACCAACATTCTTAATATCCTTCTCCCTCCTTTCCTTATAAAGATCACAACAAAACTGAATCAAAAGTTCAGTATCTGCTTCTGTGCATTTATGCTTTCTTAACCTATTTTGGCCATTTTTACTCCTCACTACTAAACTGCAGGTAGTCAGACGTGCAGTTTGTTAACATTCTTACTTCAGCCTCTCTCAAGGGGACACCCTAAGGCCTGCTAGAATGGTTTTCCAACATCAGCATTTCCTGATTCCTTGACACAGGCGAGCACCCGGCCTTGGGTTGTTTAGGCCTCAGATCCACGTCTCTGCTTCCACCTTTATAATGGGTGGAACACAGCCAGGAGGGCTGCTACTCAGCTCTATCCTTGCCTCAGTGGCGATCACCGCAAAGTTTAACCTGACGTGGCTAATCACTCATTACCTTGTTTCTTCCGAAGATCCCAAGTTTCTATTACTCATAAATGATAAGCTACTTGGTTTTTAACCTATGAAACAATACACACCATGTTAACATACCTCTTTACTGTTGCTTTAAGCAGATTATTTACAGTTTTATAATCTTCGTTTAGTTGGTTCTTCAGACGCAACACACGACAACGTTCTACTACACATTCCTTACACAGGGCTTTCACTGAGGCAGAGGAAACAAAAGAAAAGACTGTATTCACAGACAGATTTCCTGTGATGAAAATGTTTTCAGCACTTCATGAAGCAATGAAGAATTTTAACCCAAAGTCACTAATGCTGACAATTCAGCAAACTGGTATACGGCCTAAATTATTTTGGTGACATAAACATCAAGATAGCAATAGGGCTATCCCTCATAAGGAACCATTGGTAATAAAACGTTATAATGTGCTTTGACTGTCTGTGCCACAAAGTAAAACCTTTTACAAGATTTTGATGCAAGTTTTGCCAGACCATCATCAAATAATAGAGGCTGTAAAAGAGAGGAGAGTGATCAATGTATCTGACAACTCTAAATGTCATGTTAATTGTTTAAGACCTTTATGTGGGTATCAACCAGACCAATACTGTCAAGGGTACTGAATAAAATAACGAAACACTACTAGATGGCTTTCTCAAATGTATCCTGTTTTGTCTGCTTTGTCAGAAAACAAAACAAAACTGAATAAGCAGTATCAGTTTCCTTTCTATACCAAGTATAATGCTTCTTAACTTCTACTTGAGGTAGCAGATCCTTTTTGCAAAGTACATGGAAGATGAGGTCTAAGCACAATATGAGTCAAATGATCACAGAGACCATATGCGGAGCAGTGACGCTCCCACATGCCACAACTGGGACCCAGCACCGAAAATAAACAAACACTTAAAAGCTCACGTGATGACGACTTAACGCAGCACTCCTTTTTCTAAAGCAAAGACAGCGTGAATTACCAGTTAGTCTTGGTCCTCCTCCATATCTACTGTAGAAAATGTCAGCCGCATATTCAGATATTCTCTTCATAATCGATATTTTATCGGGATGAAGCTTGTCGTGGGAACACAGGCAAGCATGATTATCAATAGGCTTGGTAGGTGTTGACTCATCCAGCCACTTCTGCAGCCACTCAAGAGAGACGAATTCATAGGGCTCTGAGGAAGAAAGCAAGGGAAAGAGCCTATGTACTTTTACAGCCTTTTGACTGAATGACACATTCATTTTCCTCAAAAGGCAATGCAAACTCTTTCCAAAGTTAGCAGAATCAAGAAGACTCATTGTTCAGGGAAGATGTCTGATGAGTACAGCACAAAGCACCATTTAACTACCACTCAGCTGAGTTCCAGGAGCTGTGCACACTGCCCTGTAAGATCGGCTGGTATTATTAACCACATTCTACAAAAGAGGCTTCCACAGAGAGAAGTGTCTTGCTTGATAGCACAGCAGAGCTCTGATCAGGACACCCAAGCTTGGTGACAAGCCACACTTGAAGCTAGCTCGCAAATCACATAGCCTCACTCCCATAGTTATTTTCATAAACATTTATCATCCATGTGTGATACACAACTGTAAGTTAAAATGAGAAGTCTGACTAGGTCTTAAGTTAAAAAATTAACCTCATTCAGCTACAACCACACAAGTCCGTTTCAACACCGGAACTTTTCTTCATCCAAGATGATTCTGACATTGATTAAAAGGTAGCTGATTTCCCCACACAAATCCATATTATGTATTTCAAGAAATTAAGCTATGTTAAGCAACTTCTAGGATGAAGTGCACCAGAGTCAAATGTATCAATTCCAAAGTTGGAAAAGTTAAGATACAGCCAGACACCTCAAAATGAGTTTTAATTTGGGAAAACACAGCCCCAGAGTTCCATAAAAGCCAAAATTAAAGATAAAGGGCCAGCTTTGATTACTTACAAAGATCTCCAGTGAGTCCCAGCATAAAACATAGAAGAAAACATACAGAGGTTGAATTTATATATTTGTATTATGATACTATTTCTGATGAGATCTGAGGGATAGACAATTCAACTCAAAAGCCCATTTTGACCAATTTCATACTTCCCTGAAATTTACAAGTCTGAAAACTAACTTCCATTTTAAGTTCAGTGTAAAACATTTCAATTTTTACAAAAACAAAATTCACAACTGTTAGATCCCTTATTTGTGCTAAAACTGTATATCATAAACTGAGAGCCTCGCAACTGATTGGTCAGCTCTGACATAGCTGTAGAAGAAGATCCGGGGACCACAAGCTGAGTCCAAGTTCTGCCACCAAGAAACTGAACTTGAGCAAGTCACTTGAACTCTCTATGCTTCAGATCTTTTACTTGTAAAATGAAGGTAATAATACCTGCCTTCCACCTACCTCACAGGGATGTTGCTGAATGTAAAAGATAAGATATGTGAAGCATTTTGAGCTTTGTTGGAGGAAAAGAGATACAGAAAAGTTAATCGTATATTTGCACAATTATATAAAAGTGGAGACCATAAGACTCAGCACAGGTAACATGACTGGGGCATTTTACACTACATAATGGTAATGAATGATCCCTATCCAAAAGAGCAAAAAAGAAGTCTTAGCATAGCTAATCTTTTCCCAAGGAGAGTTCCCATAAAAACTTTTTGCAATCCCAAGGCTATCAATACAAGATATGAAGATAAGAAAAACCTTGAAAGAGCTGTATCAATTTCTACCAAGAGTCTCCTTAACAACTGGGGTCTCCACTAAACAAACATTCCTGGCAGTTTCTCAAAGATGTTCTCTATTACTGGGATTCCAAAGCATGGATAATCAACTAACAGGAGGAAGAACTCTGTCAAGTTGGGATAACACACTGTATAAAAATCTCAGCATCTGATGAAGTGAGAAAACTATTAAAATATTTACCAAAGGAAAATGTATACATGGTTAAAGTTTATTTATATGCAGTTTTAAATGCCTGGATTTTAAACAGGAACTTTTCTTTTCAAAGGGATGATGTCTAGAAAGACCATGGCATCAAAAATATCTGAAAGAACTTACCTAGAGATAATTTAGGATTACTAAAAAATAATTTATTTCAATCTAAATAAAAAGGGTCAAAAGCATTCTGGTTCCTGGTGAGGTTCATATTATATAGTAAATGACCCTTCTTTTAATATGTTCACAAAGATTTAGGAGAAAAAGTAACAAGATTTGATTGGCAGCACTAAACCACGGTCATTAATTTTGAGCAGACAATATTTTAGGAAAACATGCACTTTCTACCACGTATGGTCACTGTAAATATGAAAAATAATAAGTGCATAACTGCAAGAGTGCTGATGACATAGATACGTACTCGGAGAGCATGAATACAGGTTCTTATAGGTGGAATGAAAACAGCCAAGAGTACAGTGCAAATTTTAAACATAACATCTTTGGACCACGAGGTTTTAAAGCATGACTCAAAAATAGCATTCTAGTTTATAGACCCAGTAAGTCTTTTCTCTTGTCCTGTGAATCCAGGAAGCTATGAACAAAGTCCAGAAAATAGATTTCGAGGTACCAATTCCTTTCAATAAATTTAGAGATTTTAATTACATGGTCACTTCCAAACTATTTGCAGTAAAATTAAGGTCAGTCTAGTTCTTTATGATAATCCCAACTCTTCAAACAGAGTAAGAATAACAAATTACAAAGAAAGCTGAGAGTCAAATTAAGGTACAGTTCAGACAGAACTTTTGAGAGATATTCTTACAGATGTAGCAATTGATATTCATTTTTTGCTTAAAGTTATACCAGTAATGGAAAACTGAGATATCAAAATAACAAAACCACAAGTACAATTATGCTTGAGTATTTATTCTCTAAAATTAGTAAAACTGTCTCTTTTTAAAATAGGAGTTGGGTATGGGGAATTGCCTATGAAATGACAGAAAACATATTATTACAAATGGCATACCAGCCTTAAAAAGTTGAGGTTCCCTTTATGAGGCATTAGATAAACTTGAATAAACATACAGAGTAAAAGAATGAGCTGGACTGTGTGGGATAATTCTTAAGAGATTAGATGTCAGCAGAAAGCTTTCCTATTCTTAGACTATTTGATATTCAATTTCAGAATAATCTAACAGTATCATAAAAAGAGCACTCATATAAAAGAATGCCTGTTAATACTGTTGGTGCACAAAGCATGCAAGGAAACAGACTAGGCAAGTTGCTTCCATTGTAGCCTGATCAGATTTTTTTTTTTTTTTAATAAGCTAATGTCTCACAAATTAGAAATACCTGTAAGAGTTATATATGCAGAGTGCTGACCTAAACCTCGTAATTTATTAAGAGCCTCCCATTTTTAAAAGTACATGATAAGAATTATACGGAATGCTACACATTAAGTTAATGCTGGTTTACATAGTAAGTGTATAGGGCATAAGCTGGCATTAATGGGCTATAAGTAAGGAAGGGCAGGGAAACGTTTGTTCATATACATTTGTGGACATAAAATAAACAAGGCACTTAATGGCAACAGTGCTGTCCCAGAATATCTTACAGACCAGCTCCAGCAGGTAACCTTTGGTACAGCTCCTTAACTTCTTCGTGCTTTGCTTTTCCTTTATCCACACTCTGCTTACGCATCTCGGCCATTTCCACACACCACTCCTCGAATTTGGAATTATCTCGATCCACCAGCTCCTGAAGAAAGGCTACTCAGAACAGAAAAGACAGAATAACCTTTATGCTGTTTTCCAAAGACCAAGAACCGTGCCTAACTCTAAATTACAGCAAATACTGGCTGAGATTGTGGCAGCAACTTCATACTGCGGTTGCCCTCCAACCTGCAGGCAGAAGCAAAGCTGAAGACAGCCCCTAATAATACCAGGGGGTTCCTCGACCTGGTTCACCATAATATCAGCCAACTGAAAACATCCAATGGCTCAGAAACACCATTCACAACAAATGGTGCCATGGAGCACAGCACAGGATTAGGTAAGATGGCAACTAAAGACTGCCCTCAGGCAAGCAGTGGCTCTTCCTTTTTAAAAAATTAAACCTAGAATATTAATAAGTGGCTAAACCCACAACTGTTTTACAAGCTGAACAAAACAGAATGGAACTGCTCTTTAAATTCGTCTTTATTACCCACAGGCACTTCTTTAATTGCTTTGGTTTTTCTTTAGGGAGGTCCATGGAATAGCTCTGTGAAAGCTTTGTTTATTTTAAAAATTCATCACTTTAAATCAAATTTATGATTATATGCACTTTTACCACTTACCATATACACAGTCAACCTATCATAATAAATAAAAGTGACCTGTGCCAATCATTGCTCTTGGAGCAAGGTATTCAAAAATCTTTGCCTTAAGTAATACTGAAAAATTGCATACCTGGTACCTGAATAGCTGTGCTGGGTCTTTCTTGAGTTTGCAGTCTATAAACCAACAGGTATGCATTTCGAGAACAGTGAGTTCCTTTGCCACACTTAGGTTTACGTGTCTGGGACTTGGAAGGTTCTGCTGAGGTAAGAGAAATCAAAAGCTGATTAANACAAAGTAAAATTTTATATTTTGTATTATGTTTTAAAATTCATCTGAAATGTTTTATATTGCATGTATAATTCTGCACTAGGAAATTATACTGCATCACTAGCTGTAATTAAAAAGATAATTAAGAAACTATCTTAATATATTTTGACATAGAAAGAGGAAAACACTGAATGGACTACTCTAAGTGTTACCAAATCACTAGACCTATATGAATCAATGTGAAGAAACTCTGAAAACATAATGTTTACAGTGTTTTTGTAGTGAGAAAAACAGATGACTTTACACATGGACATTGCCATATGGTCAATACCAAAATAAAATTGATTATATTATTTGCAGCCAAAGATGGAGAAGCTCTAGATAGCAAAAACAAGACCTGGAGCTGACTGTGGCTCAGAACATGTGCTCTTTATTGCAAAATTCAGGCTTAAATTGAAGAAAGTGTGCAGAGCCACTAGACCATTCAGGTATGACTTAAAACAAATACCTTATGATTATATAGTACAGGTGATGAATAGACTCAAAGAATTAGATCTGGTAACAGAATGCCAAAAGAAATATGGGCAGAGGTTTGCAACACTGTACAGGAGGTGATGACCAAAACCATCCCAAGAAAAAGAAATAAAAGAGGGAAAAGTGATTGTCTGAAAACAACTTACAAATAGCTGAGAAAAGGAGAAGCAAAAGGCAAAGGAAAAAGGAAAGATATATCCATGTGAATGCAGAGTTCCAAAGAATAGCAAGAGGTGAGAAAGGTTTCTTAAGTGAACAATGCAGAGAAATAGAAGAAACAATAGAACAGGAAAGACTAGGGATCTCTTCAAGAAAACTGGAGATAACAAGGAAATATTTCATGCAAGGATGGGCACAATTAAAGAGAGAAAAGGCAAGTACCTAACAGAAGCAGAAGAGATTAAGAAGACATGGCAAGAATACACAGAAGAACCTTACAAAAGAGGTCTTAATGACCCATACAACCATGATGATGTGGGCGCTCAACTAGAGACAGATATCCTGGAGTGTGAAGACAAGTGTATCTTAGGAAGCATCAATACGAATAAAGCTAGTGGAGGAGAAGGAATTTCAGCTGGGCTATTTAAAATATAAAAAGATGATGATGTTGAAGTGCTGCACTCAATATGTTAACAAATTTGGAAAACTGAGCAGTGGCCACAGGACTGGAAAAGGTCAATTTTCATTCTAATCCCAAAGAAAGGCAATGCTGAAGAATGCTCAAACTACCACACAATTGCTTTCATTTCATGTACTAGCAAGATAATGCTCAAATCCTTCAAGCTAGGCTTCAGTATTGTGTGAACTGAAAATTTCTATATGTACAAGCTGGATTTAGAAAAGGCAGAGGGACCAGATATCAAATTGCTAACATCCATTCGATCATAGAGAAAGCAAGGAAATTCCAGAAAACATCTGCTTCATTGACTACACTAAAGCCTTTGACTGTGTGGATCAAAACAAACTGTGAAAAATTCTTAAAGTGATGGGAATACCAGACTACCTGACCTACCTCCTGAGAAATCAGTATGCAGGTCAAGAAGCAACAGTTAGAATTGGACATGAAAAAACAGACTGGTCCAAAGTTGGGACAGGAGCAAGTCAAGGCTGTATATTGTTACCTGCTTATGTAAGTTATATGCAGAGTACATCATGTAAAATGCCAGGCTGGATAAATCTCAAATTGGAATTAAGATTTCTGGGAGAAATACCAACAACTGCAGATATGCAGAGGATACCACTCTAATGGCAGAAAGTGAAGAGGAACTAAAGAGCCTCCTGATGAAGGTGAAATAGGAGGTTGAAAAAGCAGGCTTAAAACTCAACATTCAAAAACTAAGATCAGGGTATCCAGTCCTAGCACTTCATGGCAAGTAGATGGGGAAAAAGTGGAAATAGTGACAGATTTTATTTTCTTGGTTTCTAAAATCACTGAGAACTGTGACTGCAACCATGAAATTAAAAGATACCTTTTCATTGGAAGAGAAGCTATGACCAAACTAAACAGCATATTAAAAAGCAGAGACATTACTTTGGTGACAAAGGATTGTATAGTCAAAGCTATGTTTTTTTCCAGTAGTCATGTACAGATGTGAGGGTTGGACCACAAAGAAGGCTGAGTGCTCAAGAACTGATGTTTTTGAATTGTGGTGCTAGAGAAAACATTTGTGTCCCTCAGACAGCAAAGAGACAAACCAGTCAATTCTAAAGGAAATCAACCCTGAATATTTATTGGAAGGACTGATGTTGAAGCGGAAACTCCAATATTTTGGCCACCTGATGTGAAGAACTGACTCATTTGAAAAGACCTTGATGCTGGGAAAGACCGAAGGCAGGAGGAGAAGGGGATGACAGAGGATGAGATGGTTGGATGGCATCACCGACTCAGTGGACATGAGTTTGAGTAAACTCTGAGAGTTGGTGATGGACAGGGAGGCCTGGCGTGCTGCAGTTCATGGGATCACAAAGAATCGGACACAACTGAGAGAATGAACGAAACTGAAGTGAAGGACAGGGATGTCTGGTGTGCTTCAGACCATGACCATGAGTTAGCTATTGAACAGCAGTGTAAAAATGTAAAACATAGTCCTGTGCCTGGTGCCCTTGGATGTTTTATGTTAGGAGACAACGTTCCTCTCTTGGGGTCTTATCAAATAGCTTCTCTTGGTCACGTTAGGCCTTGACCTTTGGGACTGAAAAATGCCTGTTGGCTTTTTTTCTTTCTCTAAATAATGTATTTCATGCTTGCTTACTATTGCCTTCTTTAAGGCTTTGCTCAGATCAGACCAGTGTATAAAATACTCTTGCTATGCTTGCTTCTTGTAGTATCCTCACCTTAACTGTTAAGCGAAAATTCAGGGCCCTCCTCCATAAGTAAGTTTTTCCTTATACCCCAAGAAGATTGGCACCATACAACCCCCACTTCCAGCCCCAGGCCTATTTGTTTTCCACTGATACAGAAAATATCTGTGCCTGGAAACTTGTGGGGTTGTGGGCAGGTCTCTTCCTTACTCTCTAAGTCAGCTTGAACTAAACCCAAACTTGATCCTGACAGTTTGTAAGATAAATGGTGGAAACATTGTTTTAGAGTATCAGTATGCCCTAAAGCCAGTGGTCACATAGATATTTCATATTTGCCTTTGCTATGCTCATCTAAAGATAGTAGCCTGAGGTTTTGAAATATGTAAAAACAGATTTCTTTTTAGTACTCAGTTTCCTTTATATAAATTCCACTTGTGCCTTGAGGAAGAAACGTGTGTTTGTTAGCTATTGCCATAATCATCATGTGCATATACACTGTGCATTGGCTACATCAGCTTTGCTCCAAACTGCTAGTCTGTGGATTGGTGGGGGCCTCTGCTTTGTTGGTCTTTGGACCCAGGCTGGTGCTGTAGGTCCTAAATGGGTCATGTTCTCATGATAGTCACAGAAGCAAAAGAGAGCATTCCAACTACTTCCTATCGTGTCCTAACATTCCTTTGAATAGACCATCAGGAGGCTACAGCCAAAGTCAAGTATACAGAACAGATAGAGAATGAGATATAGAGCAAAAATAATGTGCCTACCATGAGGCCACAGAAACTGCATCGATGTATTAGTCTACAAGAGGGAGTGAAAATTGAGACCAATAATTTAATCTACTGCAGTGCTCATTTCCTGCTTAAAGTGTGCTGCTAAAAGAAAAATATTGGAACTGCTGAACACATGCTTTTGTAGAATATCTTTTGTAGAAGAAAGAAACTCTGAAAGCCAATCTGTTCCATCAGTTAAGACAAAAAGTTTTTCTTCATTGCCAGAAAACTGAATGCATTAATAGACTCAAAACAGTGGTATAATCTTTTCACCTTGGAAAACTGGGAATTGCTACATCTGCTCTTTTTGTATTTTAATAGCTCTACTTTATCCCTAGTTTTCTGGTTCTGATTAGTGTTTTAAATTGCAAGTTCTTTAGGACTTCCCTTGTAGCTCAGTTGGTAAACAATCTGCCAGCAGTACAGGAGACTCAAGTTTGATTCCTGGGTTAGAAAGATGCCCTGGAGAAGGAAATAGCAACCCACTTCAGTATTCTTGCCTGGAGAATCCCATTGTCAGAGGAGCTTGGAGAGCTACAGTTCATGGGGTGCAAGAGTTGGGCACATTTTAGCAACTAAGCCACTAAAGCCTACTTGGAAGTAGGGATGCCTTTCGAAACAAATTCTTGCGTGTGGGTGAATTAAATTATTGAATACTTTAAGTAGTAGAAGAGTGGCAAACCAAATATATATCCAATTCCAACAGTTCTTACAGGCAGATATTAGAGTGAGACAGTGACATACATGCGGGTCTTCATGGAGAATTAGAACAATATGTATTTCTGTCTTAATGTAATGTGATATATTTCTTCACATACTCCTGAATGTGTAATCAAGAGTTCCCTTAGGTTCTGTGGAGATGGGAGGAGAAAGTAGAGCTAGGTTGCTTGATTCTCTATCTACCCTTCACAGAGAAGGTTTGGGCTTTCCTGACGGCACAGAGGATAGAGAACCTGCCTGAAAAGCAGGGCACTTGAATTCAGTCCCAGGGTCAGGAAAATCCCCTGGGGAAGAGAATGGCAAAACCGCTCCAGTATTCTTGTTTTGAGAATTCCATGGACAGAGGAGGCTGGCAGGCTATATAACCCATGGGGTCACAGAGTCAGACACTGCTGAGTAATTTTCACGTTCAGAGAGGGTTTGGCTTTGCAACTGTGTCCAGAGATGAGAAGCCTGTTTGAACCTACTAATGTTATTAAGAGTAGGTTCTTGTTACATGGTCCCTAATAAATAGAAATAATAATAGAGACACTGAAATATATTTATCAGTTCAGTTCAGTCACTCAGTCATGTCCGACTCTTTGCAACCCCATGAATTGCAGCACGCCAGGCCNGCTGTTGGTCATTTCTAACTAAAAACTATTAAGATTTAAGATGTTCATTAACCTGTGTAAGGTGGAATATAAAATGATTCATAAACGTTCACAAGAGAATATAATAATGAGTGACTAATGGAATTTAATAAGGATTTTCTATTTTTGATAAACAGATAAAAACAGCAATGTAAGCTGCATATAATGAGACATTAAAATACTGGAATGGGATCCTAACATGTAGAGTCTCTTCCTCTAGAAATGTTCTAAAATTCAAGACTACTTATATGGAGAGCCTTAACAATGCTTTTAATCCTATGATTTTCTTACTAAAAATGAAACAGATGAAAAAAACTCAAAAGAACAGTTAAATAAAACTAAAATTTAATTATTCACAACTTAAAGCTAAATGTCAATTTTGTTCCTATTAAGAATATCACAATAAGAAAAAATATAAGCAAATGTTACTTAAGAGCCTGAGTATTACGTAGGTAAAGTGGGAGCGACATTGCTATATATCTAAAATGTGACTAAAATTAGAAAATACTTGTAGCATCACAACTGGGTGGAGCACTGCTCACAACTGGTACGTCCAACACACCTCCCACTTTCACTTTTCAAGCTCTATGGAGGTACAACTGATGAACAAAAATAGTGTACATAAAAAAAAAAAGAAAATATTCCTTCAAATTACAATATAGCCACTACATGAGTACCTGCAGCAAAATTCCCTACACCTTCCTTGAAAGCCAATGTCCACTGCCATGGTCCTCCACTTGGGCAAGGGGTGTTAATCCTTAAGAGAGGACAGTGGCGGGAGACACCCACCTATTCCCATTCCTTTTCCCTTTTTGCATCTCATAGTCCAAGTGACAAACAGTTAAGAAAGTGATTAAAACTTCAGCCAAGATGGCTCCTATCGGAAGAACTGTCCACTCCGTTAGACAATAGACGGGTACTTAGCCTACGAAAACCAAGGTGATGAGAACTATATACTAGAAACTATTCCAGGAAGCACCCTTTATAGCACACCTCATTACCAGGGAACAATAAGCAGCTTAATGCCCACAGAGGCACGGCTCCACACGCTAGGGCTGGGGTAAGATACTTAACAGTGAAGGGGAGATGCTGTTCAGAGAACAAAGCTCCCCTACTATTACTTCTCAAAAATATATGTCCTGACCCAGAGAAATATATAGTCCCAATCCTACTATATTAAATCTACTACCCATAGATTTCAGCTTAATACTTACCACCCTCTTTCCTAGCTGCCCACAATTAACCTGTTAATTGAAAATGAAACATACGCCTTCAGACTGTGCTAAAAACAGGACATTATGGAACCATCCCTGGAGAAAAATCACTTTTTTCTTTTTTGTCACGTCAGATAGGTAATGTGCCGGTGTCATGACCAGGTCTGGAGGGAGGCACAAATCATGCAATAGCGTGAACACCCAATCATCACGCTCATTAACTACAAAAGGATCCAAAATTACTTATTGAAAAAAAAAAAATCTAAGCATTGCTAAGAAAGTTCAGAGATTTCACATGTTTAAGAAATACATAGCACTGATAGTCCATAACAATCTTGGGCCATAATAATTTCTCACAGACATTTTTGTTAAAAAAAAAATAAAATTATATTTTAAAAGGGCACTCACAACTTAAAGGTTTTACCTAGATCTTCCTCAATCCCTAGTTGTAATTTCTTCCCCTCCATCTTTTCTATGTCTTCATCATTAAACTTATACCACTCGCCAGACTGTGGATCTTTCACGTGGGCAATGTAGTGGCCAGAATAGGCACTCACTCCTCTGTGTATGAGGACCGCGCTGAGTTCATACACATAGGACCCACCTAGGGAAGGAGAAGGGGGAAAAGTGAAAGAAATTTTAGATGACATCATTTTTTCTCATATCCTGAGCCTATACTGTAATGATTATAATTCTTTATGCATCCAGTTGAACCCAAAACATGTCACCTTAGATTTAAAAAATTTAGTCTCATAAAATAACGTGGCAGTCGTTGTTTTTTTCACCTCTCTGTGTCAACTCTCTATTCCCTCTGCTATATGTACAGATGCAAAGCTCCAGCATTCTGTGCACTTCAGGGTTACAAAGTTATTCTGCAGTACACTTCCTCTTAAGCACTAACAGACTGAGCCATATGCTTACCAAGAATCAGTTGTTCATATTTTCTAACTTCTTACAAAAATTAACTACACTCAAACTAATAAGATTTGAATGCAAAATCAAAAAGTTATAATTAGATATATCATTAAGGAAAATTGCTTTCAAAATAGGTGTAGATAAGGGAATTCCCTGGCGGTCCAGTGATGAGGACTCTGCACTCTCACTGCCAAAGGTGAGGTCTGGATCACTGGTCAGGGGACGAAGGTCCCACACGCCATGGAGCAGCTGAGCTCATGTGTGCACAACCACAGAGCCCATGCCCCATGACAGAGACCAGTGCAATGCCCCCCAAAAGTCCTGAAATAACCCACGGAACTAGTTGTGGACATCTCCACTAACAATGAACTGACCAGGTTCTTACAGCATGAGTGAGCAAGGGAACCTTCAGCACTGAACTTGATCTGCAATGATACCTAACCCGTAGGGACCCCGGGAGCCTGGTAGAAAGAAACCTAAGGTCTCTCTCGAGGAGGTGGCTTCATCTCAGCCCTAAGTGAATCTCCACAAAAAAATTTTACAGGGATTTCCCTGTTGGTCCAATGGTTAAGACTCTGTGCTTCCACTGTGGGGGCGGGAGGCGCACGCTCAGATTCAACCCCTGGTGGGGGAACAAAGATCCCACATGTTACACAGCGCAACAAAAAGTAAAAAATAAAAATACCATAAAAAGTTTTCCAGAGATAACCAGGTACAGAAGACCTAGTAACATTAAAATAACCAAATGGGACAGCAAATAGAAACTTACATAATACTCCAACAATGTCAATTACAGATTATAAAATCAGGCTTCTATGTTCAGAGAAATGAGAAACTTGAAAATATAGGCAAGTGACAGGACACTTTAATAAAAGTGATGCGAATTTTAATTACAGAAACTTAAAGAGTGTAAATTAACAAGAGTGTAAACAGATGAAATGATCCAGTAAAAGAACAAAATTGTTTAATTAGATTTTGTTCATAAAAATTTGGAGTTTTTCAGAATACAGACGCACGCACCAATGGTGTTTTTCTCCAGCCACCAATGGCCCAGATGAACAAGCAGAGGAGGCAGATTGAGATTAAACAATGGGTTGGGCTTCATCTGGCAATATCCCAGGAGACAGAACTACACTGTAACTACTACACTACACTACACCAGAACTACACCATAATGTTTAGGGGTACAAGTTTACATAGCAAAATGCTAAAGCCAAAACATAAAAAAGGTAGTGACTGCCAGACAACTCAGACTAACGGCTCTGTTTCAGGAGGAAGGAGACTGCAACCAGGTGGGTCACACAGGAAGCTCAAGAGTGGGTGGTACTCAGGAAGATAATTCGCTTTGTGATAATTCTCTGAACCATTTATTTCTGTATTTTAATTTTTATGGATGTCTATTTTATCATTTTTTAAAGAGGAGGAAAATAGAGTGGAACAAAATATATGGTATTTAAATTATAGAAAGACAAGGTAGGTTATGACCTTCAGAAGGGCTGAGGGAGGGTGGAAGACAAAATCACTGAAGGAGAGAAATTGTTATCAGGTCAGCTGAAGACTGTCTACAACAGCAGCACTTAGCAGTATCCTCAAATTATTAATGAAGACAATAAATCACAGAAGTATTAGCAGCAACTATGACTATTACCAGTAGATACAAGTTTTTATTATCATATTATCACTGTTGCAGATAACCTGATTTTAGTTATCAATTCATTAATAAGAGTACAGAATATAAATTCCAACTTTATGAAAATCCTTACGCTGTGGGTTTCTAAGGCAAACAATTTAAAAGATCGTTTATTCCTTCTGAGTTTTTTTGTATGGTATGAGAACAGAAAAGGAACTGTTGTTTGTCTGGTGTATCTATTCCCATTTCAAGGGCTTCTCTGGTGGCTCAGCTGGTAAAGAATCCACTGCAATGCAGGAGATCTTGGTTTGATTCCTGGGTCAGGAAGATGTGCTGGAGAAGGGATAGGCTACCCACTCCAGTATTCTTGGGCTTCCCTTGTGGCTCAGCTGGTAGAGAATCCACCTGCAATGTGGGAGACCTGGATGCGATCCCTGGGTTGGGAAGATCCCCTGAAACAGGGAAAAGCTACCCAGTCCAGTATTCTGGCCTTGAGAGTTCCATGGACTATATAATCCATGAGGTTGCAAAGAGTCAGACATGACTGAGCAACTCTGACTTCACTTCTATTATGGTATTACAAATCTGTCTTAGTATTTTGATAACTACATTTAAGTGGCAAAAGTCTATGAATTTTATTTAGATTTAATGTTGTCTATAGGGATATTAAAATCCCCAAGTAATATGGCAGGAGTTGAGTTAAGATAGTAAGCTGCTAAATATTCAAGGTATGAGAATCCCTCAGTCTACACATCTGTGTATCTGCAGGTTCACTATTTAAAAAAATAAATTCTCCTTTTAAAAACAGATCACCTTTTTAGATCTATCTTTTCTGTTTTGTGTGGATACATGTGTGCAGACACATAGGAATAAGAATACAGAAAAAAAAATGAAAGTGGAAGCATTATTCTTTACAGTATGAATTGGAAAAAATATATAATAAATTGAATCATGATAAGAACTATTCGAAATCATACACTGGAGTCAAGGAAAGGAATAACGTGGGAATTCCCTGACAGTCCAGTGGTTAGGATTCAGAGCTTTCACTGCAGTAGCCCAGAGTTCAATTCCTGAATCTACTGTGAGGGAACTAAGGTCCTGCAAGAGGCAAGGGAAAAAAAAAAAAAAAGGAAAGGAATAATCTGTACATTTCCTACATTCTTAAACCCCAAGAAACCACTAAGTAACCAGGCTTCTCTAATTTCAAATAATTGACTATGCAAAGGAGGCAGGGAGCAAACTACTATAGGCAGTGAACGACTGCGGAGTCCATTCAACCAGGCAAGCGCGACAGCAACCCAGCACCGGGCGCAGCAGCTTTCCTCTCCCAGCTGTGAGTGTGGCGTGCGGGCAGGCCTCCGCCGCGGCCCTCGGGCTTTCTCTGCTGTGGCCGGCAGGGGCTGCTCTTGGTGTGCCAGCTTCTCATGCAGTAGCACTCTTGTGGAGCGTGAGCTCTGGGCGCACAAGCTTCAGGAGCTGTGGTACATAGGCTTGGCTGCTCCACAGCATGTGGGATCTTCCCAGGCCCGGGATCAAACTGATGTCTCTTGTACTGCAAGGCGGATTCCTAACCACTGGGCCACCAGGGAAACCCCACAGGTCTGAGTTTTAAACTCCCGTACACTGCTAGAGAGTATCATGCATCTTAAGGCTTGAACATCACTTCCCTACCTCACCAGTCATCGCTTTGGAAGGGTTTAGATTATGGCTTGCCACCAGAACCGTTTTATGGAGACAGAGGTTATGATATAATTTCTGTATTAAAAATTTCACGAACATGAATGTCAATCTTAGAAGTAAAATGGTCCAATCCAGTAAGGGCAGGAGAGAAACAAGGGGCAAGATGCTTCTTTTCTCTAACAAGGATCATCCTGTTTAGTAAGATGACGACTACCAAAGAAGAAAGTAATTACGTTACAGCATAAACATTGCAACTAGGCCATCTAATGTTCCCGATAAAATGTTTCTTTAAACCATGAATGGAGGCAATGTGGACTCTTAAATTTATGAGAAATTGCAGATATAGTAGTGAGGCTAACAAAGGTTTACTGTGACAACAAAGGTCCGTCTAGTCATGGCTATAGTTTTTCCAGTGGTCATGTATGGATGAGAGAGTTGGACTATAAAGAAAGCTGAGAGCCGAAGAATTGATGCTTTTCAACTGTGGTGCTGGAAAAGACTCTTGAGAGTCCCTTGGACTGCAAGGAGATCCAACCAGTTCATCCTAAAGGAGATCAGTCCTGAATATTCATTGGAAGGACTGATGCTGAAGCTGAAACGCCAATTCTTTGGCCACCTGATGTGAAGAACTGACTCATTTGAAAAGACCCTGATGCTGGGAAAGATTGAAGGCGGGAGGAGAAGGGGACGACAGGGGATGACATGGTTGGGTGGCATCACTGACTCTATGGACATGAGTCTGAGTGAACTCAGGGAGTTGGTGATGGACAGGGAGGCCTGGCGTGCTGCAGTCCATGTGGTCACAAAAGAGTTGGACACAACCGAGTGACTGAACCGAACTGAACTGAACTGAGGCTAAGGCAACAAGAGTGAGTTCAGGAATAGCAAAGTAGTTTATTCTTTATTCTTTTATATCCTTAATTATATAGATATTGATGAACCATCTAATCTTTTGTTACGTACTCACTTATAGAAAATAAAAATAACCTCTCAACTCACCTAAAATGCCTTTGTTCTCAGAGACTGACAAATAAAATTTAGTGGTAAATTCCTATTCTGTACTCAATACAAGTGGATCACAAGTTACAGTCTGAGCACTGTAATTATCACTGCTTGGTAAAAATATTACCTTTGTGTTCCACATACGGCTCCATATCCAAAATTTCTGAGAAGCCAATGTAGGTATTCAGCTTTTTCTTATGTCCAGTTTGCCTAACCAAGAAGAAAGCTAATTGTAATTATATTTAAAACAACCATAAAACAATGTGTAAGTTCTACTGACTTCTTTTAATAAACTGGGGAATAGCTAGGTAGATTTCTTTTAATCTTGCTCAAAACATGTCATTGAATTGGACAATAATCAACAAGCTAAAAAGTATGAATTTAAAGAGTAAATTCCAAACAGCACATTTCCAGACATTTTAATTTTAATACAAAAGAAAACACACACGTTCCAGCTATACAGAAGAAATGCACATGTTAAAAAAAATCGTCTGGTTTTAATTATAAAAGATCTATTTCCATGGGAATGGGGGTTGCACTGTTGTGAACAGAAAATTTACTCAACTTCTTATGCAATAATGTAAAATATTAAGGTAACTGATACACAAATGTCTGCTTTTCCTTTGCAATTTTAAGTAATTTTACAGAAAAATGAGGATTCTCTACTTCTCTAGTTCTTAACTATGACAGGCTCCATCTATAACTTTCATCCCCAAATCCAAAGTTTCAAATTAAAAGCATTTTACTATCATATATCTATGGTAAAATCTGTTCATATTAGTCCACAGCGAGCAGCCAAACACTACGACTTGCACGTATTTACCTGTCAAAGACAAAACGCATTAGCTGCAAGTTCAGAGTACAAGGAAGACTAAGGAGTCGGATCTTCCTTGTTGCATTCTGTTTGCTTTGACAGTTTTCACAAAAGTATCGATTGTCTCCTTCTAATTTTTCTTCCTGAACAGGAATAAGGCACATTAGTTTAAAAAAAAGATTTTTTAAATGATCAAAACTCTGATGCAAATTACAATTTCACTTTAACAGTTTTTACTCAAGTTGTTAAGATCAAGTCATTATAAATAATGAAGGACACACAAGATTAAGTTAGATTCCAATGACATTATTAACTTGTATACAATGACTTAAAACTGATGTTTCTTTCTGAAATGTATGATTTTTAAAATGCTTCGGTTTTAGGTCTTTTTTTCCTGATAATGCTGTTGCTGGGAATTGAAGGAAATAGGTTTTGAAAAGAAATCATATGTATTGTACTGCAGCAAAATTAAAACAGTGAAAACGAGTGGAAAATACCTACGGGCACCAAATATGAAACTGTATATGCAAATTTCACACACACACACAGTTAAAATTACTAAACTGCATTCATGACACAAAACTGAGAGTGCAGAAACACTCAATGCTAGAGCAAACAGTGGTTTATTGTGAACTATTTCCTGTTTCTGCACCAGCTTTTCGTTACAGATTGCGCTTCAGTACAGTTATACAGCACTAGCACCACCACTTGATGCCTTTGCTCCACTGACACTCTCCCCCGTCTTCTTCACTCATATCCCCCTCAGTGTCTCTGACTAGCTGCACCCCTGTCCCCGTCTCTTAATNAGACTGACAAATAAAATTTAGTGGTAAATTCCTATTCTGTACTCAATACAAGTGGATCACAAGTTACAGTCTGAGCACTGTAATTATCACTGCTTGGTAAAAATATTACCTTTGTGTTCCACATACGGCTCCATATCCAAAATTTCTGAGAAGCCAATGTAGGTATTCAGCTTTTTCTTATGTCCAGTTTGCCTAACCAAGAAGAAAGCTAATTGTAATTATATTTAAAACAACCATAAAACAATGTGTAAGTTCTACTGACTTCTTTTAATAAACTGGGGAATAGCTAGGTAGATTTCTTTTAATCTTGCTCAAAACATGTCATTGAATTGGACAATAATCAACAAGCTAAAAAGTATGAATTTAAAGAGTAAATTCCAAACAGCACATTTCCAGACATTTTAATTTTAATACAAAAGAAAACACACACGTTCCAGCTATACAGAAGAATGCACATGTTAAAAAAAATCGTCTGGTTTTAATTATAAAAGATCTATTTCCATGGGAATGGGGGTTGCACTGTTGTGAACAGAAAATTTACTCAACTTCTTATGCAATAATGTAAAATATTAAGGTAACTGATACACAAATGTCTGCTTTTCCTTTGCAATTTTAAGTAATTTTACAGAAAAATGAGGATTCTCTACTTCTCTAGTTCTTAACTATGACAGGCTCCATCTATAACTTTCATCCCCAAATCCAAAGTTTCAAATTAAAAGCATTTTACTATCATATATCTATGGTAAAATCTGTTCATATTAGTCCACAGCGAGCAGCCAAACACTACGACTTGCACGTATTTACCTGTCAAAGACAAAACGCATTAGCTGCAAGTTCAGAGTACAAGGAAGACTAAGGAGTCGGATCTTCCTTGTTGCATTCTGTTTGCTTTGACAGTTTTCACAAAAGTATCGATTGTCTCCTTCTAATTTTTCTTCCTGAACAGGAATAAGGCACATTAGTTTAAAAAAAAGATTTTTTAAATGATCAAAACTCTGATGCAAATTACAATTTCACTTTAACAGTTTTTACTCAAGTTGTTAAGATCAAGTCATTATAAATAATGAAGGACACACAAGATTAAGTTAGATTCCAATGACATTATTAACTTGTATACAATGACTTAAAACTGATGTTTCTTTCTGAAATGTATGATTTTTAAAATGCTTCGGTTTTAGGTCTTTTTTTCCTGATAATGCTGTTGCTGGGAATTGAAGGAAATAGGTTTTGAAAAGAAATCATATGTATTGTACTGCAGCAAAATTAAAACAGTGAAAACGAGTGGAAAATACCTACGGGCACCAAATATGAAACTGTATATGCAAATTTCACACACACACACAGTTAAAATTACTAAACTGCATTCATGACACAAAACTGAGAGTGCAGAAACACTCAATGCTAGAGCAAACAGTGGTTTATTGTGAACTATTTCCTGTTTCTGCACCAGCTTTTCGTTACAGATTGCGCTTCAGTACAGTTATACAGCACTAGCACCACCACTTGATGCCTTTGCTCCACTGACACTCTCCCCCGTCTTCTTCACTCATATCCCCCTCAGTGTCTCTGACTAGCTGCACCCCTGTCCCCGTCTCTTAATGTCTGAATGTCCCAGGGTTCAGGTTTGGTCTTCAGCTCTCTCATGCCCCTGGTGATTTTACTGTGCCCTGACGTTTTGGCCCTGAATCCTATCAAGTCTAACATGCCCCAGTGCAGACTCCTACTTCCTCTCCCAAACTTGCTCCTCCCACCCTCCTTCACATCTTAGTCACGCCAACTCCATTCTTCTAGTTCTTAAGGACAAAACCTTAGTAATCCTTGACTCCTCTTTTTCTCCACAGCCAGTCGGCAAATTTCTTCAGCTCTACTTTGAAGACTCGGAACACTTCTTATCATCTCTTCAGTTAACCCTTGGTCCAAGTCACCATCAACTCCTTCTGTCTACCCTTGCCTCACTGTTAGCCTTTTCTCAAGACTACTCAAAGTTTTCTTGTTGAAACAGGTTACACTACGTACACCCCTTGAGGGCACTGTATTCACTCAAACTTCAAAGGTCTACCAGGCCCTCTCTGATATGGCCCTTAGTCATCTCTCCATGACGTCTTCTATCATTTCCCCCTGGTCTATTCATTTCAACCACACTGATCTCCTTGCTGGTCCCTCAAGCCTGCAGACATACTCCTGTCTTATGCTCTGGACCTGTTATATCATCTTCTCCCCAGTACTTGGCCTACTCACTATTCCACTTTATCACCATTCCACATTCTCCATGCCCTGCTTTAGTTTTCTTCATTGCACTTATTACAGTTGACACATTAGACATTTTTCTATTTATTGTTCCTTGTTTCTCCCCATACCACTACATTATAAGCTTTCTTAAAGGCAAAAATGTTTGTCTGCCTCATTCACTATGGTTGTTCCCAACAGTGGAAATACTGCCTGAACACTGCAAACAGTCAGTATTTAGCTGAATGAATCCAATAAATGAGTACTTCAAGCATGCTGATGGCTGTGCCAAAAAAAAAAAAGTAAGAAAAGTACAAAAAATATTTCAAGAAAGGAAGCTGTATAATAAGCTTATCTTCTATGCCATGTGCCTGTTCCTACATGATTACAAAGGTTTCTGATAAGCAACTTCTCCACTCTGAACAAAAGAGAACCATGTCCTTGTCTCTACATAAATCTAAACACACAAAGAGAGAAACATGGAGTGGAGGGGCTCAAGAGTGGTTATATTTGATGTAAAAAATTACATTCAACACTTTATCTCATTAAGTGAAAAAGTAAATTAATCTTATGTTAACATAGCTTACACTTGCTTATTCTACTATACCCCAATCACACAAGCTTTTATACATACATAATTCTACATATAAAATAACCTAAAATAGCCAAAAATTATGTTAAGGTGCTTCTGTACTTTTTAATTTACAAAGTTTCTTCTAAACCATTATACAAACAGTTCATATGGAGAAAAAGTTAAAATAATGAATTTATCCATTAAATCAAAAGGACATTCAGAGCAGTATTTAACTGTTAAGGAACAGAAATGACAAATATGCCAAAATCTGAATACCTTCAAAAATTCCGAGATACAATCTGTTAACTGTTTGTGGCCTTGGATATTTAACTCCAGTTCATAAAATTTTGATAAAAGCTTAGATTCTCTGCCACACTGGTTGCAGCTATAATAAAACAGAGTGAGAACATGATGATCAGAGTGGGAAAAGCAATAAGGTTTTACTGTACTATAACCTGAAGATACAGAAAGAAACATTACCCAATTCTTTCACTGACATTTTCTACAGTACATATACTCAAAAAATAAAACAAAGTGATTGATGAGGCCATGCATTTTATGATTAGGAAAATGTTCAAGAGTTATTTTACTTTTGGTATCGAGTAGGCTCCAATTTTACTCTTGTCAGCTCACACCACAGGCATAAAATAAACAGCAAGAGCTCAACCAGACAGTTTCCAACACCTGCATAGGTTCAATTGCAATTATCAGGTCAGTTGTTTACCTGTTACCATAGAAACATATTACTATAAATATCTCAGGTCCCATGATAAGCCACTAATGCCATAACATGGACCTGAAGTCAAAATTACAAAACACATAAGCAACCGCCTCAGAATAAAATGAAAAAGTGGTGACACTTACACAGTGACATAAGCATATTCCCCACAGAACTGCTGTTGGACAATGTTCCTCACATCGGGATTCTTTTGTTTAGACAAAGTATCTTCCAAAAGAGACATAAAGAGCTTTGAAAATTCTTGGGCGTCCTACAATACAGGTTTGAGTTAATTTAAAAAAAAACCAAAAAAAACCTTGCTTTTCAATTTCTGTTACAAAGAGTAGTAAGTAAAATAACCCAGAAGCTGTCTGTACTTAGAACTTAAAATTTCTAAAAAAGGACTACACTGAATCCATTTTGTGCCCACATATCAATTTTCAGAAATGGAATCAAGGAAAATGTGTAATATGATAAGCAGTAAATAAACGCTCTAATTCAAAACAGAGGAAAATTAATTTTTAAAAATTCCTTCATTTCTTTCTATAATGATTAAAAGGAATGCTTTTTATATTAAAAAATAAATAATTAAAAGAAAGGTTCTTACCTGCTGTTGCCCTGTGTCCAAGCCCAAGGCTTTCACAAATCCTGATGGATCGATGTATCGCCTATTACTATTTTGTAACAAGGCAAATAAGTACTGGAGATGCTCACAAATCGTTTGAGGCTCATAATCTATTAAAAAAATATTTGTTTTTAAAAAATTGCAAAAATAAATAAATAATTGCTATTTAAAAAAATATGTACACCTCGTCACATGAGGACATAATTAAAAAACCTTATGTCCAAACTAAATTAGTATTTTATTACATTTTTTAAAAACTTTTAAAGAAATTAGTGACCACATCTTTTGGAAGTAATGAGGCAACCTTGGCTGTCCATATACATCCCCTAAAGGCAGGGGCCTCACCACGTCACAGCAACAATAATGATCATGACTACAGTTTCTAAAGTATCAAATCCCACCAAAACTTCCAATCCAATAAAAGCGATATACCATATTTACTACTTGCCAAATACTTTAATATAACCCCCATTCGTGTGAACTTGCCACAGAGCAAATGATAGCAATCTTCAAGCACATTCATTCAAATCTGAATGAACAACAGAACAATTTACTGGTAAGAATCCTTAAAATTTAGTTTCACGTTTTAATGAGTTGCGGAAAGAAAGTGAAGTTGCTCAGTTGTGTCTGACTATTTGCGACCCCACGGGTTGTGGCCAACCAGGCTTCTCCGTCTATGGGATTTTCTAGGCAACAGTACGGAGTGGGTTGCCATTTCCTTCTCCAGGGGATCTTCTCAACTCAGGTCTCGAACCTGGATCTCCTGCATGGCAGGCAGATGCTTTTACCATCTGAGCCACCAGGTAAGTCGTCAGTTGGGGGAAGGTGCCTGGAGAATCCCAGGGTCAGGGGAGCCTGGTGGGCTGCCATCTATGGGGTTGTACAGAGGTGGACATGACTGAAGCGACTTAGCAGCAGCAGCAGCAGCATGCAAATAGGAAGCATGGATCAAGAGCCCTAAGAGATCTGAATTTTCCCTTCTTTGCTGCCGTTATCAATTTGGACTTTCAGCTCCAAATCTACCCTTCTTTGCCTGCTCTGTGCCAACAAGGATGAGCTCTGCGAAGACTCCTTCGCCAGCTAGCGCAAGGTTGACTCCTGTCAGTAGAGGGCGCTGGAGGGCTCTGCTGTGCCTCTGTCGGGCTCCGCCCACTCAGCCAGCAGTGGTCAACAAACACCCTCTTAATTCATTACACAGCAACTCCTCCAGCAGTTTCAGTGGGGTGCCTCTGGTGGGATACTTCCTCTTGAATGACTGCCCTGTGAATGACCTGGACACTCTGTGCAGGGGATTCCAAGGCCCATAACTCCCTGAGGACCATTTCCGGCAAGGAAACCCACTGAGGTATCTGTTTCTTTTTGGCCATCCAGTAATGCGAGAGCCAACTCATTGGAAAAGACCCTGATCCTGGGAAAAGATTGAGGGCTGGTGAAGAAGAGGGCGACAGAGAATGAGATGGCTGNACAGCAGACAGCCCTGTCATATTCCTTTTTCAACCCTGAACCAACCACTTGTTCCATACAGGATTCTGTTTCTTCTTGACCTGCACGCATACAGATTTCTTAGGAGACGGGTAAGTGGTCTGGTATTCCCATTTCTAACAGCTTTACACAGTTTATTATGATCCACATAGTCAAAGGCTTTGGCATAGTCAATGAAACAGAGGTAGATGCTTTTCTAAAATTCCCTAGCTTTCTCTGTGATCCAGTGAATGTTGGGAATTTGACCTCTGGTTACTCTTCCTTTTCTAAAGCCAGCTTGGACATCTGGAAGTTCTTGGTTCGCATAATGCTGAAGCCTAGCATGCAACATTGTAAGCATGATCTTACTAGCATGGGAGATGGGTGCAACTGTCCGATGGATAGCACATCCCCTTCACGGATCACGGCCTTATGGTGCAGGGGCCTGTGTAACTCGATGAAGCTATATGAGCAATGCCATGCAGGACCACCCAAGACGGACGGGTAACAGTGGAGAGTTCTGACAAAACGTGATCCACTGGAGGAGGGAATGGCAAACCACCCCAGTATACTTGCCGTTGAGAACCTCATGAACTGTACAAAAGCACAAAAAGATGCAGGCAGATGCCAGTTCGATCCCTGGGTTGGGAAGATCCTCGGAGGAGGAAATTGCAACCCACTCCAGTATTCTTTCCTGAAACATCCCATGGACAGAGGGGCGTGGCGGGCTACTGTTCATGGGGTTGCAAGAGTTGGACACGACTAAGCATGTGTGCAGAAGCGGCATGGGCATCAAGTAGCATCTATCATCCTGTTTCTACCAACTGTCATACAGCAGAAAAACAGTCCGCTCTTCTTTTTATCGGCGTACAGGAGGCAGATTAAGGAGCCTGAGACAAGCGTGTGACCTAGGCACACACGTTTACATGCTTGATGTGTAAATACCCTAGCCAGTCGACTCAAAGTTTATAACTTACTAGGACCCTAGAAAGCATCTGGATTTGCTAACGCTGGCCTAAACATCAAATTTTTCAAGGTCACAAGCAGTTCTGATTTAACCTAGGTAGAGTAATGCCACTCATCTTCTCTGAAACAGTATGTTCTTACAACTCTATAACTATGCCCAGTTATCCTTCTTCCCAGACATCCTTCCCTTTGCCTACAGGGGAATCGGGGAAAAGAGAATGACAAAAACAAGGCGTGAAGAGCAGTCACTCTGGCTCTCCCTGGCTCTTTCCCTCTCCACCACCTCACGTGCTCACCTGTCAGCGGGCATCGAGGCTGGGTTTTGTTCTGTGTGGCACATGCCTATCACTCTGTGTGCCTGGTGTCTTCAGCTTCCCCTACCTTCCTTTATTATTATTTTTTTAATTTGGGGCTAACTGTTCCTCCACCTCCCTGGTTCCAGCAAGAGCTGCTGAGTCGCAGCTCCCATCCAGAACCCAAAAACAACCTCACAAAATATTTAAAAGAAGAACTGAGACAAGGGAAAAAAACAAAACAATCCCTCTTCAGTGGCAGGTCTTATGGGATGCATGGGACTTTGGAAGCTTAGTTGTCCCAACATTAAGAAGGAAATCAACATGCTGATTTGCATGAGAAATAGGTGAAAGAGGTTCCCAAACCCTTCCTTAATTAGCTCTTTAGCCCAAGTGTTTCCCTGCCCTTTACTGTTGTTCTGTCTCTAAGTCATGTCAGACTCTTTGCGACCCCATGTACAGCAGCAAGTCAGGCTTCACTGTCCTTCACCATCTCCTAGAGATTGCTCAGACTCACAAACATTGAGTCGGTGATGCCATCCAAACATCTCATCCTCTGTCATCCCCTTATCCTCCCGCCTTCAGTCTTTCCCAGCATCAGGGTCTTTTCCATTGAGTCAGCTCTTCACATCAGGTGGCCAAAGTATTGGAGCTTCAGCTTCAGCATCAGCCCTTCCAATGAATACTCAGGGTTGATTTCCTTCAGGATTGACTGGTTTGATCTCCTTGCAGTCCAAGGGACTTTCAAGATGTCTCCTCCAGCTCCAGAGTTCGAAAGCATCAGTTCTTGGGTGCTCAGCCTTCTCTATGGTCCAACTCTCACATCCATACATGACTACTGGAAAAACCTTAGCTTTGACTAGACAGATCTTTGTCAGCAAAGTGATAGGTCTACTTTTTAATATGCTGTCTAGGTTTGTCATAGCTTTTTCTCCAAGGGCCAAGTGTATTTAAATTTCATGGCTACAGTCACCATCTGCAGTGATTTCAGAACCCAGGAAAATAAAGTCTGTCACTGTCTTCCCCACCTACTTGCCATGACGGGATGGACCTGATGCCATCATCTTACTGTTTTGAATGCTGAATTTTAAGCTAGCTGTTTCACTCTCCTCTTTCACTTTCATCACGGAGCTCTTTAGTTCTTCTTCACTTTCTGCCCTAAGGATGGTGTATCTGAGGTTATTGATATTTCTCCTGGCAATCTTGATTCCAGCATGTGCTTCATCCAGCTCAGTATTTCTCATGATGTACTCTGCATATAAGTTAAATAAGCAGGGTGACAATATGCAACCTTGACATACTTCTTCCCCAATATGGAACCAGTCTGTTGTTCCATGTCTGGTTCTAAGTGTTGCTTCTTGACCTTCATACAGATTTCTCAGGAGGCAGGTAAGGTGGTCTGGTATTCCCATCCCCATTTCTTTAAAAATTTCCCAGTTTGTTGTGATTCACAGAGGCTTTAGCGTAGTCAATGAAGCAGAAGTAGACGTCTTTCTTCCTTTTTCTATGATCCAGTAGATGTTAGCAATCTAAACTCTGGTTCCTCTGCCTTTTTAAATCCAGCTTGTGCATCTGAAAGTCCTCGGTTCACATACTGTTGAAGACTGGTTTGGAGGATTTTGAGCGCCACCTTGCTAGCCTGTGAAAGGAGCACAATTGTACAGTAGTTCTTTGGCATTGTCTTTCTTTGGGATTGGAATGAAAGCTGACCTTTTCCAGTCCTGTGGCCACTGCTGAGTTTTCCAAATTTGCTGGCATATTGACTGCAGCATTTAACATCATCTTTAAGGACGTGAAATAACTCAGCTGGAATTCCATTACCTCCACCAGCTTTGCTCTGCCCTAGTGTTGATTTGTTTGTTCAAATCTTTCCTAAATTAAAACAAACACCTCCTTAGATTTAACTGAGGCACTTCCCTTACACGAGATTAGTGTCAAATTTCCGTCACCTGTACCTAAAGCCCTAACAAATACAGACTAACTAACTAAAGCTTTTTCTGTTATTAACTTCAAGAGCCATTGTCCATTTCAGCCTGACAGATCCCCTAGTTCTCTTTTTTTAAGTAAGCACATCACGCAGCTTGCAGGATCTTAGTTCCTCTACCAGGGATTGAATCTGGGGCCACAGCAGTACAAATGAGTCCTAACCACTGGACCACCAGGGAATTCCCAAATCTCCCAATTCTTAAAAAGAGCCTCCTCTAAGCTTTCCTATAAGACCAGTTAAACACAGGGGGAAACATCTCAGCTCTGGAAAAATCCAAACTTAAAACAGCAATGAAAAATGTTTTCACTTATAGAATTAGCAAAAAAAAAAAAAAATTGGTGATGAATCAGGGTAAAGTGAGAGTCACTCTCCGTCGTGGTTAAACATGACCCTTTTGGGAAAACATGAGAAAATATCTCAAAATGTTAAATGACACCAACATTTTGTTTCAATACCTTTAGGCACATGTCCACAGAATGTCCGACAGTGTTGCAATGAAAAAAAATGAAGAATTCTAACAGTTACTTTCTTCCTGGGGCTATGGATACAAGAACACCAAGTGGTTGCAGGAGCAGGCAGGGGGCAGGTTCCCCAAGTGACTGGTCTGATACTCTCACCAACTGGGACATCACCTGCTGTGGTTTTGGCCAATAAACACTTTGCAGCAACATAAATGATGGACTGAAGGTGAACAGAGAAACACAATGATTTTCCTGGTGAGAAATGAAGTCCTAAACCTATTTGGTGGCAACGCAAGCATGGGAAGAAAGCTGAATTCAAGCATAGCAATGCAATGAAATCAACAGGACTTGGGAACAGATTCTAGATGGTGCAAGCAAGAAGGAAAAGGAGACATCTGTAGTGATGTCCAAAACTGTAAAAAAAGGAAACAATTTCTCACAAGTCAAACTGTCTGTGAGGGATAGTTAGGGAGTTTGGGACAGACATGTACAGACTGCAAGAGTCATAATGGATAACCAAGGATCTACTGTTCAGCACAGAGAACTGTCCTCAGTGTTATGTGGCAAGCCTAGATGAGAGGGGAGTTTGGAGAATGGACACGTTGCATATATATGGTTGAGTGTATACATGTATATGTGTCCCTTTGCTGTCTACCTGAAACTATTACAATATTTTTAATCGGCTATATCCCAATACAAAATAAAAAGTGTATAAAAGAAGTAAAGCTGAGTTATATAATTTAAAAAAACAACTGTAAAATGGTAAAAAAAAAAAAAAAAAGGAGGCTAAGAATCTAGGGGTACAAATGATTTAAGCTCCTTCTACACTCACCGCAGGTTAAGAGTGGTAGTTTGGGTTGTTTTCACAGATCTCCAACAATCTGTCATTTAGAAGTACACCTTCCAGCAGAGTGGACAGAAATCAGTAGTCAATGAACATCCAGTTGCTGTGCAGTTCAGAGAAAATTTATTATCTGGACGGGAGTGGAGGGCGGTGATCTTACTCTCTGCGTGATCACTTAAAGAGTTATTATTGCTGTTTTTCTCCCTCAACACCTTTTAGTTTCTTGGCTCTTTGGCTTCGTTTCACACCCAGCCCAGGGAGAAATCAATGAAGAATGTTAACAAGCCAACTCTCCTGCTTCTGGGGAAGACCCCTGACCATACTAAAGCTTTGCCTAAGGCAGCGCCAGATTCTGGAAAGTGATTTGTGTGTGTGTGTACACAAACACACACATGCAGAGAACATGTTAGACAAATATTACTGAAATGGTTCCAATAATAACCACTGACTGAATTGTCCTTGAAAATTTCAAATCGTCTCTAACTGTGAATGTCTCCACTCTTACCAGAATGGTGACTGCTTAGGATTAGTTAGGTCCAGGAACTCCCTTCCAAACTAGTTCTCTCTAACCAAGAACATTCTTGTCCCTCTATCATTTTATTTCATAATGACAAAACAGTCTGTCACCAGATGTCAACAAGGAAGGAGGAATTCAGACGCCTCCCCATCTTTTGACAGGTGGGCGAGGGGAGAGGCTACAGCAGGTCACTGCCTAACTTCAAGACCTTTCCAGAACTCTGGTGGCTGACGCAACATTCCCTGGCTCCTCCCGTCCTATGTGCTAGTCGAAAAAGACAAAACCAACCCCCTGCCATGATTCTGCTCAGAGAAAAAAGTCCCCATTTCCTCATTTATAAAACAAGGGGGATGGGATTAGGTGAACACTGAAGTTTTCTTTTTGATTTGGATCCCCTTAGAAGCCCATGTTTATAAAAACACTTAGATACATGAGTCAGTAAGACTTCTGCCCTTTCTGCCTCTAGCCAGGAAGAAAAGATGATGAAAACAAGGGCAGACGTGGTGCTGGGTAAGAGGCAGTGGCTGTGATCAGTCTGGGCGATCTGTGCTCAGAGTGCTGCTGCGGGCCCGTTTCGAGTTGCTATCGATCAACGTTACCGGCATCAGATATGTCACAGAGCACTGAGTGAGTCAACAAGGCCGCTCTGCAGCCAAAACCCATCATCTTCTAAGAGAAACCAGACTCTACAGGTTCCCACATGCTGTCAAGCCGATATGCTCGGATAAGAATCACAGGACCTGCTGCTGCTGCTAAGTCGCCTCAGTCGTGTCCGACCAGCCCAGGATATACCAAAATAAAAGACAAAGTCCCAGGCAGCAAAGAAGCGCTCACGACGCGACACCGAGTAAAAGGACAGCTTCAGAGAAGTTAAGCGCTGTGCTGGCATTCAGCATAGGACGCTCAGCAGGAACCTCACTGGGGGGCTGCTGCCAAGCTGGGAGTCTCCAAGGGCACACAGGAACTCCCTACACGTGAGAGGAGAGCCTATGGAAAGAGGCTGCAGAGGCAAAACCAACGGAGGCTTACAAGTCTTCCTGCAGATGCAGTTCATCAGAGCTGGAGGCTTTGGGGACAGGGGGCTGGGAAAGCTCATGCGGCTGCAGAGAAGCAGGGGCTGGATCAGATCACAGAAGCCCTCAAACACTGTGTGTGCGTGGCAAGAGCTCGGACTTTATTCCGGAAGCAACAAGGAGCCAACACACAATTTTATGAAGAAAAAGAACTGGACTGGAACTTCAGAAAGATCCTCTAAATGGATACATGTATATGTATGGCTAAGTCCCTTCGCTGTTCACCTGAAACTATCAGAGCATTGTAAATCAGTTATACCCCAAAATAAAAAGCTCAACAGGAAAAAGAAAAGAAAAAGACTAAGGCATTACCAGTCGCTTGACAAAAAAAAAAAAAAAAGGTTCTCTAGTTACGCTTCTCAAGCAAGCTGGCTTTAGATGCACCTGAAGATTTCACAAGTTTTGCTTTTCAGATCATTACCATTCTCACCAAGCTCCTTCTATTTTTACTAAGTTTTAAGCTTCTAATTTTTTTTAAAACGGGAAATTTTCAAAGTCTAAATCTTGGCTCTTGGTGGGGAGCGGCAGCGAAGCAGAGAAACAACACAGACGCCGTAGCTGAGAGATAATAAACGAAGGCCTGACGCACAGGTAGCAGCTGATGCAAGGTTCAAGCAACAGCACTCGGTACTGACTGTTTTTGTGGAGGTGGGGGAGGAACAGGGTTGGATACGTGCGGCTTCATTTAAAATGTTTATTAAAGGCAGGATGGGAACCACTAGCAATAGCTGCTTTCAGAATATTCACACCTGGAAATTCATTAAGTCTACACTCACCTGACAGCCTGGTTTTATTCGAAATTTTGAATTCTAACCAAAAGGACACAAGAGAAAGCAAACACACAGCCCAAAGGACAGACAAGGCACCAGGATCCTAGCGGAGCCTTGTTCGCACAAGCAGCCACTGTCCCGAGCAGGCTCCCCAGCCCTGTGGTTGCTCTTTTCATGAGAAAGAGTCCCAGGGTTAGATCATTCAACACCAAAAAGGCTTCTCTGATCCGTCATCTAAACGTTTACAGTTTTTCAAGGCTTGGTGCTGGCTTTCCAGGTGGCGCTAGTGGTCAAGAACCCACCGGCCAATGCAGGAGACGTAAGAGATACAGGTTCAATTCCCGGGTCGGAAGAGCCCCTGGAGAAGGGCATGGCAACCCACTCCAGAATTCTTGCCTGGACAGGGGAGAATCCCACGGACAGAGTAGCCTGGTGGGCCACAATCCATAGGGACGCAAAGAGTCGGACAAGATTGTGCACACACAGAAGGCAAGTTTAAAAAAATCCCCAAAGCAAAGTAACTATTAGAATAATATTAGTAAGTCCTCTGCTAGGAAAGAAAACAAAAAGAGAACACAGCTCAGTGCCCAAGCAGCCTTCCTAAGGTCACCATAGGGCACCCACCAGACCCCTAAGGAGAGTCCCTCCTTCCACCAGCACGATTTCAAACTGGAAAAAAAAAAAAAAAACAAACTTAATCTACTCACTCCTGCTTGGTTGTTTTTTTTTTTTTNTAAATAAATAAATAAAAGCTCAGGTATCCTGATTTCTTTTTTTTTTTTTTTCAATTTTGGTTGAGTCTTGAACATTTTTACTGCTTCCCAAGCCAATTTTTTCCCCCAACTTTTGAATATCCTCTCAATCATACTGCTATGAAATCGATGTCTATACTTAAAATGCACACCTAATATAGGGCCCTCATTTAATAGGTCCATAAAGCTGTACACTTACGTTTTGTTCACTTGAAGTTCTTACGATGCTGGTTTAAGAGCTGTCAAATGCAGATAAAAGATGCCGACAGGGATCTTAGAAGTCTGTCATCTCTTTCTTTCAACTGGCTGAGGCAGTTTTCAAAAGGTTTGGCTTAGACCTTAGCCTTAGCCTAGTCCTGGACTTTCCTGATAGCTCAGTCAGTAAAGAATCTATCTGCACTGCAGGAGACCCGGGCTCGATGCCTGGGTCAGGAAGATCTCCTGGAAAAGGAAAAAGCAACCCATTCCAGTATTCTTGCCTGGAAAATCCTATGGACTGAGGAACCTGGCAGGCCACAGTCCATGAGGTCGCAAGAGTTGGACACGACTTAGCAACTAAACCACCACCACCACTACTCTGGTTCTAAGAAATTGTTTTCCCTAATGGTAATCTACACATGTCTTGATTAATAAGATATTTCCTACCATCCTACTAATTATAGACTTTGGCAATAAGTTTAAAAAAAACAGTCCATGAGACTGGAATCCACTCTATGCTATTCATGCTGGTAATCAATCCCTTCCTATTAAGACAGCTAAACAGTGGCAGAGCTGTCAGGATTTAGAGTCATCAACTAAGGCATCACTTAGGGTGACTGCCAGCTAGTATCACTCATTAAATCACAGTCTAGGGGACAAGTCATTTTGATAGATGAAACCTAACTCTTCGGGGGGAAAAAAAAAAAACCCTGATGCTGGGAAAGATTGAAGACAAAAGGAGAAGGGAGAGGCGGAAGACAAGATGGTTAGAGAGTGTCACTGACTCAATGGACATGGATATGAGCAAACTCCAGGAAAGAGTGGACAACAGAGGAGCCTGGAGTGCTTCAGTCCGTGACATAGAGACTAAACGAAACAACAAACCTGTAAACGCAGGACAGTAGAAGCAGTTTGAGATACGCTCTCTGCTACTCACTGCACAACTTCCAACACATCTAGAATTTCTCTCCCATCTTGGCCAAACAAGTCTTTCCCAGCTTTGTTGAAAGTTTGAGTGCTATTTTTCTTAGTTGACTGTTTCTTTCATTACAAGATGTCTTTTGTGTGCTTAGAGTGCAGATGTATAGTAATTGGACTATTACCAGGTAGATCGTCCATCCTGGCTTTCCTGGGAGAGACTTAGTTTAAAGCCTGCTGTCACAGGATAATTGTTCAGATTTCCCGTTTTCATTCACACAGGTTTTAACAATACATTAAACTGTCCAATTACCAATTACTAATGATAACTAATGTGGGATCCTTCCATCAAGCACTGGTCCCCCTAACAGTTTGATCTTTGAAAATATTTTCCTTCCACTGAGCATTATTTTGATTGAGGTTTCTTTCCAGATGGGTTTGCTGCAGCTGTGTTCTGAAGCTTCTTCTCTGCACTCTATATTATCATTTCAGACCTCAGTCATATGTGATGACCCCTATGTAATTCCATTTTCACCTCTGATGCTTTTAATCATATGAACACATTGTGATGGGAAAAGGGAAAGTGTTAGTCACTCAGTTGTGTCCAACTCTTTGTGACTCCATGGACTATAACCCACCAGACTCCCATGTCCATGGAATTCTCCAGGTAAGAATACTGGAGAGGGTTGCTATTCCTTTCTCCAGGGGATCTTCATGACCCACGGATCAAACTCAAGTCTCCTGCATTACAGGCAGATACTTTACCATCTGAGCTGCCAGGGTAATCCGTGTAAATCTGGCCATCTTTTGGATGATCTCAGCCTTGAATTACATTTGGAAGAAATATGAATTTAACAAGTAAAAATAATTAAAGAACATATACATTTTTATAGTGTTCTATCCACAGATGCAAAAGGCACAGCTTCAACTACATTTAATGTTGCACATTTCCCCACCTTGCTCACACATAGTCTTTTTCTTCCCCAGGAATTCAATAAGGAAGAGATTGTCCTCAAGGGATTTCATCTCAGCCTAATGCACAGAACCAAAAAAAATTAGAGCAATTTCAACCCCTGAGGGTTGCCAAAAGAATGCAATCGTAATCAGGGATTTCCCATTAAAGAGATTATCAAATGACTTTGATGAAACTAATGAGGACTGTGTCTGTGTTAAATACAGAGACAGAACCAGAATGAACGACCAGCAGAATTCTTTTAGTGAGATCTAAAGGATAATTGGAAGGAATCATTGAGAATGGCAGGCAATCAAGAGATGAGAGACAAAAGGGATGACTACTTCATCAAGTACCTTCCCACACTGGTAGAATACACCAAAGACCTCTCTTTTTTCACATACAACTCAGCGACAGGTGTCATCTCTGTTCTCCAGAAAGCAGACCCCGAGAGATTCATGAACATCCCAAGGTCATGTAGGTCCCATGAGGGGCATAAACTGACTACTGAGTTCTCAGCATGATGAACCCTTGAGTGGTAAGACAGGAAGCCTCCACCTGCCATGTGGCATCTTGAACACACTGACAATTTCTGAAGAAAGTAAAAGTGCACAAGTACACAGGTATTTCAATAAAACTGGCTCAAATTCTCTTCCTTTAATCTAAAGTCAGTACAGGGTTCGCCACATTTTTCATATGCTTTCCTCATTTTCCAGAAATGTGGTTTATTTCTTTCCACTGAAAAATAGAAGAATTTTAAGATTAATCAAAGTCCTACACTGGGTGGGTAGACGAGACAGAACTCATCTACGTGGGGCAGACATGTGCAAATCAGGATGTTACTAGAGAAAATGATGGCAACCCAAGGGGCAGACAAGAAGGCATACACTGGCATAATTAGAAGAACATGTATTCTAGAAAGCCATTCTTTTGTGATGAGGGCAGAACTGACACCAGTCTATTCCAATCATGTACTACGGAGCTGAGTTTCGGCCAAAGATTGCTGAATCTCACAGGACAAACCTCAGTGATAATGAAAAATGGAGATGAGCAATTTTAGCTGATCTCAGAGGCTCAACATAGGTAATTCATCTTCAATTTTTTTTGTATCAGGCTGTAGGTCCCTTTTTAATAGTAATAATTTTAATGGGAACAAATACACTTTAATATCTGTGGATTGGCAAAATAATATATGCACATATAGATTCAGAGACCATTTTCAGAAACTTCAAAGTCCAGAGAGTTGGAATCATTCAAGCAGATCACATTATATAATTATAGTTCAATATCTTTGATCAACTATTGATTAACTATTTTTGATCATTTTTCTACACACATTTGATTGGCCTACTAAGATCACACAACTATTTTAATAGCTTTAGAACCCAAGTTCTGGCACCCATGTTTTTGCAATATGTTCTGCTGCTTTGTCACCTAAGTGCAATACATGGAGTTGAAGATGCTTTAAACCAGAACAGACTTATATTTCCCTTTAATTTAGTGATTCATAAGTAATTTATTGAGCACCTACTCAATGAATTTATTGAGCACCTACTGTACAACACACAAACCATATGTGTATAATCTTCACCTGTTTTCTTCACAACAAATCAGAAAGCAAATGTTATTAACTATTGCTTTTTTCCATGTTAGGAAACTGAGCATCAGAAAAGTTGAACAACTTTCTGAAAGTAACACAAGAAACAAGTAGTTAAGGCAAAACTTGAACCAAGATTTTTCTAGTTGCTAACAGGATGTACTCTTCACTATGAACCTCTGTGAGTGGTAAAATGCAAATAATTCCAGGAGAGCAGTTTATTTAGACATCAGAAAAATCTATTTAGGGGATTTTCCTGGTGATCTAGTGATTAAGAATTCATCGGCCAATGCAGGGGACACAGGTTCGATCCCTGGTCCAGGAAGATCCCACATGCCATGGAGCAACTAAGCCCGTGCACCACAACCACTGAGCCCGCACTCTAGAACTCACGTTCAGAACAAGAGAAGCCCCCACAATGAGAAGCCCACGCACCGCAACTGGTGTGTAGCCATCACTCTCCACAACTAGAGAAAGCCTGTGCAGCAATGAAGACATGCGCAGCCAAAAATTTTTAAATGAATACTCTAAAAAATACTTATTTATATATAATTCACATTTTAAGCACAAATCAGATTTTTCTAGAACACAATCTAGGAATCTATGAGAAGCAACAATTGACTGGAGTGAGTGCATATGTTTAGCCTGGTTTAAGTTATTACATATGTCATACTACTTGCTTTTATGCTTAGAAACTCAGTTTATCTTTACTTTTCTGGAACATTATGATTCCCTAAACAAAATAAAACAATTAAACAAATGCACTGTAAATTGTCCTTGCTTTGGAATTTTTGTAATGTCTATCAACTAAAATCTTTAATGTTTTTTAACTGTTAGAATAAAGTGAAAAATAACAAAATTATTTTTAAAAATAATGTTTTTCATTTTTTGTTCACCCAAATTAATGAAAACGTGTTGTATCTAGACTACTGGACTTTAGCCTTTCAGTGGCGATACAGGTTAAAAACCAATACAATATTGTAAAGTAATTAACCGCCAATTAAAATAAATTTATGTTAAAAAAAAAATTAGTGCCCAACTACATTTACTCATTGTGTCCCTAATTTTCAGGATACATTTGGATAGACAAAAACAATGTCACTAATTAGACAAAAACAAAGTCACTCATACTATTTAGGAATATTTATATTTTAAAATATGTATTTAATTTCTCAAAAAATTTAAAATAAGTAGTTAATATTTCAAAATATTTAAATGAGTCTGAGGATATTTTTCAGTATATCCATGATCAGTATCATTCCTGTCACACGTGTAAATTTCTATATAGTGGTATTGCTATTTCCATGTGCTTCCACACTATGTACCAACTCATAAAACTTAGAGACAGAAACACCCAGTTTCTGTCCTCTGGGAATTGACTTTCAGAGTTTCTGTTTCTAAAATGAGTACCAGCCGTCTTTAGATTCTTTGCCTGCATGTGTGCTTTCTAAGTCACTTCAGCCATATTTGAAACCCCATAGACTGTAGCCCACCAAGCTCCTCTGTCCATGGAATTCTCCAGGCAAGAATACTGGAGTTGGCTGCCATGCCCTCCTCCAGGGATCTTCCTGAGCTAGGGATCAAACACACAGCTCTCTCCTGTGTCTCCTGCATTGCAGGCAGATTCTTAACCACTAGTGCTACCTGGGAAGTCCCAATCCATTGTCCACCTCTGCCCAAAGCTGATTTTCATTCTGCCTCTTAATTTATATACGTTTTGTCCATCGTTCAAAGTGTTTAAATCTGTCTCCATCACTGCCAAAACATCTCTTGTTTCTTCCTGATTCATGTCTTGCCTGGCTTTTTTTCCCTCTCATCTATTAGAACACACAGGCCTACATTCCAATATGTACCACTAGATACATCATTAGAGCATTCTAGAGCTGTCATGAATTTTATAAGAACATCCAGTATAACTTTCTCATTTTAGAAATAAGCAAACCGAGTTTCAGAGATCAGAAATGACTTTTTCCATACTGCATACATAAGCAAGTTGCTGAACACACTTTATAAGCCAGTGTTCTTTCTCTCACACCTGCTGCTGCTGCTGAGTCGCTTCAATCATGTCCGACTCTATGCGACCCCATAGATGGCAGCCCACCAGGCTCCGCCGTCCCTGGGATTCTCCAGGCAAGAACACTGGAGTGGGTTGCCATTTCCTTCTCCAATGCATGAAAGTGAAACCACACCAGTGGTTATAAACATTTATCACACCATGATATTCGTTTACACAGAGGCAGTCTAGAATAGTGTTAAGAGCATAGACTCTGGAGTGAAGTGATTAGGGTTTGAGCCCCAACTCCACACCCTGATACATCTGATCTGTTGGTCAATGAATTGATATTTATAGACATCTCTAGTCAGAGCTTCTATTTCATTTGGCAATCATACATTCAACACACTCTTATTGACCAATCACTATGAACTGGGCTCTTCCAGGTGCTAGGAATGCCAGGAGAGAAAGTCGTGATTCCATCCCTCAGGGAATTTGGCATCCAAAAGAAATCACATGAAAGGTAGTATAAACGAGGTATATCAGAAAAACAGCATCAGCGCAAGGGCAAGGAAAGTGGCCAGTGCACCTGGGCAGGCCCCCAAGGAAAATGTTTGTTAAATGGATGAATGAAATGTGTCTTCCCTGGGCCAGAAGAGGGGGAAACAGATACTTGAAAGAAATATAGGGGAAAAGAAAAGGCACTTCTTTCTCAGTGATGGACTCTTGAGCTCAATAGAAAGAGTCCTCACTTATCCAGGCAATAACCATTTATTGAACTTCCATGAGGCTGTCAGATTGTATGAAGCAGGAGAGCCTCCAGCAGCTCTATGCACAAATTTGTATAAAACTAGACAAAACTGCTTCCTTCCTAATTTGGGGTCTGCAGGTCTATTTCTTAATACCCTTTTCAAAACTTCACAGGTCCGACCACTCAGTAGCAAGACAAACGCAGGGGAGATCTCTTCTATTGCACTGGAACAATACCCCTGAAGCACCATTTTTTTTGGACAATTAGGCAGGCTCTGCTCTGAGGAGTTTTGCTGTGATGCACATACCTTCTCAATGGCAGACGCATGAGTGGACTGGAAATATCTCAGAGAGGACCCTTCCCTTTTAAAAGGTCACTGTGCCAAACACAATTAAACTGTCCACTATCACACGCTCTTCTTCCAATTGACATGCTTCAAAAGTGCATGCATTGAAGAGATGCATTACACGCCACACCTGGAGAAGAGGCTGTCTGAATTTCAACATCCTCTTGGGTACTCCTATGTCTGTCATGTTATTTCATTCTTGGAAACTCTGCTCTGTCTTCTGGAACCTCTCCTGCTTCTGTTTTGGCAAAATTTATTTTTATAATTTCTCCCTCTGACTTACATTTTAATATGACACCACATATTTCACACAGGTGACAGAGCCATTTTCTGTACCTCCAGAATTTCACAGAGCAAGACTTCCAAAAGCTCACTGGCCATCAGCTACTCACTAAAGCTTCTTCCCATTTCCTGCCTAGCTGTGTGCATTCACCAAGATCAAAGGCGCCGAAATGTGATTTCCTAGTTGTGAGAGGAGAGAAAAAAAATGAAGTGAATAGTAGATGACTGGGAGCCTCAGAGTGCTTTAGTTTATGGACACCTACAGGCCTTGCTTTAAATCATCACTACTGGAAGGGTGTTGTATATGATATACAATACTGAATGTGCCAAACCAGTGTAAGGGTTAAGTCCTAGTTTTACAGATCATAGGAAAAGGGATCAAGTCAAATTGTCTGTGGTTGTTGTTCTTGGGGGGAAATGTGTACATATTACATGAGTAAAAGAAGTTCAGAAATAAATGTGATCACAAAATGTTATACTATTGAAAAACAGGTATTTGTGGCAAGAGAAATTTCAGATGTCAGAAGTGTATTGCATACTCATATCCAAGGTAAGTATGTTAATAATTGGCCATAGGTCTCATGCTTTAAAGAATTTTAAATCCTAAAGTAATTCCCCCAAAAAGGAAAACCAAAAACAAACCACAGTGAAAAGATTCAGAATCCATCTACTCGTATATGATTAGATAGAAAAGATTTAATGATACTTTAGATATGCAATTACTGAAATTGACAGACAGTACATTTTGCCTCCACTCTTTTCAGAGATTCTATTAAACATTTATATATTATACTTACTAAAATATTTATATAAATATCAATTATATGTGGACATACTATTTATGCAACATAGTAGGACAAAAAGGAGAAAATGTGTAAGAGCAAAAAAGAGTGGACACTTTGATGACGGTGACACAGACAGAAGAGGACAAGTGACTATTATTAAGAACAGGCAGGGGAAGCCACAGTCCAAGACATGCTCTAAGGGACTGCAGAGTGGGTGGGGCATCTGTGCAGGCTTCTCAGTGGAGCGCAAGGATTCGAAGGTGTGACTGAAAACAGAACCCAACACAAGTTCTGTATTTGAAACAGCTGCCGGGGTCCAGCCCCCGCAGGATCCAGGGAAACCCAAAGGAGGAACGGCGTCGGCGATTGCGATTGATTTAGAGAGAGAGAGACAGATAAGAATGTTGTAGATAAGAAAATAATGAGAGAAGAAAAGAGGCTGATGTTCCTTGGTTTATACAGAAAATCAATAAAGTCTCAAGACAAGAGACTTGCACCGTCTACGTGAGGCCGCAGGTGNCAGCCCACCAGGCTCTGCCGTCCCTGGGATTCTCCAGGCAAGAATGCTGGAGTGGGTTGCCATTTCCTTTTCCAATGCATTAAAGTGAAAAGTGAAAGGGAAGTCGCTTAGTCGTGTTCGACTCTTCGCGACCCCATCGACTGCAGCCTACCAGGCTCCTCCATCCATGGGATTTTCCAGGCAAGAGTACGGGAATGGGTTGCCATTGCCTTCAAACAGACCCAAACACACACAGTAACTTGGCATGCAACAAAGGTATCCACATCAGTGGAGTAAAGACATAAGTCCTAGAAGATACTGAATCACAAAGATCCCCAAACTAAAACAATGTAATAAAAAGTTCAGAAACACAGGGTAACTTAGCATGCAAGGAACGTATCCACATCAGTGGAGTAAAGACATAATCTTTAATAAACAGGGATGGGGAACCAGGCAGCTACCAGCAAAAAGATACAATTGGATTCATTTCACAATATCACTTCAGTACAAATTCCAAGTGGATCAAAGATTTAAACATTAATTAAAAACCACAATAATATTTTTAAAAACCAGCAAATTTCTTTTAAACACTGGTATGAAAAAGGATTGAGTCGATGACTCAACGTTTAGAAGTCACAAAAGATCCATTCATTTAATCTCATAAAAACTTTTCGCATGGCAAACCAATCCGTAAGTCAAAAGACAAGGGTATAGGCACTTCTCTGGTGGTCCAGTGGTTAAGACTCTGCTTCCACTACAGGAGGCATAGGTTCAACCCCTGGTAGGGGAAGTTCCACATGCCACAAGGCACAGCCACAAGAGGGGAAAAAAAAGACAATGATACAATTAAAAAATGTTACAACTCATGTCACAGAAATAATCTCTTAATACATAAAGAACTCCTACTGGACTTCCCTGGTGATCAGTGGATAAGAATCCTCCCTCCAATCCATGGGATATGGGTTCGATCCCTGGCCCAGGAAGATTCCACAGGACAAGGAGCAACTAATCCCGAGAGCCACAGCGGCTGAGCCTGTGCGCTCTTGAGTCTCTGCTCGGCAGCAAGAGAAACTGCCGCCAGCAGAAGCCTGCACACCCCCAGGAGCAGAAGCCTGCACACCCCCAGCTAGAGAGCAGCCGCAACTTGCCACAACTAGAGAAAGTCCACGCACAGCCCACTGAGAAGACAGCGCAGGAAAGAGTAGTTTAAAATATATAAGTATTTTAAAAAAGAATCCCTACAAAGTGATGAGGACTCAGTTCAGTTCAGTGAGGACTAATAACCCAAAATAAAAATGGGCAAAGGACACAAGAAGCTGTTCAAAGAGGCATACAAATGGCCCCTAAGCATGAAAAGTTGTCATATAAGGAATGTGAAACGCAGCTAGACAGACACCTTGAGTGGGAACCTATAGTGAAGTTTGCCAAGTAACCCTCTTCTAGATACTTTCTGGATTGGCAGAACCAATGAAATAAGTTCTGGCCAATGAGTTGTGAACAGAAACACTGAATGTAGGGACTTCCCTGGCGTTCCAGCGGTTAAGAACCCATCTTGCAATGCAGGGGGCTCTGGTTTGATCCCTGGTCAAGGAACTAAGATCCCTCATGCGTGTGTATGAAATAGCACAATGGAATTCTGCAAAGGACTAAGAATGAAGATCTGCTGCTACTCACCATGTGAATGAATCTCACAGTGCTGAACAAAGGAGGCCAGACACAGAGGAAATACAATGTAAAATTAATTGTATACAAAGTTCAAAACAAGGTAGAGAATCTGTGGTATTCAAAGTAAGGGGAATGTGTTGTCTTTTTTTAAAGTTTTCTATTTAATTTTGGCTGTGCGGGGTCTTCCTCTCTGTGCAGGCTTTTCTATAGTTGCGGTATCAGGGCTTCTCACCGCAGCACATGGATCTTCCCGGACCAGGGATCAGACCTGTGTCCCCTGCATTGGTAAGCGGACTCTTGACCACTGGACCACTAGAGAAGTCCCTGTATGATAATTCACCCCGTGTAAACCTTGGGACTTTGTGCACTTTTCTGTACATAAAATATAAATTTTAGTTGAATAAGAACCACTAGAAAAAATGTGAGCATTTTTTAAAGCTGCGCCCGTCGGGCTGCCACATGAGCCCTCTAGTTCCCCAGTCAGAGGTGGAACCTGGGCCCCCTGCATGGGGAGCTCAGTCTTGAAACACTAGACCACTGGCGAAGTCCTTCACAGAGAAATTTAGGAAGGCTCCTGCCTTATCAGGTATTTAAAAAATACTGGCAAGAAGATGGAACCGTTATCCTAGTACAGGGATATCGAGTAGAATCAGTGGGAGTTCCCTGAGCCAGGGAATAAACCCAAATATGTAATTTTTCATAGAATAGAAGTGGCCTTTTAGTCTTCCCTGGTGGCCCACCAGTTAAGACTCAGTGCTCCCACTGAAGGTACATGAGTTCTATCCCTAGCTGGGGAACCAAGATCCCACGTGCCCTGTGGCAGGACCACTAAGTAAATAAATAAAGATGGCCTCTCAACCAGTGGTGGTGAAGATTAGGTTATTCAATAAATGGTTTAAGAAAACGGAGTGCCCATTTAGTAAAAAGCAAAGATAAAGATGGATCCGTACCTCATTCTCTGAATCAAAAGGGAAAAAACCCACAAAGTGTTAAAAAAAAAAAAACAACTGGGTCGTCTGGTGGTTAAGAGTCTGCCTTGCTGTGCAGAAGACAGCATTTGATCCCAGTTAGGGAAGTTAAGATCCCATGTGCAGTGGAGCAACTAAGCCACATGCCACAGCTACTGAGTCAAACACTCTGGAGATCCCAAGCCACAACCAGAGTCCATCAGCTACAACGAAAAGGTCCTCAAGACACAAGGCTTAAAGACCCTGAGAGCCACAACTAAGATCCGAGCCACCTTTTTTCAATTGGGAGGACTTGCCTGGTGGTCCAGTGGCTAAGCATCCATCTGCTAATGCCGGAGGCAGGGGCTCGACACCTGGCCCAGGAAGATCCCACATACCATGTGGCAACTAAACCCTCGTGACACAAGTACTTAAGCCTGCACGCCCTAGAGCTCCGCAAGAAGCCACAGTGATGTTAAGTCCCACGCTGCCAAGAGAGCAGCCCCTGCTAACCGCCACTACAGAAAGCCCACACAGCAACAAAGACCCAGCACAGCAAAGATAAGTTAATACAATTTAAGATGTGTATAAGAGACAGGAATCTGTGGTNATATGAGGTTGTGTGTATCTAGTAACACATACTCTTAACTCATCATCCACCCCTCCCCCTGCCCCCCTTTGGTAACTTTAAGTTTATTTTCTATGTCTATTTTTTTTTGTACGTAGATTCATTTGTATAATTTTTTGGATTCCACATATAAGCGATATTATATGTTTGTCTTTCTCATTGTGACTTACTTCACTTAGTATGGGAATCTCTGATCTGTCCCTGGTGCTGCACATGACAATATTTCATTCTTTTTTATAGTTGAGTATTATTCCATTGTATGTATATACTACACTTCTTTATAAGATTTGATTTCACTGTGAACAAAGAAGTGGGGAGGGAGAAGGAGGCACACTGGCTTTTCACTACCTTACCTGGAAATGCAGTGTTATTTCTGCTCTTAGTTTGGGTGGAGAATCAAGGAGAGAATGTGAATTACCGAGAGAGCCCTAGTTCTTCTGTTACTCTACTAGGTAGGGGTCTTGTGAACTCTCACTTGGCATATTGAAAGATTCTCCTAACCCTGAGTGCCAAAAATGGCATGACTGTGCTACACGGTATTCTGGGAGATTGGAACTAAATTGTAGGGAGCAAATCTTGTATGGAAGGGCTATTTGGGCCCCTTCCAGGAGAAACCACAGAGATTAATATCTTTATTAGAATTGAAAGTCATTAAAGTACAGTAGATTTTGGTCTGATTCAAACCTGGCCTTAATAGCCATGCAGACCAGTCTGAAGAGCTAAGGAAGCTGAAATTTTCTTTAAATTTCATTTCTCACTGGATCCTGGACCTTATGCTAGGCCCTTTCCATATATGATCTGATTTAATTCTCATAGCCACTCAATGAGGAAAGTTCAACTATTTATTCCCAAGTATTTAACTATTTATTAAAATATAAATGGTGTTTCAGAGCATCACTTATAGTCAAGAACTCTAATGGCCATATTTTAATCTTAATTCTTTTTTAAAAGTTGAAGTATATTGATTTACAATATCATATTAATCTTAACTAAATATTAACCTTAATTCAATGTTTAATCTGTTCTCCACCTCTTCTCTTGGCTGCAGTAATTTCAGACAATGGTAATTTTTAAAGTCAGGAGAATGTCCCAGGAATTTCAGGAAGGTGTGAGTGAACTGATGGAATGAGCTCTGGTAGTTTGATCCAGATCCCAGTACAGGGCCAGGTGAAAAACCAGGTGAACAGGTGAGATCCCTCTTCTCACCAACTACTGGACCGGAGTGAGATGCAAGAAAACCCCTAGGGAAAATAGGGGCCCCTCTATTTTCCCAATTTTCCCTGGTTACCCTGATAGGAAGGCTGAACCCAGTGCTTACATGTGTGTGTGTGTGTGTGTGTGTGTGTGTGTGTGTGTGTGTGTGTGTATGTGTGGTGGTGTTTTGGGGGAGTTGCAGGGGGTTGGCAGAAGACTGAATTTCTCTCAGACATCCAAGATATGGAAACACAAACACTCTCCAGATGCTCAGTACATGCCCTGCGCAGAATAGAGGCTCAATAAACATATTCTTCAAAATTTGATGTACTTAAGGATGATTATGCTGGAGGTGATTTCCAGGTTGATTGGTCAAACATGGCAGGTTAAATGTAAGTCTACTTTCTAAGATTATAATAAAGGAATAAAAGAGCACATAAATTTTCCAGGACAAAGGGAAAGGAAGGGACAACCACATTTGGGGAGTGAAATAGGGATACATCAGCCTTAACTGACTTCAGCAGAACCAAATCAGAAAAGAAGGAAGCTGTTTTGTGTTACCGAATGAGGGGAAGCTGAGACTTTGGAGGTACCAGGGACAGGTACCTCTGGAGAACAGAGTGAGTGGGTAGACTGACGTTAGAGGAGGGGAACTGAAAACACAGGGCTGGCTGAAGGTTAGAAATGCCTGATGTAGCAATCCTAGCGAAAGTGCATGTAAGGAGTAGTTATACCTGCAGAGCTCAACCACTAAACTGCCCCTCCCCACATCTAGTGCAAAATAGGAGCTTTATTTTCTGGACAGGAAATCTCTGGATTCAAGAACACTTGTCATAGCTGCATATAAATTCCAAAAGGTAGAGACTTCAGTCTGTTTTGGTCACTGATGAATCTCAGGTACCTAGAACAGTGTCTGGCATTTAATAGTCACTTGGTAAATATTTATTGAATAAGTGAATAAATGAATGAGTGAACCTCAGTAAATACAGGGGTATTGATTAAAAGTTTCCATCCTAAACACTGAAAACTTTCAGCCACATTCATGCGCCAAGTTTCCAAAATACTGGTCATCAAGCTCATACCCTGTAGGCAAGAGACCTAAGGATCTACAGTGTGAGGGGTGGGAACTCACTTTCTAAGAGAAAGGCTTGCAGTCATTGACATTTGGGGGTTTTCCCATCAAAATAAGTAGACCCCTGCCCAATCCTTTCCTATGGAGGCCACCCACCATGCCCTTCCAATGGGAATAAACATTCATTCATTCAATCTACAATTATTTATCATCTATAATGAGCATTGACTATGCCAAAGCCTTTGACTGTGTGGATCACAATAAACTGTGGAAAATTCTGAAAGAGATGGGNGTTGTCATGTACGGATGTGAGAGTTGGACCATAAAGAAGGCTGAGCACTGAAGAATTGATGCTTTTGAACTGCGTTGTTGGAGAAGCTGTCTCTTATACACATCTCCCCCACCACTGCCCCACGGTCTGGTTTTCCAAGGTCCGGCGCGAGGGAGGGCGCGAGTGCCTTTGCGCGGGCCTTACCTGCACACGCCGCGGATGCAGGGCTCCAGCCAGATGCGGTAGGCGGTCTCGATGTGCTCCTGCGACACCTCCTCGGGCCGCACCGTCTCCGCCCAGCGCCAGGCCGCCTTCTCCAGCTGCAGCCGCGGTGCCATGGCCTTGGCCCAGGGAGTGCCTCCTGAGCCCGGCCACCGCTGCCGCCGCCGCCTCCACCGCCGCCCAAATGGATCCCGCCACCTGCCAGCAATGAGGACCAGGCGGTGCCTCAGCCAGCTGGCCAGTCAATCACCTGTGCGCGCCTCAGCCGCCGTGCCTGCCCGCCCGCGCCCGACCCGCACGACCAGCCGCAAAGCGCCGCCGCCGCCGCCGACACCCGACGCCCGCAGCGTCCGCAGACGTTGAGGGTGTACTCCCCGCTGCGGCGTGCGCATGCGCGCGCTCCCAGCGGCCTTTGCGCCGCCCGCGCCCCTCTCTCGCCCTTCTATCGCCCCTCTTTTTCGCCAGTCGGGCAGAGGAAGGGGAAGCGGCTATTCGAGGCTCTCTCTGGCCACGTCCTCATCGGCGCCGCGGGGGAAGCGATGTCTCAACCACTCTCAAGAACAGCGTCCTGCACACCACTAGTCTCACAAGCCGGCGCCTGGAGGCTTGAAAGCTGCCTGTTCTTGTTTTCTGGTATTTCTCCTTTAACCGTGAAGGAGTTAGGCGAGAGGCCACTCAAGGCACACCATAGGTCCGCTGGATTATGGGGTGGGACCTGAAACTTGGGTCACCCAGAGAAAACCAGGGTCAGCTCTCTGGAAGATTTAAAACTTGATCCTGGACCGCTTTCTGACTCCCCTTTCCCGAGCCCTCCTGACGTCATGGCACGTTCTGGCCTCAGCGAGAACTGGACTACGTTTCCCGGCATACATTGCGTGCTGCCCTTGGGTGCGAGGCATGCTGGGATTCGTAGTCTTCGGAGGCGTGAGTTTCCTGTGCCTTGGACTGTGCTGGAGTGCACGCGGGGCCCTGAGGGTGGGGTTTCTCTACCCTGGAAGGTCATCCTCGCAGGTGGCCAACCCTCCTCACCGTTGATATCTCCATATGCTGATTTCGCCTTTCTTTAGGAACATTCCTTTTTATTCCTTTTTAAACCTTCCCTTTATTCCATCTCTGCCTCTGGATATAAAGAGGAACCTTATCAGAGTGTTTTGCAAACTGTACAGGATACTGCCTGAGTAAGGATTTTGAGGACTTTACATTTGAGTAAGAGCCCTGGGGCAGGCTAAGCGCTAATTTCTGACTCAATAGCTAGCCAGGTGGGTAATCTTGAACTAGATGCCTTTTTTTTTTTTTTTTTTTTGGCCACACTTTGCTGCCGCTGAGATTTTGGTTTCCCCACCAAAGATCCACCCTGTAGAGTGAGAGTGCTCAGTCCTAACCATTGGTGGTGGTGGTTGTTCAGTAGCTCAGTCCTGTCGAACTCTTTGCGACCCCATGGACTGCAGCACGCCAGGCCTCCCTGTCCATCACCAGCTCCCGAAGTTTACTCAAACTCATGTCCATTGAGTCGGTGACGCCATCCAACCATCTCGTCTTCTGTCATCCCCTTCTCCTCCTGCCTTCATTCTTTACCAGCATCAGGGTCTTTAAAGTGGGTTGGCTCTTCCCATCAGATGGCCAAAGTACTGGAGTTTAGTTTCAGGATCAGTCCTTCCAATGAATATTCAGGACTGATTTCCTTTAGGATTGACTGATTGGATCTTGTAGTCCAAGGGACTCTCAAGATTTTCCAACACCACAATTTAAAAGCATCAATTCTTAAGCGCTCTCCCTTCTTTATGGTCCAGCTGTAACATCTATACATGACTACTGGAAAAACCAGACCTTTGACTGTACGGACCTTTGTCAGCAAACTAATGTCTTTGCTTTTTAATATGCTGTCTAGGTTGGACTTAGCAGCAGCAGCAGGTTGGTCATAGCTTTTCTCCCACGGATCAAGCGTCTTTTAATTTCATGGCTGCAGTTACCATCTGTAGTGATTTTGGAGCCCCCCAAAATAAAATCTGTCAGTTTCCATTGTATCCCCATCTATTTTTGCCATGAAGTGATGGGACTGGATGTCATGATCTTCATTTTTTGAATGTTGAGTTTTAAGCCAGCTTTTTTACTCTCCTCTTTCAGTTTCATCAAGAAAGTGCTTATGCTTTCTGCCATAAGGATGGGATCATCTGCATATCTGAGGTTATTGATATTTTTCCCAGCAATCTTGTGTCCGGAGAGTGTAATTTCCTTGGCTCTATCTTACTGAAACAAAGATTTGAAACAGCAGACCAGTGTTACAGCACAGTTACAGCTCAGTTTTATTTGGCAAACAAAGGATAGTACCCTATGGAGATGTGAGGATGGGTGGACCCCAAAAGAGTGGCCTCAACCCATCTTGGCTCCCTCTTTTTATATGTGTTTGTCTTCCCCGCCTCCCCAACGCCACCCCCCAGCTTCCCCTATGCAAATCAGGGCTAGCCAGGAAGGGAGCGTGTTTGTTTCACGTGGGGTTCTCACTCCAGTCCATGGATATTTCCTTTGTTCCCTTTTGGTGGGCTTCTCCCGTTCTTTGTCTTTTAGCACTTTACCCTGTGCTTCATCCAGCCCAGCATGTCACATGATATACTCTGCATGATGTACTTCACACTTAGGGCAGAAAGTGAGGAAGAACTAAAGAGCCTCTCCATGCAAGTGAAAGAGGAGAGTGAAAAAGTTGACTTAAAACTCAACATTCAGAAAACTGAGATCATGGCATCTGGTCCCATCATTTCCTGGAAAATAGACGGGAAAACAGTGGAAACAGTGATAGACTTTATTTTGGGACTCCAAAATCACTGCAGATGGTGACTGCAGCCATGAAATTAAAAGACACTTTGTCCTTAGAAGAAAACCTATGACCAACCTAAACAGCATATTAAAAAGCAGAGACATTAGTTTGCTGTCAAAGGTCTGGTTTTTCCAGTAGTCATGTATAGATGTTACAGCTGGACCATAAAGAAGGGAGAGCGCTTAAGAACTGATGCTTTTGAACTGTGGTGCTGAAGGAGACTCTCCCTGGACAGCAAGGAGATCCAACCAATCAATCCTAAAGGAAATCAGTCCTGAATGTTCACTGGAAATACTGATGCTGAAGCTGAAATTCCAATATTTTGGCCACCTGATACGAAGAACTAACTCATTGGAAAAGACCCTGATGCTGGGAAATCATTGAAGGCAGGAAGAGAAGGGGACAACAGAGGATGAGATGGTTGGATGGCATCACCGACTCTTTGGACATAAGTTTGAGGAAGCTAGGGGAGTCGGTGATGGACAAGGAAGCCTGGCATGCTGCACTCCATGGGGTCCCAAAGAGTCAGACACGACTGAGAGGCTGAACTGAACTGAACTCTGCATATAACTTAAATAAGCAGGATGACAATATACAGCCTTGATGTACTCCTTTCTCAATTTGTATCAGTCCATTGTTCCGTGTCTGGTTCTAACTTGCTTCATAACCTGCATACAGGTTTTTCAGGAGGCAAGTAATGTGCTCTGGTATTCCTGTCTGTTTAAGAAATTTACCAGTTTGTTGTGATCCACATAATCAAAGGCTTTAGTGTAGTGAGTGAAGCAGAACTAGATGTTTTTCCAAATTCTCTTGCTTTTTCTATGATCCAACAGATGTCGGCAATTTGATTGATGGTTCCTCTGCCTTTTCTAAATCCAGCTTGAACCTCTGGAAGTTCTCAGTTCACGTACTCTTGAAGCCTATCTTGGAGAACTTTGGGCATTACTTTGCTAGCATGTGAAAAGTAGTTTGAACATTCTTTGGCATTGCCTTTCTTTGGGATTGAAATGAAAACAGACTTTTTCCAGTCCTGTGGCCACTGCTGAGTTTCCCAAATTTACTGGCATATTGAGTGCAGCACTTTCACAGCATCATCTTTAAGGATTTGAAATAGCTCAACTAGAATTCTATCACCTCCACTATCTTTGTTCTTAACGATGCTTCCTAAGGCCCACTTAACTTCACATTCCAGGATGTCTGACTCTCGATGAGTTATATGCTATCACACTCTAGATGTGATAATTATACCATCATGGTTATCTGGGACATGATCTTTTTGTATAGTTCTTCTGTGTATTCTTGCCACTTCTTTATATCTTCTGCTTCTGTTAGGTCCATACCATTCCTGTCCTTTATCGTGCCCATCTTTGCATGAAATATTCCCTTGGTATCTCTTAATTTTCTTGAAGAGGTCTCTAGTCTTTCCCATTCTATTGTTTTCCTCTATTTCTTTGCACTGATTGCCTAGGAAGACTTCCTTATGTCTCCTTGCTATTCTTTGGAACTCTGCATTCAGATGGGTATATCTTTCCTTTTCTACTTTGCTTTTCACTTGTCTTCTTTTCATAGCTATTTGTAAGGCCTCCTCAGACAACCATTTTACCTTTTTGCATTTCTTTTTCTTGGGGATGGTTTTTTTTTTTTTTTAATTTTTTTTATTTATAAACTCTTAGTTGCAGCATGTAGGATCTAGTCCCTGACCAGGGGTTGAACTCAGGCCCCCTGCGTTGGGAGCCAGGAGTCTTAGCCACTGGACCACCAGGGAAGTCCCCTTGGGGATGGTTTTGATCACCGCCTCCTGTACACTGTCACGAACCTTTGTCCGTAGTTCTTCAGGCACTCTGTTTATCTGATATAGTCCCTTCAATCTGTTTGTCACTTCCACTTTATAATTTTAAGGGATTTCATTTAGGTCATACTTGAATGGCCTAGTGGTTTTCCCTACTTTCTTCAATTTAAGTCTGAATTTTGCAATAAGGAGTTCATGATCAGAGCCAAAGTCAGCTCACAGTCTTATTTTTGCTGACTGTATAGAGCTTCTCCATCTTCAGCTGCAAAGAATATGATCAATCTGATTTCGATATTGACCGTCTGGTGATGTCCATGTGTAGAGTCTCCTGTGTTGTTGGAAGAGGGTGTTTGCTATGATCAGTGCATTCTCTTTGCAAAACTCTGTTAGCCTTTCCCCTGCTTCATTTTATACTCCAAGACCAAACTTGCCTGTTGCTCCAGGTATCTCTTGACTTCCTACTTTTGCATTCCCGTCCCTTATGATGAATAGGACATCCTTTGTTTTGGTGTTAGTTGTAGAAGGTCTTGTAGGTCTTCTTTGAACCATTCAGCTTCAGCTTCTTCAGCATTACTGGTTGTGGCAAAGACTTAGATTAGATTACTGTGATATTGAATGATTTGCCTTGGAAATGAACAGAGATCTTTCTGTTGTTTTTGAAATTGCACCCAAGTATTGCATTTTGGACTCTTGTTGACTGTGAGGGCTACTCCGTTTCTTCTAAGGGATTGTTGCCCACAGTAGTAGATATAATGGTCATCTGAATTAAATTCGCCCATTCTGGTCTGTTTTAGTTCACTGACTCCTAAAATGTCAATGTTCACCCTTGTCATCTCCTCTTTGACCACTTCCAATTTACCTTGATTCATGGACCTAACATTCCATTCTCTTATGCGATGTTTTTTTTGTTTTTGTTTTTGTTTTTTTTTTTTTACAGCATTGGCGTTTACTTTCACCACCAGACACATCCACAGCTGGGCATTGTTTTCACTTTGGCTCAGGCTCTTCGTTTCTCTGGAGCTATTTCTCTGCTCTTCTGTAGCGTATTGGGCACCTACTGACTTGGGGAGTTCATCTTTCAGTGTCATATCTTTTTGCCTTTTCATACTGTTCATGAGGTTCTTAACGTAAGAATGGCCCATTGGACTGCCGAGGAATTCTCCAAACTGGATCCTTAATGTGTGCAATTCTTGACAGACAAATGTTCACTGAAGGAATGATGAAAATAAGATACGGTCCTTGCACTTGGGCATGGGTGAGGAAAGAACAGTAGAAACTCAAAGTAAGGTCCCCCTTCCTTGGAAGGTTTGGAGTACTTGGGCAACATCTTCCCAGGAGGGATAACTCTTAAACCTACTCTTCATAGATGAATAGAACTTGGCCAGGTTAGAAGAAATGTACCATTCTAGACAAAGGGAACGACAAGGAAGACGAAGACGGAAGCAAGAACCGTCTTAGTAGGAGGCCACAGCTCTGAGCAGGGGAGGTGAGCCTTTGAGAGACTAACCAAGACTTTGCCTTTATCTGAGGGACTCACTGAAATGTTTAAAGCTGGTGCATGATATAAGGGGGATTTGCATTTTTTGTAACTTCCTCAGTCTAAGTCAAGGACAAAGGCTGAGAAACTACTTGTAAAACTATAGAAGTAAAGAAGCCAAGGATAATGAATGAATGGGGCAGGGTAATGTGTATGGAATGAGGACACAAACTTGACAGATATTTAGGACATGGAATCCCTAAACATGATGGGCTGGTCTAAGCAAAGCCTGTTTAGCTTTCTGTTATTTGACCTTCAGGTCCAAGTCATAACCATTCCCTAGGTGCTTACAGCTCCCTGTGTGATGGCCTCACTTAGCACATGATGAAACTGTGGAGACTATTCACTGTGCTGTCACTGCCATATGCCAGCTTTCTAATTGGGTAGTTAAACAAATAGAGTTTCTACCAAGTGAGATTAAAAAGTACAGAAAAGGAAAGTTTAGAAGGGAGATGATTTCCATTTTTAATACATTGCATTTTAAGTGCATCAGGGACATCCATGTAGAGATAGCAGACATGAGTCTGAATCTTACAGGACGTATTGCTCCTGGGGCTTTTTCAGTCTCCACTGGATGAGTCTCATCAGCATTCAAATATGCTGTAATTTCTCCCAGGTTTAACAAACCCTGCTCTTGACTTCACATCCTCTGCCAGTTACCATCCCGTTTCTTTGTTCTTCTTTATAGCAAAACTTCTGGAAATAGTGGTCTAGAGTCTTCTCCAGTTTCATAATTCCCCATCCTCCTTAAATCTATTCTAAATCAGGCTCTTCCCCTTCAAACCAACCACATTATGCTCATCAAAGTCCTCCACATGGTGAAATTCACTGGTTAGCTCACACTCTATTTTACTTGACCTGTCTGCACCATTTGACCTAGTTTTTCACTCTGTTCTCTTGGAATTTTTTTTTGGCTGCACTGGGGCTTCGTTGCTGCGCGGGCTGTCTATGGCTGCGAGCAGAGACTGCTCTCTGACTGCAGCGTGTGGCCTTCTTATCGCAATGGCCTCTGTTGCTGCAGAGCACGGGCTCTAGGCGCCCAGGCTTCGGCACTGGCACACGGGCTCAGTAGTTGAGGCACGTGCCCTCTAGAGCACTGGCTTAGCAGGGCTGGTGCACGGGCCTGGCTGCCCTGCCACCTGTGGTGTCTTCCTGGGTTAGGGATCAAACGCACGTGCCCTGCACTGGCAGGTGGAGTCTCGCCCACTGGACCACCAGGGAAGCCCATCACTTTCTGACTTGCAGTGTTCCTGAACACAGCGCACACGCCTGATGCACAGTGAGTACACACAACCGGAAATGCTCGCGTTTGGAGCAGAGAACAGTTTATTGCAGGGCCAACTGAGAGACCTATAGCTCTTGTTCAAAAAACCCGAACTCCCTCATGGTTTGGGGGAGATGTTTTATAGGTGATGAGAGTTGCAGAGTGTGTGACTTTCTTTTGATTATTTGGTGGTGAGATAAGAGGGTGCCAGGAATCTCCTGCTCAGCTTGAAGTTATCATCCCCTACCCAGGTAGGGGCCTTAGTTCCAGCAGAAGAACTCAGATATTTTTATGTATATTCCTTGAGGAGGAACCAGGACCCTGCCCAAGGCTGCACTATGGTTTCCTGACTGTACCTCCCCTGTTTCTGTACTCACTGCCCTCTGCGATTAGTAACTGTTTGAACCAGCCATGAAATTAAAAGATGCATGCTCCTTGGAAGAAAAGTTAGGACCAACCTAGACAGCATATTAAAAAGCAGAGACATTACTTTGCCAACACAGGTGCGTCTAGTCAAGGCTATGGTTTTTCCAGTAGTCATGTATGGATGTGAGAGTTGGACTATAAAGAGAGTTGAGCGCCAAAGAATTGATGCTTTTGAACTGTGGTGTTGGAGAAGACTCTTGAGAGTCCCTTGGACTGCAAGGAGATCCAACCAGTCCATCCTAAAGGAGATCAATCCTGAATATTCATTAGAAGGACTGATGCTGAAGCTGAAACTCCAATACTTTGGCCACCTGATGGGAAGAGCTGACTCATTGGAAAAGACCCTGATGCTGGGAAAGATTGAAAGCAGGAGGAGAAGTGGATGACAGAGGATGAGATGGTTGGATGGCCTCACCGACTCAATGGACCTGAGTTTGAGTAAACTCCAGGAGTTGGTGATGGACAGGAAGGCCTGGCGAGCTGCCGTCCATGAGGTTGCAAAGAGTCAGACATGACTGAGCGACTGAACTGAAATGAACTGAACTGAACCTGCCCTTTGGAACACAGGGAAAAGTCATGGAGGCTGAATGAAGCCTGTTTTCTACCAACAGGAAATGAGAGAGAAAAGATCTATACCAGAGAGCCCCACAGGGTCCTCCTCGGTTTCAGTAGGACACCACACTCTACTGATTTTTCCGTAACACACTGGCCATTCTTTCTCAGGGCGCTTGGCTGATTCTTTCTTGTCTCTCTAACCTGTAATCCTGAGCGGCCTAGGGTTGTGCTTGGACCTCTTCTCAAACTACAGTTACTCCCTGGGTGATCTGATCTCATGGCTTTAAATACCAGCTGTTGTTGTTCAGTTGCTCAGTCATGTCCAACTCTCTGTGACCCCATGGACTGCAACGCGCCAGGCCTCCCTGTCCATCACCAACTCCCGGAGTTTAATCAAACTCATGTCCATCGAATCTGTGATGCCATCCAACCATCTCCTCCTCTGTCATCCCCTTCTCTGCCCTCAGTCTTTCCCAGCATCAGGGTCTTTTCCAGTGAGTCGGCTCTTCACATCAGGTGGCCAAAGTATTGGAGCTTCAGCATCAGTCCTTCCAATGAATATACAGAGTTGATTTCCTTTAGGATCCACTGGTTTGATCTCCTTACTGTCCAAGGGACTCTCAAAAGTGTTCTCCAGCACAATTCAAAGGCATCAATTCTTCGGTGCTCAGCCTTCCTTATGGTCCAACTCTCATATCAATACATGACTGCTGCTGCTGCTGCTTCTGCTAAGTCACTTCAGTTGTGTCTGACTCTGTGCGACCCCATAGACGGCAGCCCACCAGGCTCCCCCGTCCCTGGGATTCTCCAGGCAAGAACACTGGAGTGGGTTGCCATTTCCTTCTCCTATGCATGAAAGTGAAAAGTGAAAGTGAAGTTGCTCAGTCGTGTCCGACTCTTAGCGACCCCGTGGACTGCAGCCTACCAGTCTCCTCTGTCCGTGGGATTTTCCAGACAAGAGTACTGGAGTAGGGTGCCATTGCCTTCTCCCCATACATGACTACTGGGAAAAAACATAACTTTACTATATAGAGCTTTGTCAGCAAAGTGATATCTCTGCCTATCACTTCTTTAATTTACTGCCCCAAGCCCAAGCTGTGTATTTATTTATTATGTTCTATCGTTAGCTGTCCTGGGGCTTCCTCGCTGTGCTGGGCTTTCTCTGATTGCTTTGCTGTGTGTCTCTTGTGGTGGCTTCTCTTCTTTCAGAGCACTGGCTCTAGGGCACGTGGGCTCAGCCATTGTGGTGCTTGGACTTAGTTGCCCTGTGGCATGTTAAGTCTTCCCAGACCCGGGAGCAAACCTGTGTCCCTGCATCGCAAGGCAAACTGTTTACCCCTGGGCCACCAGGAAGTCCCCACTCTCTGCTTAGATTCTTCACTAATTGGACATCCAAACCCTTAGTTTCTTCATCCTGTCAGTTTCTTACAAATGTCTTATTTCTTTGTCTAAAAACTAAAACCTGCCTGCTTTGGCCATTTCTTAGGTCCCATTTCTACGGTACTCCCACACACATGAATTAAAATTGGTTTCTTTTTCTCTTTTTAAACTGTCTTGTGTCAATTTTATTAGTAGTCCAGCCAGAAGAACTCAAGATGGGGGGGGGGGCGGATTTTCCCCTCCCCAACACCTCTTTATAGTCTGATCTTGGCTTAGCGTGGAAACCAGATGAACATTCCTCTGTTCAAAAACCTCCAAAAACTTACCACTTCATTCAGTGTCAGTGACCAAGGGCCTCCTGCCCCGTATTGCCTGGAGCTCCTTCCCTGCCACTGCCCCTTTCTGCAGCTTCGTTCCAACAGCACCCCCCCGAGTTCCAGAACTACACAGGCGGACTCCTGCTTCTTTTATCTGGAGCTTTCTTCCCCTGCACAGCCACAGGGCTTCTCTTTCACGCGATGTTTTGGGAACAGGGAGGGCCCTAGGAAGAAGGTCCAGAAGAACAATGTTAGATATAAGGAGAACCAGAGGAATTGAATACCTCAAGCTTAGGGAGGAAAGTTTCAAGAAGAGGGGAATGGTCAGCTATGTTAAATTCCTTTTGGCTCCCTTCACAAAATTATTAAAATAATTATCTACCCCAACACTGTCAAATATAAATATAAGTCACATATGCAGTAGTAGCCACATCTAAAGTAAAAAGAAACAAGTGAAATTAATTTTCATAATATATTTAACCCAATATAGCCAAATGTTTACATTTCCACATGAAGTCAATCTTTTAAAAACTTTAATGTGATATTCTTTCCACACGACATGTTGGACATTTGGTGTGCATTTTACACCTACTTCTCATCTCAGCTGAAACTTGCCACATTTACATTTTCAAAAGCCACATGTGGTGAGTGGCTACCGTGGCAGACAGCACAGACCTATATTCTCTTGACTTCTCCTGTTGTGCAGCAGAAAGGGTAGGGGCTTCCCAGCGTGCCTTCCTTGATATAAGTGAAAACATTTTAGGCTAAGCCATTTTGTGATCTAAACCTGACCATAATTCTTGCCCTTGAGTGGGTCTCAGTAATTAGTCAGTCAGTCAGTTCAGTTGCTCAGTCGTGTCTAACTCTGCAACCCCATGGACTGCAGCACGCCAGGCCTCCCTTTCCATCACCAACTCCCGGACTTTACTCAAACTCATGTCCATGGAGTCTGTGATGCCATCCAACCGTCTCATACTCTGTCGTCCCCTTCTCCTCCTACCTTCAATCTTTCCCAGCATCAGGGTCTTTTCAAATGAGTCAGCTCTTCACATCAGAAGATGTCTTTCCAATGAATATTCAGGACTGATTTCCTTTAGGATGGACTGGTTGGATCTCCTTGCAGTCCAAGGGACTCTCAAGAATCTTCTCCAACACCACAGTTCAAAAGCATCAATTCTTCTGTGCCCAGCTTTCTTTATAGTCCAAATCTCACATCTATACATGACTACTGGAAAAACCATAGCCTTGACTAGACAGAGCTTTGTTGACAAAGTAATGTCTCTGCTTTTTAATATACTGTCTATGTTGGTCATAACTTTTTTTCCAAGGAGTAAGCATCTTTTTATTTCATGGCTGCAGTCAGCATCTGCAGTGATTTTGGAGCCCAAGAAAATAGTCTGCCACTGCTTTCACTGTTTCTCCATCTATTTGCCATGAAATGATGGGACCAGATACTATGATCTTAGCTTCTGAATGTTGAGCTTTAAGCCAACTTTTTCACTCTCCTCTTTTACTTTCATCAAGAGGCTCTTTAGTTCTTCTTCACTTTCTGANCCATGTTGTGTTAGTTTCTGCTCTACAGCAAAGTGATTCAGATGTGTATATATATATATACACACACACCCATTCTTTTCCACTGAGACTTATCACAGGGCACTGAATGCAGTTCCCTGTACTCTGCGGTAGGATCTGTCTGTCCATTCTACATGCAGTAGTTGGCATCTGCTAACGCCAGACCCCCAGTCCATGCTTCTCCTCTCCCCGTCCCCGTGGGCAGCCGCAAGTTTGTTCTCCATGTCTGCGAGTCTCTGCTTCCAAGCTGAGTTTGTTTGCGTCATATGTTGAGTAATATCCCACAGTGCTTATCTCTTTCTTCCTGCCTCACTTAGTGTGATACTCTCTACGTCCATCTGAGGGCATGCTTTTATTCTTTTTTATGGCTGAGTAATACTCCATTGTATGCATACACCACATCTTCTTTACCCATCCATCTGTTCATGGACGTTTAGGTGGTTTCCATGTCATGGCTGCTGTGAATAGAAGCATAAATACTCTTAGTCATCTTCATTCTTCTCATTACCAATGAGATATTTCTCCATCTTGTTCTGAAGGATGAACGAAAGTTTGAGGAGCATTTTTCAGAGGTTAAACCACAGCAAGAAGAAGACCCTCTACGTCCTTCAGACACTAGGCACCTTCTGCCATACATGTGCCATTCTGGGTAATGTCTGGGGGGGGCAGCTCTTTGGGCTCCCCAGGTCTTGTCCTGCGCAAGCATACAGCTCAGCCTGTCCCCCGTCTGTAGACACAGCCCATAGGCAAGTTCAGAAAAGGTCCCAGTTTCTCTTCTTGAAGCCCATCCTTTTCCCAAATGGCATGTCTGTTACAATAACATCCACAGAGCCCGGTTTTCATGGAAGTTTGCAGCTATCCCATTGACTAGTATTTGTGGGCAGGCCCCAGCATTGCTGAACCCAGCTTGCCCTCTGCTTGCCCTCGAGGGGTAAAGCTAATCTACTGACACTAGGTGGTAGTGAAGGAAAGTGCATTGCTGGTTTGCTTATTTACTTTTGGCTGCTCCATGTGGCCTGCAGGATTTTAGTTCTCCACCCAGGGCTTGAACCTGTGCCTCCTGCAGTGGAAGAGTGGAGTTTTAACCACTGCAGGAAGCCTCCATATATCACTTACTGTAGGGTGCCAAGCAAGGAGTCCAGGTGGCCAGTACGCAAAAGACCTGAACTCCCTAACGACTTTTAAAGATGGGGGTGGTGGTGGTGGTGCAGGGGATGTGTTGTGGGGTAGTAATCAGCTCATGGATATTCTGATTGGCTGGTGGTAAGGTAATCAGGAGTCAGCTTCATCAGCCTTTTGGTTCCACGGTCTGGGATCTTTGAGTTTGTGGGCAGCATAGAGTTAACTTCTCTCACCTGGTGGAGGTTTCAGTGTCTGAAAAACAGCTCAAAGGACATGGCTCAGACTGTTATCTATACCCCTTGAGCAGGAAGTTAAGTTTCTTGACTTTGTTTAATGACTAAACTTATTTTGTCTTGCTTGACTGTTCTCCTTTCTTTTGGCATTTTCTCAGTTCTCTGATTAAACTTATTCTTTGGAACTCAGGGAAGGCCTAGGAGTGTTGCTTAAAGTGGGGTCCAGATGCTTGGTGCTCAAAAGCCAATAAACAGGCCAGGGTGGTGAAAAGGAAAATTCGCTGTATTTTGGATGCAGCAGACATCTGTCTAAAGGCAACTGCCCCCACCCCTGACAATCTAGGGTAAGAGGCTTTATAGCGAGAAGGAAAGGGCTACATGCAGAAATAGTATACTCAGCTGTGACAGTCATCTTGCAATTGGTCATCGGTGGTCTGACCAGGGTCATCTTGATTGTTTTAGGTACAGTTAATCTTCAGNCCAGGGTGGTGAAAAGGAAAATTCGCTGTATTTTGGATGCAGCAGACATCTGTCTAAAGGCAACTGCCCCCACCCCTGACAATCTAGGGTAAGAGGCTTTATAGCGAGAAGGAAAGGGCTACATGCAGAAATAGTATACTCAGCTGTGACAGTCATCTTGCAATTGGTCATCGGTGGTCTGACCAGGGTCATCTTGATTGTTTTAGGTACAGTTAATCTTCAGTTTTGATCCACACAGTCAAAGGCTTTAGCGTAGTCAATGAAGCAGAAGTAGATGTTTTTCTGGAATTCTCCTGCTTTTTCTATGATCCAGTGGATGTTGGCAGTTTAATCTCTGGTTCCCAGTAGTCATGTACAAATGTGAAAGTTGGACTTTAAAGAAGGCTGAGTACTGAAGAACTGATGCTTTCTAACTGTGGTGTGGGAGAAGACTCTTGAGAGTCTCTTGGATTGTAAGGAGATCAAACCAGGCAGTCCTAAAGAAATCAACACTATTCATTGGAAGGTCTGATGCTGAAACTGAAGCGAAGCTCCAGTACTTTGCCACATGACGTGAAGAGATAGCTCTTTGGAAAAGACCCTGATGCAGCGGAAGGTTGAAGGCAGGAGGGGAATAGGGTAACGGATTGCTGGATGGCATCACTGACTCAACGGACACAAGTGTGAGCAAATTCCGGGAGATGGTGAAGGACAGGGAGGCCTGGCGTGCTGCACTGCATGGGGTTGCAAAAGAGTCGGACATGACTGAGCGACTTAGTAACAACAAATCTTCATTTCCAGGGTCGGTTTGTTTCTATGAGGCCAGTTCTCAGAATTGTGGCAGCTTATGTTGTAGGTACAGTCTAGTCATCATGTGGTCAACTTCATCATGTAGTTAATTTCAGTATGTACAAAACAGCTCACAGGATATGGTCAGAATATTACCTACAGCCCTTGAGGAGGAACTAAAGATCCTTGACTTTGCTTAATGACTACATTATTATCTTTTCAGTGACTACATTATTACTATCATTTGGTCTCCTTTGACTGTTTTCCTCTCTTTCTGCCTTTTCTCACTTCTCTGATTAAACTTATTCTTTGGCTAAAGTTTTTCCATGACAAAAGGCAGGCTGAGAACACGGGGAGCAAGGACCACAGGGTCCAGTTCTGTTTCAGGAGGTTAACATTTTCTACAGACAAGAGGCAGGTGGAGGATGTGAGGGGGGGGTCTCTCCTTGGAAAGCCCCACAGGGTCCTGCTTGGCTAAACCTGGATACTTTGCCTTCTTTAACCTAGCTCTCGGTCAGTAAAGATGAAATGTTATTTGCCACTCTACTCACAGCCAACAAAATCTGACAACTTAAAAAGAAATTTTTATTGAAGGACTTCCTTATCGGTCCAGCAGTTAATACTGATGCTTCTAACGGGGACGCAGATTTGCTCCCTAGTCTAGGAACTAAGGTCCTGCATGCCACAGAGCATATGTTTTTATTGAAACATAGTTGACTTACAATGTTGTGTTAGTTTTGGGTGTACAGCAAAACGATTCAGTTCAGTTATGCACATCTATATAAATATATTCTTTTTTTTTAACCGTCTCTTCCATTTCAGGTTATTACAAGATATTGAGTACAGTTCCCTGAGCTCTGCAGTAGGTCCTTGTTGTTTCTTTAATTTGTATGTACAGTAGTGTGTATATTTCAATCCCAAACTTCTAACTTATCCCTTTCCTTAATAACCACAAGTTTGCTTTCTATGTCTGTGAGAGTAATTCTGCTTTGTAAATAAGTTCGTTTGTATTCTTTCCATGTATAAGTGACATCATATAATATTTGTCTTTTTTTAAAAGAGTTGTTTATTTATTTGCTTGGGCCAGGTCTTAGGTATGGCATGTGGGATCTAGTTCCCTGAGCAGGAATTGAACCTGGGCCTTTTACGTTGGGAGCGTGGAGTCTTAGCCACTGGACCACCAGGGAAGTCCCTAATTTTTGTTTTTCTTTGTCTGGTTTACTTCACTTAGTATGCTAATCTCTAGGCCCACTCATGTTGTTGCAGATTATATTATTTCATTCTTTTTTATGGCTGAATAATGGTCCCTGTGTGCGTGTGTGGGTATGTAGACATCACATCTTTTTTTTTTTTTTACAGGTTTTTTTCAGTTCAGTTCAGTTCAGTTCAGTTGCTCAGTCGTGTCCAACTCTTTGCACCCCCATGAACCGCAGCACGGCAGGCCTCCCTGTCCATCACCAACTTCCAGAGTTCACCCAAACCCATGTCCATTGAGTTGGTGATGCCATCCAACCATCTTATCCTCTGTCATCCCCTTTTCCTCCTGCCTTCAACCTTTCCCAGCATCAGGGTCTTTTCAAATGAGTCAGCTCTCCATATCAGGTGGCCAAAGTATTGGGAGTTTCAGCTTCAACATCAGTCCCTCCAATGAACACCCAGGACTAATCTCCTTTAGGATGGACTGGTTGGATCTCCTTGCAGTCCAAGGGACTCTCAAGAGTCTTCTCCCACATCACAGTTCAAA
>SJYV01019193.1:1432531-1579176 GCA_006410875.1 Neotragus pygmaeus
GGGTAGAGGCGGGGCAGGAGGCAGACTTGGAGGCATCTCAGAGGAGCGGATGGAGATGCAAGGCGGAGGAGAGAGCCAGAGGCGGGGGGCCCGGGACAGGGGGGTCCAAGGACCAGCGGCTGCCAGGGCTGGTGCCACGCTGGCAGGGACTGCGGAGATCCCCGGCGTCAGCTCCGCTCCCGTGGCTCACCATCTGCGGAGTCCGGCCGGAAGGTGATCTTGATCTCAAACTTCCTGTAGGCATCCTTGATGGTGGGCAGTGGCAGGAAGGAGTGCGGGGTCTGCGTGAAGTAGGGCACCACGCGCTCTGCAGGCAGAAAGCACAGTTCAAGACAACACTCCCCCAGGCGGTGGGCAGGGTGTGGCCGCTCCCCCGGCGGGGGTGGGGGTGTGTGGTCTCACCTGGCACCTGCAACTGGGCGAAGGCCTTGACCTTGCCCTGGCGGTTGGTGGCAGTGCAGACGTATGTGCCCGCATCCTGGGGCTGGACCGAGGGCAGCAGCAGCATGTGGTTCTCTAGGCGGCTGTCGGGCGGCAGGTTCCCGTCCAGCTGCAGACACACTGGCACTGTGACCCCTGGCCGCGGCTGGCACCTCCGTGGGGCCTGCCTGGGGCCCCCACCCTCAGACCTGGAGTGCAGACTCCGTGCCAAGCCTGGGGGTCCTGGGGACAGCGACACGGGGAAGACCGGGTCCCAGCCATTCAGGCACATCTGCCGGCCCCCTGCCCAGCAGTTACCTTGCTCCAGGTGATTTCAGGAGCGGGGTAGCCAGAGACCATGCAAGGGAAGACAGCTGTAGAACCTGCGGGCACGCGGACCTCAGGGGGCGTGGAGATCTGGGGCAAGGCTGAGAGGAAGCAGGGGATGCAGGCGTCAGCCTGATGACGGCCGAGGCCTGGCTCTTTAATCCTCACACCCTCCCTGGGAGGGAGGCACAGTCTCCCCGCTTCACAGATGAGGACGCTGCAGCTGGGAGGGAAAGGAGCCGCTCACTCCTGGCTGCAATGAGGGAACCTGGCAGAGCCAGGGCTCAGGCACGTGTCCAACTGACTCCACAGACAGAGCCTCGAAAACCCACCAGGCCGGAACATCGTGCAGCCCTCGGGGGACCTGAAAAGGGGGTACTAGGGCAGCAGGGGTAAGTTTCGGGGCGAGTCAGATGGCCTGGGGTGAAAAGGATTAGCTTTTGAAGAACACAGAGATTATAACTGCCTGGCATCATCTATGCCCATGCTTCAGTTCTTTAATTTAAAAATCTCTAATCTTTTTTGCCATGCCACATGGCACATGAGGTCTGAGTTCCCTGAGCAGTGGACTGAACCCCCACGCCTGGCAGTGGAAGCATGAAGCCTTAACCACTGGGCCACCAGGGAGGCCTCAGGGTTACTGTCTCATGCGTCTGCTTCGTGCCTGTGTCGTCTGCCATCAGTTTGGGCTACAGGCTCTCCTTACAGAGCAGGCACTCCTGCAGGTGAAGACTATGTGTCTGATTTTCTCCTGATGCCCCGTGGCACAGGTTTCCCTGCAAGTTCCAGCTGCCCCAGAGGACCACTCACGTCTATCCCTTGCTGCACCTGCTTGTTAGGAAAAGTGAAAGTCGCCCAGTCATGTCTGACTCTTTGTGACCCCATGGACCATACAGTCCATGGAATTCTCCAGACCAGAATACTGGAGTGGGTAGCCCATCCCTTCTCCAGAGGATCTTCCCAACCCAGGAATCGAACCCAGGTCTCCCGCACTGCAGGCGGATTCTTCACCAGCTGAGCCACCAGGGAAGCCCTGATTGTTAGGAAACCCGCTGCCTAAACACATGGAGCTGAAACTCCCCGCGCGAGCAGGAAGGAGGAGGGCAGGGCGGGCAGGAGACGGCCGAGCACCCCGGCCCCCAGCGGCCCCCACCTTGCACGAGCAGCAGCACGTGGGACTGAGTGGTGCCCGCGGCGTTGCTGGCGGTGCAGCGGTACTGCCCCGCGTCGGCCAGCTCCACGCGGGCGATCCTGACGACGCCTCCGCTCTGCACGATGCCGGGCCGCAGGCGCCCGCCCACTTTGCTCCATGTCACCTGGGGCTTGGGGTCCCCGAGGGCCAGGCACTCGAACTCCACGGCGTGGCCGACCACCACAGACTGCACGGAGGTCCGGATGTTGATGAGTACGGATGGCAGAGCTGGGAAGGATGGCGGTAGGTGGGGTGAGGCCGGCTGGCTGAGGCCTGGTCTCGGGGAGACCGCAGACACCCCCGGGACAGGTGGACACTGCAGCCGAGGCTGCATCATCGCGCTTGCCTTTTCCTGCACCCACTTATTAGCACACTCACTTGTTAGCTCTTTCGTTCATTCACTTCCTCATGGGTGCATCCGCCGTCATTTTCACTGCTTTGTCTAAGCACCCACGAACTCCGCGCATCTTCCTTCTCCCCTACTCCTTCGCAAGATTTATAAGCCCCCTTACTCTCTGCTAGTGAAAGTCGCTCCGTCGTGTCCGACTCTTTGCGACCCCCTGGACTATATAGTCCGTAAGATTCTCCAGGCCAGAATACTGGAGCGGGTAGCCTTTCTCTTCTCCAGGGGATCTTCCCAACCCAGGGATCGAACCCAAGTCTGCTGCATTGCAGGCGGATTCTTCACCAGCTGAGCTACCAGGGGAGCCCAGACGCAAGCNATTCTCCAGGCCAGAATACTGGAGCGGGTAGCCTTTCTCTTCTCCAGGGGATCTTCCCAACCCAGGGATCGAACCCAAGTCTGCTGCATTGCAGGCGGATTCTTCACCAGCTGAGCTACCAGGGGAGCCCAGACGCAAGCAAGATACAATCAAATAACCCTCTTTATTTGTACACATTCAAGGGGTTTCTTTGAAGAAGGAAATGGCAACCCACTCCAGTATTCTTGCCTGGAAAATTCGTTGGACAAAGGAGCCTGGTGGCTATAGTCCATACGGTTGCAAAGGGTTGGACATCAAAGAGTGGCTATTATCACTCAAGGGGTTTCTTGGGGAATATGGTCCCTACGCCTTTCACCTCTGTCCCCTGCTGTTAGCAGAAGCCTGAAGCCACCCTTCTACCTTGGACAACCAGCTGGGCACTGGCCTGGGCCTGTCCCCATGGTCCCTGGGCCTGGCACACATAGGTTCCTTGACAATTCTGGTCCAAGTTCTGGATTCTGTGAAGAAACAAATAAGACATCAGTGAATAAAAACAATTGCAGAGAATATCTGGCATCTGTGCAGGAGTTAAAAGCTGTCAGAGATCAGCACAGGATGTAAATTTCTAGTCTCCCCAGAACCCTGGGACCTTCTGGGTCTAGAGCTCAAGGTCACAGTTATTAAGCAGCAGAGTTGCAACCTGGGCCACGTGTATGTATCTGGCCCCAGAGCCGGCTCAGCTTGCCTCTAACAACAATACAAGCATGGGCCCCTGAGGACTGCAGGCCTTGCCTGTGCTGAGTGCTGTGTTAAGTGCTCTGGGGTCTCGCATGACCCACTGCACGACTCACAGCCCTGAGGCTCCGGGAGGCGAAGCGACTTCTCAAGGCCATCGCTGCATGCTCAGCCCTCCCTGTAGGGCAGGGACTCTAACAGCCCCACTGTGTGCCTTGGGCGGGGGCGCCCCACCCCACTCACCGGAGCACCCCATCGTGCACGCTGTGGCCGGGAGGCAGCGGACCCCCTTCCTTGAACCAGCGGAGCCGGGTGCCTGGGTCGCTGGGCACGACACAGTGGAACTCCACACTGGCCCCTATGCTCTTGGTCTCCAGCTGAGGCGTGACCTGGACTGTGGGTACGGATCCTGCTGGTGCGGGTGTGGCGGGGAGAGAGCCAGAGGGGCCTGCAGGGACAGGTACGAGGTTGTGAGAGTGTGTGTGTGTGTGTGTGTGTGTGTGTGTGATATCCCTAATGCTGCACTAGGACCCGGGAACCCCCAGCCTAACACTGAAAGGACGTTCTTCTCCCATTTGCCTCTCTGACCAGGGTAGAAAGACCTGACTCATTCACCTGCTCACTTGTTTAGTCATTTAATCAACACATATATAAGGGTCCGTGGGGACTTCTCTGGTGGTCCAGTAATGAAGAATCCACCTCCCAAGGCCAGGGACGCAGGTTCAACCCCTGGTCAGGGAACTGAGTTTCCACGTGCCTTGGGACAACTAAGCCTGCAAGCCACAACTGCAGAGACTGGGTCACGACTAGAGAGACAACTGCACGCTGCAACGAAAGGTCCTGTGCGCTGCAATTAAGACCCAATGCAGCCAAATAAATGCGTACAAAAGAAAAAAATTCTGTGATGTGCTGGACTGTGCTTCACAAGCTCCCGGCCTTCGGGAGGGGTTGGTCTTACAAAGATTCAGACATTTGAAAGAAGAACAGCAAAGGCTATTCTGATCCTAGTCTAAAACAGGAGGGGGCTTCCCTGGTGGCGCAGGGGATAGGAAGCTGCCTACCAGTGCAGGGGAAAACGGGTTTGATCCCTGATCTAGGAAGATGCTACTTGCCACTGAGCAACTAAGCCCAGCACCACGAGTACCGAAGCCTGTGCTCTGGAGCCCAGGAGCTGCGACTGCTCAGCCCGCAGACCACAGCGACCAAAGCCCCTGTGCCCCAGAGCCCACGTTCTGCACCGCGAGAGAGAAACCCCCACTCGCTGCAACTGGAGAAGGCACTTGCAAAGCCGTGAAGACCCATCACAGCCAGAACTCAATAACTGAATAAAAATGTACAGAAAGTAGGAAGGTCCCAGGTGAAGGCCCCTACCTGTTCGGTAGGTGAGTGGGTCAAATGCGTATTACCACCATTTACCAAGCGCCTACTGCCTGCTCCAGGCTCTACACAGGCGTATCTTTCTAAGTCAGCCTGTGTGCTAGGCTTGTCCTCTCTACTCAACAGGATGAAAACAATGAAGCTCGAGTCCACCGACTTGGCCAAGGTCGCACAGCCATCAAGAGACGGAGCTGGGGCACTGAACGCAGGACCCAGGCTGACTCTGGCCCGGGGCTCCCGAGGAACCACGGAGACGCCGGGTTCCCTCGAAACCTGCTGAGAGCCCAGGCAGGCGGGGCGCTGCCGCAGCACACGCTCTTTGTGGTCACCGTGGCATTTACACGGCCCGTTCTGGGTGCTGTGGGCGGACAAGCCCGGAGCTGCTAGGTCTGGATTCGGGCCCTGCCCTGATTGGCCAGTCCGGCAGGTGAGGCAGGCTGGGGTACTTCTGGGGTACCTATAGCCTCCGGCAGTGTGAGGTCAATGTCCAGGAGCGGGACGGGGGACACGGTGGTGAGAGCTACAGGTGCTGAGAAGAGTGAGGTGGGTCTTTCTGGAGGAGGCAGGCCTGCCTCAGGCCTTGGGGGACAGGGGAAAGGCAGGAGTTCCCGCTAGAGTAGTCAAGGGGGGGCTTTGTGCCCCAAGTGAGGCACCAGCTGTGGGGTAGGTGAAGGGCTCAGATGAGCACCCGGAGGAAAAACGGACCCCCGTCCTGCCCAGCCCGAGCTGCGGCCGCTCACCTCGGACAAGCACCTGGGCGAAGGCCTCGGCCAAGCCCACCCTGTTGGTGACCTGGCAGCGGTAGCGGCCCGAGTCCTCGGGGGCTGCGGCCTCGAGCAGCAGCAGCTCGCCCCTGCTGGTGGCCCCCGCCGGGAGGCGGCCACCCACGCGGCTCCACTGGAAGGTCAGCGGGGGTGTCCCGTGAGCCAGGCACTGCAGCTGCACGGCCTCCCCGGCTTGCACCGAGGCGTGCTCTGGAACGGTGGTGGCGTAGGGCGGGCCTGGGGCCGGGGGTTGGGGAGACAGAGGTCAGGGTGGCAGCCGGCACTGGGCCCCAGCAACTGGCCAAAGGGACCGGCGGAGCCAAAGGACGCTGAACCCCGAGGACTGGGATGACGGAGGGCCAAGTCCCAGGCAGGCATGTGCGTGTTAGGGGAGGGCAGGCTCCCGGGGCCTGAGGGGCCTGCGACCCTCCAGATGGGGCTCCTGGGGTCCCATCCGGGATGGATGTGGAGCCTGGCTGAGGGAGAGTGGGGGGCGCTTGGACCTCCATGCGGTGCAGAGAAGGNGAGTGTGTGTGTGTGTGTGTGTGTGATATCCCTAATGCTGCACTAGGACCCGGGAACCCCCAGCCTAACACTGAAAGGACGTTCTTCTCCCATTTGCCTCTCTGACCAGGGTAGAAAGACCTGACTCATTCACCTGCTCACTTGTTTAGTCATTTAATCAACACATATATAAGGGTCCGTGGGGACTTCTCTGGTGGTCCAGTAATGAAGAATCCACCTCCCAAGGCCAGGGACGCAGGTTCAACCCCTGGTCAGGGAACTGAGTTTCCACGTGCCTTGGGACAACTAAGCCTGCAAGCCACAACTGCAGAGACTGGGTCACGACTAGAGAGACAACTGCACGCTGCAACGAAAGGTCCTGTGCGCTGCAATTAAGACCCAATGCAGCCAAATAAATGCGTACAAAAGAAAAAAATTCTGTGATGTGCTGGACTGTGCTTCACAAGCTCCCGGCCTTCGGGAGGGGTTGGTCTTACAAAGATTCAGACATTTGAAAGAAGAACAGCAAAGGCTATTCTGATCCTAGTCTAAAACAGGAGGGGGCTTCCCTGGTGGCGCAGGGGATAGGAAGCTGCCTACCAGTGCAGGGGAAAACGGGTTTGATCCCTGATCTAGGAAGATGCTACTTGCCACTGAGCAACTAAGCCCAGCACCACGAGTACCGAAGCCTGTGCTCTGGAGCCCAGGAGCTGCGACTGCTCAGCCCGCAGACCACAGCGACCAAAGCCCCTGTGCCCCAGAGCCCACGTTCTGCACCGCGAGAGAGAAACCCCCACTCGCTGCAACTGGAGAAGGCACTTGCAAAGCCGTGAAGACCCATCACAGCCAGAACTCAATAACTGAATAAAAATGTACAGAAAGTAGGAAGGTCCCAGGTGAAGGCCCCTACCTGTTCGGTAGGTGAGTGGGTCAAATGCGTATTACCACCATTTACCAAGCGCCTACTGCCTGCTCCAGGCTCTACACAGGCGTATCTTTCTAAGTCAGCCTGTGTGCTAGGCTTGTCCTCTCTACTCAACAGGATGAAAACAATGAAGCTCGAGTCCACCGACTTGGCCAAGGTCGCACAGCCATCAAGAGACGGAGCTGGGGCACTGAACGCAGGACCCAGGCTGACTCTGGCCCGGGGCTCCCGAGGAACCACGGAGACGCCGGGTTCCCTCGAAACCTGCTGAGAGCCCAGGCAGGCGGGGCGCTGCCGCAGCACACGCTCTTTGTGGTCACCGTGGCATTTACACGGCCCGTTCTGGGTGCTGTGGGCGGACAAGCCCGGAGCTGCTAGGTCTGGATTCGGGCCCTGCCCTGATTGGCCAGTCCGGCAGGTGAGGCAGGCTGGGGTACTTCTGGGGTACCTATAGCCTCCGGCAGTGTGAGGTCAATGTCCAGGAGCGGGACGGGGGACACGGTGGTGAGAGCTACAGGTGCTGAGAAGAGTGAGGTGGGTCTTTCTGGAGGAGGCAGGCCTGCCTCAGGCCTTGGGGGACAGGGGAAAGGCAGGAGTTCCCGCTAGAGTAGTCAAGGGGGGGCTTTGTGCCCCAAGTGAGGCACCAGCTGTGGGGTAGGTGAAGGGCTCAGATGAGCACCCGGAGGAAAAACGGACCCCCGTCCTGCCCAGCCCGAGCTGCGGCCGCTCACCTCGGACAAGCACCTGGGCGAAGGCCTCGGCCAAGCCCACCCTGTTGGTGACCTGGCAGCGGTAGCGGCCCGAGTCCTCGGGGGCTGCGGCCTCGAGCAGCAGCAGCTCGCCCCTGCTGGTGGCCCCCGCCGGGAGGCGGCCACCCACGCGGCTCCACTGGAAGGTCAGCGGGGGTGTCCCGTGAGCCAGGCACTGCAGCTGCACGGCCTCCCCGGCTTGCACCGAGGCGTGCTCTGGAACGGTGGTGGCGTAGGGCGGGCCTGGGGCCGGGGGTTGGGGAGACAGAGGTCAGGGTGGCAGCCGGCACTGGGCCCCAGCAACTGGCCAAAGGGACCGGCGGAGCCAAAGGACGCTGAACCCCGAGGACTGGGATGACGGAGGGCCAAGTCCCAGGCAGGCATGTGCGTGTTAGGGGAGGGCAGGCTCCCGGGGCCTGAGGGGCCTGCGACCCTCCAGATGGGGCTCCTGGGGTCCCATCCGGGATGGATGTGGAGCCTGGCTGAGGGAGAGTGGGGGGCGCTTGGACCTCCATGCGGTGCAGAGAAGGTAGCCTGGGGAGGGCGGGCCGGGGCCTTACTCTCTACGTGCAGGACGACGGTGGCTTCTGCGTGCCCGGCCGGGCTGGAGGCGTTGCAGATGTACTGGCCCGAGTCCTGCTGGGCCACCCGCGGGATGATGAGTGTGTCGCCTTCCAGCCGGTGCTGCCAGGGCAGCGGGGAGCGCAGCTTGGACCAGTGGATTGTGGGCTTGGGGCTGCCTGCGGAGTGGAGCGGCAGAGGTTGGTATAGGCTGTCCCCTAGGACAGGCTGGGGGGCGATGTGGTCAGGAAGGGACCTGGGTGAGCTTGCTCCTTCATGGGGGCCACTAAGCGGGTCCCTCAGCCATTGCTGGGTGACTGCCCCCTCCCTGGGCATGACACCGTCTTCCGGTCTCCAAAGATGTCTGAATTCTGGGCCCACGCCTGCCCGCACCTGTGGCTGAGCAGCGCAGGGTGGCTGTGTGTCCAGCTTCCACGGTCAGCTCGACTTCTTCCACCTGGACCTGGGGGGCCCCTGGGGCCACGGCACCCGTGTCTACAATCACTTCCACTCGCTTCTGTGCTGTGCCCAGTGCGTTCTGAGCTAGGCAGATGTAGGTGCCTGCATCTGACGGTTTAGCTGATGAAATCTGGAAGAAGCAAGGGTCTTGGTTAGGGGAGCCCTGACCGGGGGACCTTGGTGGCAGTCCCTAGCTTTGGCTTGGTTTTAAACTCTTTCTTCTACTTGTTCATCTGTTTTTAGCTTTCCTATTTGACTGGCTACTTGAGGGCTCACACTCAAGATGTCCCACCAGTCCACGCATTTACTTGTCCATCCAGTCACCCCACCCCTCTGTTCATCCATCCATACACCATCCACCCATCTACACTCCCCTCCATCCACCCATCTACCCTCCCATCCATCTATGCACTCATCCACCCATCCACCTACCCACCCCCACCCATCCATCCATCCATCTACTCACCCACCCATCCACCTATCCATCCATCCACTCACCCACCTACCCACCCCACCACTCATCCTTCAATCCGTTCTTTCCTCCCTCTCTTTTCTCCACTTTCCTTCTTTCTTCCTGACTGTCTTCCAATCTACCCATCATCCGCCTAACCCTCCCCTTCTCCATCAGTTCATCACCCGTCTGGTGACCCACCACTCTCTCCTTCAAGTATCTGCTTAAGGATGGGCTCTGACTGGGCCTCAGATCCAGAGATGAGACCTCCCTGGCCTCACCTGCAGCACCGTGTGGCTGTCCAGGAGCCCATGCGCCCGCTGCTCCAAGTGGGCGGGGGCACCGATCCGGGTCCAGCGAGCAGAAGAGCGGGGCTCCCCAGCGCTGACACACTCCAGGGTGACGTCCTTGCCCAGCTTCACCCGCACAGGGCCCTCGGGGAGCACAGACACCGTAGGGGGCCCTGTCCAGAGGAGCGGCACGGCTGGCGCACACGCGGGGCCCTGCTGGCCACGTGCCCTGTCACAGCCCTCTTGCCGGCAGCTGCCAGTGGGCACTGGTCTCCCCACTGAACCCACGTAGGGCCTGAGGCTCAGAGAGGGGGATGCCCAAGAGAGAGGTGAGGGGCAGAGGCAGGATGCTCGAGAGAGAGGCGAGGGGCAGAGGCGGGCATTGGGGCTGGAAATGCTAAGAGAGGGAGGACGCCTGAGAGAGAGACGAGGCGCAGAGGCGGGAATTGGGGCTGGAAATGGGGAGGCATAGCCCGCAGGGTCGAAGGCCCTCACCGTGTACACTGAGGTTCACAACACTCTGGGCCACGCCGTAGGCATTGGAGGCCACGCAGCGGTAAGCACCATGGTTGCTGGGCCGGGCGCCCACGATGGTGATGATGGAGCCGTTAGGGCTGATGCGGATGTTGTCTGGCATCAGGGAGGGTATGGTCAGTGAGGGTGTCCTCCTGCCTGGGAGCTGCCAGGAGGCTCACCAGCACCCCGTGCCCCAGCCCCTCCGGTCTGGGTGTATCCAGCTCACGAGGTCACAGATGGCCGATGAAGATAGAGACACTTCTGGGTCCGGCCTGTGCCCATCCACATCAGGACACCCAGACCCCAGGGTGAAGGCTTTACCCAGGGTCACCTCCGCCCAGCCTCCAGTGGTGGTCATCGAGCATTCATACCCATCTCCAGCACCCCCTGCACCTGGTCGGCTCACCCTCCAGCTCCTGGTTCCGAGTCTTCCACTCAAGGCTGATGGGGGCTGCCCCGTCGTGGATGAGGCACTTGAAGCTGGCGTCTTGGCCCTGCTGCACGGTGCTGCTGGGCGGGTCGATGGAGATCACAGGGCTCCTAAGACCTGGGGGGCAGAGGGCTGGGCTGGGCAGGGCTGTGTGGGTTCCAGGGTCTCCCCGCCTCCCCTGGCCTGTGGCGTCTGCCTCACTCACGGTAGGAGGACCCCGCGCTGGGTGGAACAGTGACGGTGAAGGAGGCTTCCTGCTCAGACCCTGAGCCGCCAACCACGCGGCACACGTATTCTCCAGAGTCAGACTGGGAGACGTGGTGGAGCCGTAGCCGGGAGCCGTGGGTCTGTCGGAACGAGGAGGGGTGGCTGTCATGCCAAAGCACTCAGGACAGGGCAAGCCCCCAAGCCCAGCTGTGCCAGCATGTAGAGAGTTCTCCCTTGGGTATCAGGAGCTCAGAGCTCCAGCTGTGGGTGGTTCACAGACGCCTACAAGCCCAACATATCCGCTCTGTAGAGGCAGAAACTGGATCAGGAGATGATTCAGCAGCAGAGCCAGGAGAAGAACCCAGGTCTCTTGACTCTCTGGCTGGTGACAACTCCTTGCACGGAAGTATTTGATCCCCTGCAGTCCCCAGGCAGGCTGGGGTTTGTACGGAGAAGGTCGGGGAGGCAGAAGGTAACTGCAGGTCCGACTTGGCCTGCTCTGGATTTCTCCCCATCCAGGGCCCCTGTACCTGGTGCCGGGCGGGCAGGCTGCCCCCGCGCTTGTGCCACGTGACCTGGGCATGGGCCTGCCCAGGGACCACACAGTTCAGATCGAGGGTCTGCCCTTCGGTCACGTGGGAGGAGGAGGCCTCGATGTGGATGGGCTGGGCAAGTCCTGGGGCTGTGGACACAATGGGTGGTGGGTGAGAAAGCCGAGGCTCTGGGGGTGCAGGCAGACGCCAAAGGCGGGGGGCAGTGGGCGCCAGCTGGTGCTCCTTGGAGGTGCTCTGGCTTCAGAGCAGCTGGCATGGCTGAGTGCTGCTGACTTAATAAGCGTCTCTGTCCCCTGGGGGCCGGGGTGCCATGTGAGACCTTGGTCCCCAGTGGCTGGGGATCTTCCTGGAAACAAGGGCTAGAGCAGGAGGAACAAGGCCAGGAAGGGGCCCCAAGCCTGCGCCCCAGCACCGCCTGCGGCTCCTGTCGCTCACCAGGAATGGGACTTGGGCTGGAAGCCTCGATGGTGACCAGGACGGAAGCCTCCAGGGTGCCTGAGCTGCTGGACACTTGGCAGGAGTATTCACCAGAGTCAGCGGGGGACACATGGTTCAGCCTCAGCAGCGGGCCGTGGACCTGGCCAGGGTGGGGAGAGTGAACTTGGTGGCAGGGGGTGCTGGTGGCCAAGGCTTTCAGTTGCCCCGGCCCTGACACCTGTCCCGCAGAACCGTCACGGGCCACTGCGGAGGCGGTCTCCTGCCAAAGGCGACCCCCTGCTGACGTTAGACGCTGCAGAGGATGTCTACTACTACATTTTTCCTGGCAGGAGAAAACAGTGTCTTGAGTAAGAGTGTCCTTCTCTGTTTCTTTTTTGTTTTTTAAATTTTTGGCCGTACTCTGCAGCATGTTGGATCTTAGTTGCCCAGCCAGGGATTGAACCCATTCCTCCTGCACTGGAGTCTTAACCACTGGGGAAGTCCAAGAGGTGTCCTTTCCTAATTCATGCCAAGCTTCTGGGCAGCCCTTGATATGAAGGGTTTAGCCCAACCATGTTCAGCTTGCCCTTGACCCCATGACTCCTGAAGCCTTGAATGCACTGGCGCCACTTTCCCTCCTGGGCAGGGGGCAGAGCGGGGAGGGGATGCCTGCACCCTGTTTTCTCCAGACTCCATACCTGGTGCCGAGCAGGGAGGCTGCCTCCACGCCTGTGCCAGGTAACCTGGGCATGGGCCTGGCCAGGCACCACGCATTTCAGATCCAGGGTCTGCCCTTCAGCCACACGGGAGGAGGAGGTCTCGATGCGGATGGGTGGGGCTCCGCCTGGGGCTGGCCCACAGGAAGAAGTCAGTGAGCTGGGGCTCCGTGCACCCTCAGCCCCTGCCCCTGGGTGCCCAGGTGTTCAGAGGCTATGCAACGACAGTCCTGATTGCCCCCCTTCCCGTTCCCCTGAGGCCTGGAGCAGCTGGGTTAGCCAGGGGCACAGAGGCGCCTCATTCTCTAGATGATGGCCCACCATCTCCTGAGCTCACATCATCGCTGGCGGCTGGGCTCAGGGCCGGGGCCCTCCACATGGATCACTAATGTTTCCCGGACTTGCATACTATGTGGCTAAGAACCCAGACTCTGGAGCCACCCTGCCTGAGTTCAAAACCCAGCCCTGCCATTTATCAGTTGTGGAACCTTTGGAAAGCTGTTAAAAAAAAAACTAAACGAACAAACAAACAAACAAAAAAACCTTTCCATGTATCAGTTTCCCCATCTGTAAAACAGAGAGAACCATCATACCAACCTCAAACGTTTACCGTGAGGGTGGAATGAGTTCCCATGTATAAGTATAACAGAGCCCACCACCTAATAAGCGTGTATCGTGTTCATTACTTAGCAGCTCAGGGACTATTATCATGAATCCTCTTACAGCCACATGCTGCCTGTGTGCTTAATTCCTTTCCATTTTCCTTTTTAAGTGAGTCACTGAAGATGACCCTTAAATACACAGCCCCATTATAGGCAATGATTTCTGTGCAGTTATGACAGGTCTGACGTGTTGCTGTTTTTTGTCTAGTATACCACCGTTGATATAAAAGATTTTTATCAGAGCACCACTTAAAATCACCCTCTCTGACCCCAGAGGTGCAAGTTGCAGCCTTTTAAGGAACTCGTGTCATTGTTGCAAGGGCTCTACCAGTCCCGCTGGACGGATGCGGAAAGGGACACAGAGGAGTCACTCGTGTAACATTTCAGAGTGTGGACAGAGTGCTGGGGGCTCAAGCCACAAGAGCCAGACTCTCGGCTCCGTGTTCTCAGGCCCCTGGGGACAAAACTCGTTCGCTCTGGCTCCCGACCCTGGTCCCCTCCTCTGCCCCCTCCTCCAGCCTCCCAGCCCCACCGCAGGGATCCTCACCGGGGACGACAACAGTGCCAGAGCCAGAAGCTTCAATGGTGACCAGAACGGAGGACTCCAGGGGCCCAGAGCCGAGGGCCACGCGACACACGTACTCGCCCGAGTCGGCCGGGGACACCCGGTGCAGCCGCAGCCGTGAGCCGTGAGTCTGAGGGGGCACGACGCGGGAGAGAAGCAGAAGTGAGGCGGCGTGGAGGATCACCCTTGGAGGCTGGGGCCCGGGGTTCAGCCTCTGACCCAGGCAGGCCCCGCGTCCCATGGGGGCTCCCAGGTCTCCTTCCTGGGCAGGGTGTGAGGGACAGGCCCCAAGCCGGGGCGCCCACGTCCAGCAGCCCTCCTACTAGGTCCTGACCCCACTCACGCCCCCACCTGGTGGTGAGCCGGGAGGCTGCCTCCACGCCTGTGCCACGTGACCTGTGCATGCGCCTGGCCAGGGACCACACAGTTCAGATCCAGGGTCTGCCCCTCAGCCACGTGGGAAGACGACGACTCGATCCTGATGGGCATGGTCCCGCTGGGGCCTGGGGGAGCAGAGAGAGAGCTGGGGCTTCGGTCCTCAGTCGTGTTTGGGAGCCTCAGCTGCAGAAACTCCCACTGCCCCCCAGGTAGGAACGCTAGCTAACACTTATTACACACTTACAGGATGCCAGGCACTGTTCTAAGCACTTTCTGTGCATTATCAACTCACGCCAGCCTCACAGAATTCACCGACTTCCTGCGATGATGGGAGTGTTTACCACGCACTAGACCCACTGACGTAGTAGCGGCTACCGGCCAGTGCAGCGCCTGTGCACTTGGTTATTGAAACACGAAGGCCAAGCGTGGCTAGTGGCCACTGTGCCGGACAGCTCTCTGAAGCTGAAATGACCCATATCCCTGCTCCACTGACGAGGGCACCGAAGCCGAGGGGGGAGTCTCTCCCTCAAGGTCCTCAGTGGCGCTGGCAGGATGTGAACCCAGGCTTCTTTCTGGGGAGCCCTCGTCCTGGCCCACCACCTCGTCTGAGTGCCCTGACTACAGAGCCCTTCCTCCCCAGGAAACACGGGTACCAGCATCTCCCGCTCCCTTCCTGGGTCACTCACTGGACTCACCAGAGGGGCCACCAGTGCCGGGGGAGACCGAGATCACAATGGAGGCCTCCAGGGCATCGATATTGTTGTTGGCCCGGCACACATACTCGCCCGAATCTGCCACGGACATCTGGTGCAGCCTTAGGTGAGAGCCGTGGGCCTGGGGGTGCAGAGATGGAGGGGGTTGAGGGGCTGAGGGGTCACCGGCTGGCTCAGGCCTCCTCCATCAGACTGGCTGAGGCCACCCTCTGTCTTGCCTCAGCAGGAGGAAGGACCAGCAGCTAACACTTCAGGCCGCTTGCCCTGGGGGCAGTCCCCAAGCTGCCCATCCCACAGCCGGGCTCCGCTCCGTACCTGGTGTCGAGTGGGAAGGCTGCCCCCACGCTTGTACCATGTGATGGTGGCCTGGGGCTGCCCAGCGACCACGCAGTTCAGATCCAGGGTCTGCCCTTCGACCACCGTGGGGGACGAGGACTCGATCCTGATTGGCGGGGAGATGCTGGGCACTAGGGACCGAGAGGAATGGGCCACACAGCTGGAGTTAGACGGCAGTGACCAGTGCCAGGACCTCACTGCCTCCCCCGGCACCCACTCGCCTGACCCCCTGCCCTCGGCAGTGCTCACCGTGGGTGGAGTCACCGCCCTGGATGGTGACAATCAGCGAGGTCTCCTGGGAGCCGGCACCGTTACTGACATGACACACGTACTCACCCGAGTCTGCGGGCGTCACCTGGGGGATCCGAAGTCTGGAGCCCACGATCTAAGGCGGAGCAGGTGTCAGTGGGTTGGGGTGAGGCCCCTCCACCTCTCCCAGACTCTGGCAGGCTCGCTGCCTTGCTTTGGGGCGGTGGGGGAGCCTGCCCCCCACCCTGGTCTGCTGAACTCCGTCAATGGCCTTTCTGAGCTTCTGGGCTGGGTGCAGGGTGCCTCCAGCCTTTGCACTACTTCTCGGCCGTCACCCCTCCAGCAAGCCCGCCGAGGCCCTCCGTGGGGACTCCCCCTACAGGGCTGTCACATGGCACACCTGCCTTGCCCTTTTAGTCTTTGAGCTACCCGAGGGCATGCCTGGTCTCATCCCCTTAGAATTCTCAGTGGCGGAAGTGGGACGCGGCCTGGAGCAGGTTCTCGGGGAAGAACCAGGAGTGAGCGAATCACAGAATGTTCTGTACAGACTCATGCAGGCCAGTGGGACTCCTCTGTGTCCCCAGCACTGGCCAGGGCCCCTCCGGCAAGAACGCTCGCTGTGTGCACAATGACTGGATGAGCCCAGAGCGGGCTGTGCGGAGCTCCTCCCGGTTCCCGTGTGGGCTGGCCACGCCCCCTGGCATGGACCCGCCCCCCTCGCTGGCTCCATACCTGGTGGCGGCTGGGGAGGCTGCCTCCACGCTTGTACCAGGTGATGGTATGGGGGGCTTGGCTGGCCACCAGGCAGTTGAGGTCCAGGGTGCGCCCGTTGGCCAGGGAGTCAGAGGAGGACTCGATGCGGACGGGGTACACCACGTTCTGGTCTGGGAGCGGGGAGAGAGGGGAGTCAGGGTGTGGGAGCCTGCGAGGGTGGAGCGGCCCCTCCCAGCCCGTTTGCGGTGACCCTGAGACACTCACAACGGATGGGGCCACGGCGCTGCTGGATGGTGATGAGGACCGAGGCTTCCTGGGTGCCTGAGCCGCTGACCACGCGGCACACGTACTCCCCGGAGTCCGCTGGCGTCATCTGGGGCAGCCGCAGCCTGGAGCCGTGCACCTGGGAGGCAGTGTGGGCTCAGAGCCACACTCGGGGCTCACAGTTCAGCCTTCCTTCCCCGGCCTCCCCACCCAGCCTGACAGAGCCTGAGGGTAGCTCTTCTGGGGAGAACCAGCATTCAGGACTCTTCAGCTCCTTTGATGGGGTTTTGGGACTGGGTCTAGTGGGAGGAAGTAGGGGATCAGCATTTGTGGATGTCCGATGGAGCAGGTGGATTCCCTAATAGCTGAGTTGGTAAGGAATCTGCCTGCAATGTAGGAGACCCCGGTAAGATTCCTGGGTTGGGAAGATTCGCTGGAGAAGGGATAGGTTACCCACTCCAGTATTCTTGGGCTTCCCTTGTGGCTCAGCTGGTAAATAATCCGTCTGCAGTGTGGGAGACCTGGGTTCGATCCCTGGGTTGGGAAGATCCCCTGGAGAAGGGAAAGGCTATCCACTCCAGTATTCTGGCCTGGAGAATTCCATGGACTATAAAGTCCAGGGGGTCGCAAAGAGTCTGACACAACTGAACAACTTGAACTTTCACTTTCACTATGGAGCAGGTGAGCTAGGCAGTGTGAGCCCATTTGACAGATGAGGACACAGAGGCTCAGGGAAGTCAAAAGACTGGCCAGGCACCATGGCAGAGCAATATCCAAACTCAAAGCTCCTCAGTCTCAAGGGTCCTTCAGGCCCCCCTCCCCACTTAGCTTCCCACCTCCTACCTGGTGCCGGGAGGGAAGGCTGCCCCCACGTTTGTGCCACGTGACCTGGGCGTGTGGCTGCCCAGAAACAAGGCAGTTCAGATCCAGGGTCTGTCCTTCAGCCACGTGTGAGGAGGATGACTCGATCCGGACCGGGGGGGTGACCCCCAGCTCTGGGGACAGAGGGCAGAGCGTGAATCCCCAGCTGGGAGGAGGCGGGGAGGAGAGGGTGTGAGTGGAGGTAGGGTCTGCTGGTCTCTGGGGTCCTCCTTTGCTGGAGTGGGGAGCCTACACCCCCCACCCGAGCCCCCACACCACTCACCAGGCACAGAGTCTGCAGGCTCAATCCTGACCAGAACAGAGGACTCCAGGGGCGCTGAGCTACCTACCACTCGGCACACGTACTCGCCTGAGTCGGCTGGAGACACCTGGTGCAGTCTCAGGAGGGAGCCGTGGGTCTGGCCAGAATGGAGGCGGGGTCAGAGGGGGCCCTCTCGGCATCCTCGTGCGGATCACCTGCAGCCCTGCCTCACTCTGAGCCTGAGAACTGACTTTTACCTCCATCTTGCTCAGAGGTGGAGAAGTGGCTGCCTCATCCCAGGACCAGGTGTGGTGGGAGAAGCCACGGAGAGCTGAGCAAACGCTAACACCACACTCCATCAACTTCTGGACACGTTAAAAAAAGGATGGAGCTGGCAACATGCATGTTACTTTGCTTTATTATTATTTTTGGGTGTCACCGTGTGGCCTATGGAATCCCAGCTCTCCGACCAGGGACTTAAACCAGGCTCTTGGCAGTGAAAACACAGAGTCCTAACCACTGGACCGCCAGGGAATTCCCTAGACACTTTTAAATGCCTTTGAAATTAATATGCACCTAATAGCGAATTACAATTACAAATGGCAGGGGTATTTTTCTTCTTTTTTTTTTTTAACCTCAGAGGTACATAAAATTACAGTGCATCTTACAATCAGCGGCATCCTAAATTCTATAAAATATATCAGTACTAAGAGCTGATTTCATCACACTAATAACAGCTCATAGAACTTTCAGTAAGCCAGAACTCTGAGCACTGTGCATGCAAATTAGTTCACTTCATCCTTAAGATAATTCTGTACGGTTGGTACGATCATTACCATTTTTACAGATGCTGAAAATATGCTACAGAGATTAAGTGATTTGCCCAAACGACTAGGTGGGGAAAGCGGCAGTCACACTCACACTTGGGCTGACGGGTCAGAGCGTCTGGGCTCTGAGCATCGCATCACACACCTGTGCAGAGGGGTCCAGGGCCTCTCTGTCTCAGAGGAGCCTCCTGCTCTCCCATCCCTGACCTCCACTCCCCAGGGGCCTCCCTCCCATCCCCTTCTTGGCCTGTCCATCCTCCAGTCCCGTACCTGGTGCCGGGCAGGCAGGCTGCCCCCGCGCTTATGCCATGTGACCTGGGTGTGGGCCTGCCCGGGGACCACACAGTTCAGATCCAGGGTCTGCCCTTCGGCCACATGGGAGGAAGAGGGCTCGATTCGGATGGGCTGGGTGCCACCAGGAGCTGGGGGAGGAGATGGTCACTCGGTCAGTCCAGGCCTCTGGAGCGGCCCCGGCTTTCCCCCTTTCCCCTCCAAGCCCAGGCCGGCTGGCCCCACTCACGGTAGGTGAAGTTGGCGCCCTGGGTCTTGGTGACTGTGACTGTAATGGAGGCCTCCACGCCGTTGCTGGCTCTGCAGACATACTCGCCTGCGTCCGCTGGGGAGGCCTGGAAGACGTACAAGCGGGAGCCACGCACCTGGACAGACGCGGGCAGGGGTGTGAGCGGGGGCTTCCCAGAGCCTGGGGGTGCCCCGCACCCTGCTCCTCTGAGCTCAGCTCCCTCCACGCCCTCTGCTGTGTAGCCCTGGCTGGCCCCCTCCCACCTTTCTGCCCCCGGGTACCTGGTGCCGGACTGGGAGGGTGCCCCCACGTTTGTACCACGTGACCGGGGCGTGGGCATGGCCAGCCACCACGCAGTTCAGGTCCAGGGTCTGCCCCTCGGCCACCGTGGGGGATGAGGACTCGATCCTGACGGGCGGAACAGGTCCCGGGGCTGCAGGGAGAGGGGGCGGGTCATAGATACCTCCCAGGGGAGACAGCAAGAACCGTCCACCCTGGAGCCGGCTTGGTCCGGTGGGTTGAGTTAGAGGCCTCCTGGGCTTGAGGTCCTCAGCAGAGCAGCCTTGGAGAAGGGGCTGGGGCAAGAGCCCAGGCTTGCAGAGGGGCGTGAGGAAGAGGGAGGGAGGGATGAGGATAACTGAGGCTGGGAGAGAGGCCGCCTGGGCCGGGCCCCGTGGCCAGCCCTGGCGTGGGCCTCCCAGCCCCGATCTCCACGTCAGCAACAGGAGTCACGAGCCCTCGGGAAGGCCCTCGGGCCCCTGCCAGCCTGTCACTGACTGTCCACTCACCGGGGATGGTGCCGGCGTCGGAGGCCTCGATGGAGACCAGGACGGAAGTCTCGAGGGGCCCAGAGCCCAGGACCACGTGGCACACATACTCTCCCGAGTCGGCTGGGGATACCTGGTGCAGCCGCAGCAGCGAGCCGTGGGTCTGAACACAACCGGGGCGGTAGGGGCGGGGGTCAGGAGGGGGCTGGAGCCGCTCCGTCCAGCCCCTCCTGCAGGCTGGCTCTGGGCCGGCCGGGGGTGCTGGGCTGCTTTACCTGGTGCCGGGCGGGGAGGCTGCCGCCACGTTTGTACCACATGACCTGGGCGTGGGCCTGCCCGGGGACCACGCAGTTCAGATCCAGCGTCTGCCCTTCGGCCACATGAGAGGAGGAGGGCTCGATGCGGATGGGCTGGGTACCGCCTGGAGCTGGTGCTCCACCGGGAGCTGGGCGCAGAGGAGCTGGTCAGTGGCCAAGGCTCCTGAGCTCCCCCTTCCCTGCCCTGCAGCCCTGGGGTCTGACCAGGCCTGAGCTCGGGAGGACGGATGGGAGGCCTGGGGGCTGGGACCACACTGGCAGGGCCAGCTGGACCCTTCTTTCCCCTCTCTGACCTTCAACCTGCCGTTCCAGTCCCATTGGCCTGCCCATCTAGACCTTGGCCCGTGACGAGCTGCTCTGGCTCGCAGGGAACGAGTCCTTTAGCACCCCGGGTGGGGCGGGCCACAGGCTGCCGACGATCGCTCCCCAGCCCTTTCTTCGGAGTGTGTGCTGTGCACTTGCAGCGTGCTGGGGGGTGTGTTCCTCGTGTGTGCTGTCTCCATTTCACACACGAGGAACCCGAGGCCCCCAGAGGCACAGTAACCAGTCCAAGGCTGGCTGAACCAGGACTGTCGGGACTTGAACCCAGGTCAACCTGACACCCAGCTCAGAGCTCAACCCTGACTCTGCTGCTTCCTGCCGAATTCCGGAAACAGTACCCTCCCCATGGGGATCTCTGTAAGTCAAGTCAACCTGTCTCCACCCTTAGACCCCTCATCTCTCCTTGCAGGGAAGGCGGGGATTGGAGCCTGCTGGGAGCGCCTCTTCCTGTCTGAATAGCACCGAAGAGACCCCGGGGCGCCATCTTTGGGAACACAGGGGAGGCCGGAGGGCTCAGCCCTAGCCCAGCCCCTCCGCTCCTCACCTGGGGTGTAGCCGGGGCCTGGATGGCGGCTGTGGAGGACAGAGATGATGATGGAGGCCTCCTTGGGGCCTGAATCGTTCTCCACTCGGCACACGTATTCTCCAGAATCGGCTGGTGAAACCTGGGGCAGACGCAGCCGGGAGCCATGCACCTGGGCCAGAGGACAGAGGTTTGCGAGGATGCTCCCATCCTCGCAAACCCGGGGCTCTGGTTGCCACGCCCTCTGCACCTGACTCCGCCCGGGATTGCCCCACAAAGGGGGCTGCATAGAGAAGGGGAATAACGGCGGGCCCTGCTCATGCAGAGAGCCTCCAGGGGCATGATGGACCACTCCCTGGGGGCTCCCGCCATGGGGCTCAGGGACCCTCGTACCTGGGCGTGGGGAGGCAGGCTGCCCCCTCGCTTGTACCATGTGATCTGGCTGTGGGCCAACCCTGCCACCATGCAGTTGAGGTCCAGGGTCTGTCCTTCGGTCACAGAAGGTGAAGAGGACTCAATCCTGACCGGTGGGGTGGTGGCACCTAAGATGGAAGGCAGGGTTGGTGGGGGAGTGAAGCAACCTCGGGGGAGCCCCGGCTCCCGACTCCTCCAAGCCCCTGGGGGCCCCGCACCTGGAAGGACGACCACTTGAATCCGGGCCTGGGCAGTGCCCGCAGGGCTGGTGGCCACACAGAGGTAGAAGCCGGCGTCGGCGGCCGTGATGGCAGGGATGAGCAGCGTGGCAATGTCTGTGCGCTCTGCGCGGGCCTGCCGCACAGGGAGAAAGGGTCAAAGGCAGCCTGGCATGGGCTGGCAAGGGAGGGCAGGCAGAGGCATACAGGCCAGCTCAGAGCCAGGATCGGGCCCCAGGTGGGCACCCAGGCAGCAAAGCAGGAGGCTGACAGCTGCCCCCTGCCAGGATGCCCGGAGCAGGAATTCTGAGCAGGGCACCCTCTTGGAAGTGGTGGGAACTGGAGGAGGAGGGGGGAGGGGCAGAGGGCAGGTGCTGGGACTCGGCTGAGCTGCTCGGGCAGGTACCCTCACCTGTGGGGGGAGGCTGCCCCCTTCCTTCCTCCAGGTGATGGTGGCACTGGGCACCCCGGCGGCCCTGCAGTACAGCCTGACAGTGCGGCCTTCGTGTACTTGGGTCCTCTCTGGGCTCACCTGGACCCTGGGCCCGCTGCCCCCTGCAGACAGAGCTCTGTGAGAACACCTCCCCAGGGCTGCCAGCACCGCCCCGCCCCCCGCCCTCCCCGCTCAGCCCGGTCCTCTCACCATGCACGTGGAGCACGGCCCTGGCCACGTGCTGCCCGGCGCTGCTGTGGGCGCGGCACAGGTACTGGCCTTGATCCGAGGCCTCAACGGCTGGCAGGCGCAGGATGCCACGATGCACCTGGGCTTTCTGAGGGAGCTGGCCACCAGAGCCCCCTGATGGCGGGGAGGTGGGGTCAGTACCCACCAGGATGGGCATTGCTGGGTCCCCTCACGCTGTGCGCCGAGAGGTTGAGGTCCACCTCCTAGCATCCCGCCTGCTGGCACCCCCCAACATCCAGGAGAGCCAGGCTCTGACAGTTGCACCCGCCACGGCCTCACCTGTCCACTCAAGGGTGGGCGTGGGATGCCCCGTGGCACTGCAGCGGAACTCAGCCATCTGGCCCGGCTGCACTGTGAGCTGTGGTGGGTGGATGGAGACCACGGGGGCGGACGGGGTGGCCGAGGCTGAGGAGTGAGGAGACAGCGTGTGCGGTCAGGGGGGGCCGACAGCCTCCTTGCTCCTCCCTTTGCTTCCACTCCAGCCCTTCATGGCAGGCAGAGGGAGTCTCTAAATTGTCAGTCAGTAGGAGAGATTTCCCTGGCGGTCCGGGGGTTAGGACTCTGCACTTTCATGCTGAGGCTGTGGGTTCAATCCCTGGTTGGGGAACTAAGATCCTCACATGCCTCTTGGCCCAAAAAAACCAACACCCAAACATAAAACAGAAGCAGTATTGTAACAAATTCAATAAAGACTTCAAAAAAATGTTAACAAACATAAATGTCATTGGCGGTGGGGGTGGGGGGAACTTCCTTGGCAATCCAGTGGTTAGGAGTCTTCCCTTTTATTGCTGAGGGTTGTGGGTTCGATCCCCAGTCAGGGAACTAAGATCCCACAAGTGCACACCGTGGCCAAAAAATAAAAATAAAAAATGTCAATGGGATCTTGTTACTTGCCCGCTGATGGCCTGTTCGTGGCTTTCAGAACAAAAACATCCGAATCCCCTGCTGTGCCTCACTGAGTGCACTCATCTCTGCCCACATCTTCAGGCTCCTCCCCAACCCTTCCACGCTGGCCTCGCCTTCCCTCAAACAGTGCGCTCCTGCCTCAGGGCTCTTGCACACGCTGCTTCCGCTGTCAGCTCTTGCACGGCTGAACAACTTCTCTTCCCTTCAGGTCTCAGCTGAGATGTCAGTTCCTCCAGGGGGCCGTCCCTGACCAACCCATGTAGAAGAGCTCTCATCTCAGGCCCACCCCAAGCCTCACTTTCCTTTCACTCCACTCACATCCCAGTAGTGGTGTGATTTTGTTATTTGTCCACTGTTTCCAGACTCAGTGTCTCCCCACAGAACACGGAGGGCGGGAGGGCAGAGATACTGTTTGTCTAACCCCCCAACCCCATTTCTTCTGAGTCTAGGACCTGCCGTACTTCCAGTTCAGAAGCTGTCAGCTGTCAGATGCTCACCTGTCTCTTATACACATCTCGCCTGAGTCGGCTGGAGACACCTGGTGCAGTCTCAGGAGGGAGCCGTGGGTCTGGCCAGAATGGAGGCGGGGTCAGAGGGGGCCCTCTCGGCATCCTCGTGCGGATCACCTGCAGCCCTGCCTCACTCTGAGCCTGAGAACTGACTTTTACCTCCATCTTGCTCAGAGGTGGAGAAGTGGCTGCCTCATCCCAGGACCAGGTGTGGTGGGAGAAGCCACGGAGAGCTGAGCAAACGCTAACACCACACTCCATCAACTTCTGGACACGTTAAAAAAAGGATGGAGCTGGCAACATGCATGTTACTTTGCTTTATTATTATTTTTGGGTGTCACCGTGTGGCCTATGGAATCCCAGCTCTCCGACCAGGGACTTAAACCAGGCNATGGGGGCTGGGGGGCATGGTGGGAGAGGGCACCCGTCCAGCCCTGAGAATCAGGATGCTTCCCACAGGACGAGACTCCTGAGCTGTTCTATTCCCTTGGAGCAGACTCTTAGCCAGCAGAGAACTTATCCCCGTTTGTAACCATTTATTTGCAGGATTTCCCACTGTCTTGTCTCCCATTACAGGCAGGAGACTCTATAAGGATTGGGACTGAATCTGTTTTGCTCATTGCTTTGTTTCCAACACGTTTCGACACTGCAAGGCATACAGTAGAGTCTCAATAAAAACGCACTGAACAATGGAATACAGCTGAGTTAGCCAGGATGGGGGCAGGGGTCAGTATGTGGGTGGAGAATGATCCATGAAGAGCAAAACAGTACATCTAAGGAACTGAACATGAAGAAGTCAAGAAGGGACGCCCAGCTAGAGTATAGAGTTGGGTGTCAGAAGTGGGATGAGCCTGGTGAATGATAAAGCTACACCTAAGGAGCTTGGGCTGGCCCCAAGGGCACCGTGGAATCTTGGCAGGGTTTTGGGCAGGGGAGGGACATGATCCTGGTAGGGACCTTTCTGAGCAACATCATCCAGGACTCTCAGCTAGGAGTTTACCCCACGTCGCGCTCCCTGCCTCCCTCCTACAGCAAACTTACTGCTCACAGTACTGGCCAGTGTAGCCAGATTCGCAGGCTGTGCAGCGGTACCCTCCAGCTCCCAGGCTTTCACAGGTGCGGGAAAACCTGCGGTAGGAGGCAGAGCTCAGGCTCCGGAACACCCACCCCCTCCCCTGTTCCCCAGACTTTTGCCCGAGAGTCAGTGCAATGCCCTCCGCTCCCTTGGGCCTTGAGCAAGGGCACCCACATGTTCTCTGGGTTGGTCAGTGGGCAGGCGCAGGGCTGGCAGTCCTCGGGTGTTCCGGCCGTGGCATCTCCATAGTGGCCAGGGGCACACTGCTCACAGAACTCCCCGGCGGCGTTGTGCTGGCATTGCTGAAAGGCGCGAGGATGTTAGCCACTTGCTATTTGGCAAAATTTACCCCAAATCATAGGATCTGGTAATCCCTTGATCTGGAAATTCCACATTTGTGAGCTTATCTTAAAGAAACAATCAGGGAGGGGCACAATGAATTCACTACGGGATGTTTCATTCATCTCAGCCATGGGTTAAAAGCACAATGCTGGAAACATACCAAGAAAAAAAGAACTGAGAAAATTAAAAAAGGAAACTCCATCCAAAACGCTATCAAAAAGGACATTGATCGCATTTCTTACATTTTTTCTATTTAAATACCTGTAATATCACAGGAAAGTACCCACTTGGGTGTATGGGGGCAGTTTCGGAAATAAGCAGTTAATTGTTAAAAATTTGTGTGCATTTTATGTTTTCCTCCAAAGAGATCTATTTTTTTTTAAATTAATGTAGCATAATCCTCATTCGATATTTAGTTGGTGGTTCTGTCAACCACCTGGTCCTTGACCACGTATCCTAGAGGGCTAAACATATACCACTCTGAAAAGTTCAGCTATAAAAAATATTGAAAGATGTCAAGAAGTGAAAAAAAGTTGATCATGAAACACAGTGATCCTGGGCTTATTTGCAGAATGAAAGGTATATTAATCTGTGTAAATATGTGCCCAGAAAAAAGAACTCCACAGTCTAATGTTGACAGTGATTACCTCCAGATGGTAGGATTTCAGGGAATTTTAACTTTGCTTTTAAGTTATCTCTACAGTCTGATTCTTCTACAGAAAACACGTGTCACACTGGTGATAGGAAATAACAGGAACCAATGCTGTCGTTTTCTTGATTTCTGAGGCTGCAACACATGGCTTGTAGGATCGCAGTTCCCAGCCCAGTGACCGAGCTCACGCCCACTGCACGGACGTTCGGAGTCCTAACCACTGGACTACCAGGGAATTCCTCTAAAGCTTTCTGTATAAAGAAGGATGCTAACCCACAGCTCTGTTCACCCCACTGTGTCTGCAACCCCTCAATGCCTTAGACCTGCTGGCCCAGGCACTTTGCCCCACAGCATGAGCCCTGTGACTTTGCCCCTGGACGTCCGTCTAAACTCACCAAAGCCCTCCCACCCCACAGCCAGCCCTGATACCCCACCCAGCCCCAGCCAAGCGGCCCCTTGCCCTGGCCCTGCACGCATCTTACCGAGCAGGCCCCGGTCTCTGGGTGGCACAGGTCTGAGTGGCCATTGCATTCGCACAGCTCACAGTGGCCGAGGTAGAGTCCACTCCCGGTGCGCGTGTAGCCCGGGGCACAGTCCTGGGGGCAGAGGGGAGTGCTGGTCTCCATCTCCAAGCCAGCCCCGCCTGCAGCGGTAGACCCAGCACTCCTCTCCTCTGTCTTGGCTCCCACTGGCTCCTGGAGGGCAGAGTCCAGGCCCAGCTCCCTGTCCCAGCATCCCCTCTCAGGGGCCCTCCTCTCCCTCTCCCAGCTCTCCAGAGCTGGGAGTGTCCACCCCCGTCCTGTCTGGCATCTCCAGCCATGGATATACTGAAATAATAGTTCATCCTTAATGGAGAAGACTCTTGAGAGTCCCTTGGACAGCCAAGAGATCAAACCAGTTAATCCTAAAAAGGAAATCGATCCTAACTGTTCATTGGAACTACTGAAGCTGAAGCTCCAATACTTTGGCCACCTGATGCAAAAAACTGACTCACTGGAAAAGACCCTGATGCTGAGAAAGATTGAAGGCAGGAGAAGAAGGGGACGACAGAGGATGAGATAGTTGGATGGCATCACTGACTCAATGCACATGAGTTTGAGCAAGCTCCGGGAGATGGTAAGGACAGGGAAGCCTGGTGTGCTGCAGTCCATGGGNGAGAAAGATTGAAGGCAGGAGAAGAAGGGGACGACAGAGGATGAGATAGTTGGATGGCATCACTGACTCAATGCACATGAGTTTGAGCAAGCTCCGGGAGATGGTAAGGACAGGGAAGCCTGGTGTGCTGCAGTCCATGGGGTCGCAAAGAGCTGGACACAACTTAGTGAGTGAGTGAACGACAACAATGCAGAACGCTTCTCCAGCCCCAGGGCTTCATTCCTAAAAATTCTTCTAGCAGGGTCGTTATTGAAAAACAACCCCTATATGGAAAAAGGAGGGCTCAGGAGACCTGGAGTTGGAGTGACTCCTTGAAGACCTTTATGACTATGCTTACATTTGCCCTATAGGTGAAGAAGGCAGCACCCATGTAACCAAGGAGGTTTTTACACATCCTAAGTGAGTAATCAGAGGTTCTGAGAACAATGAATTTCTATTCGCTGCCGGTTCTTTGAAATCTCTCCAGGCCCTCCCTCCCCGACCATTTCAAAGGGATGTTTATAAATCTGTTTTGTTTCACTGCGGAAAATGTGCACCAAAGATTCTGCCTTCTCCGGGAGTTCTCCTTCAAAATGTGTTGCTTCACCAAAAAAAAAGAAAAAAAGTGTTGTTTCATAACTTCAAGGGACATGAAGCTCTCATCTCCTTGGATGTGAACGCTCCCGTGGCCAAGGCAAACGTGCACAGATACAAAGCTGTAGGGACATGGGCTTCTCACCGGGATTTCCTGACTTGGGCTGGGGAAGCTGGCTGTCTGACCTCCCTGGTGCCCACCTGACATCGCAGCCCTCCCCACTCCCCTCCCGCGATCCCCCTTCCCCGCTTCTACACCCACTTGTCCAGTGTGACGCGGTTGCCTGCTCTGTGCCAGGGGATTCAGGGGTGAGCAGTCAGCGCAGGCCCTGCCCTCACATTCAGTCTCCAGCCGAGCCCTCTAGATGTTCTTGGAGTCCCTCCAACCGCCTGTCCTCCCTTCCACTCCCCAGCACCCTTCCGTTCCAGTCGAGCTCCCTGTCTCTCCCCTGGCCCCATCCATCGCAGTCACGGTGAGCAGAGGAATTTTCCTGGGGCCCAGTCCCAAGCCCAGCGTTCCCTCTGCAGCTTGGCAGTAGTCCCTGCTGGGGAAGCCTTACTCCAGGTCTGAAGAAGCGCGCCCCCCAGCTTCCCACGGGTGACCCTTCTGCATCGCAGGCTCTGTCCCCACTCGCTCCTCCTGACACTTCAGTGTATTCTGTCCTCCTGCCTAGAAGCCTACTCCCATCCACGCCGTTCACCACTTGGAGGCATCTCCAGGCTCTGCTTTGGACTAACTTTGAGTGTCTCCATTTGTCTCTGTGTCTCTGGGGAGCACCCTTAGAGGGCGAGCTGAGTCTTAACTCCGCAGGGTGTCTGCATGCCCTTGGGTAAGTCACACACTTTTCAGAGCCTCATTTTTAAAAAATAATCTGTTAAAAGGGGACAATTACACCTCTCTCAGCGCTGCTGGGAAGAACATAGACCCTGTCGCCGAGCATATTAAAGTTATGATGGTGATCACGTGTGTGCATGCTAAGTCGCTTCAGTCGTGTTCAACTCTTTGAGACCCTATGGACCATAGCCCGCCAGGCTCCTCTGTCCGTGGGGTTTTCCAGGCAAGAATACTGGAATGGGTTGCCGTGTCCTCCTCCAGGGAACCTTCCTGACCCAGGGATCGAACCTGGGTCTCTCACTTCTCTCTTGCATTGGCAGGTGGGTTCTTTACCACTAGTGCCACCTGGGAAGGCCCGTGGTGCTCACAGGCCGTGGAAATCCCAGCTGACCTCTCGAGGACCCAGCTGGGCTGGTGCAGAGGCAGCTGAGTGGGCCACGCTCACCTGGCAGGACAAGCCGACGTAGCCCGGGGGACAGCGGCATTCCTCCACCTCCAGGGCCCGGGGTCCCTCGGAGGGGCCAGGCTGGGCGACCTCAAGGCTGACCCCGCTGATGCTGGCCGCCAACGGCATGGAGGAGAACGTGGCCCGGACCAGGAGCTCATCCAGGTCAGCCAGCGCCATCAGGAGGTGCTCGCGGGTGGCTGGCTGCCCGTCGGGCCGGTGCCAGAATTGCTGGGTCGGGGGAAGACAGCAGATGAAGGTGAGGGGTTGGCCTTGCAGCACCCCCACCCCCAACCCCTGCCTCCTAAGCACTGGCTGAGGGGCCTAGGACTGGGTGAGCTCAGGACTGGGGTGGAGTAAGAGGCAGGGGCAGCTGGCGTCAAAGCCGGGCTCCAAAGCAGGCTGGGGAGGGTCAGACACGGTGTGGCCGAGTGCCTCTTACCTCTCGGAAAACGACCTCGTAGCTCTTCCTCTCCGAGCCCTGCAGCGCTGGCTGGGAGGCTACCAGCATGATGTTGTTGCCCTGGGGAGATACCAGCAGGATTGGAGGGGACACAAAGGGCTCTTGGGTACAGCAGGACCCCCAGTCCCAGCCTCCCATCTCCCCGACCTCCCAGGCTCCTGAGCCCTAAGGAGTCAGGTACAGGCCCTGGAGCCGGGCCTCGGCCTCTGTAGTGTCCAGACACATGGTGCAGTAGGGACACGGGCCTAAGCAGGGGGTGGGTGCCAGGCCAGCTGAGCGCTGGACTGAAAGGGAGAAACATCAAGGGTGCCCCCTGGCCTCCGCCGCTCCCCTTCCTCCCCCCTGGTGTGGAAGCCCCGTGCTCACCGTGATCTGGACGTCAGGGTCAGAGAGCGGGCTGCCTTGGGCCCCCGCCGTGTAGGACAGGGTGTATCGCAGCTTCCCACCATAGGCCGCCACCTGCAAGAGGCAAGCCCTGCAGTTGCACCCTGACTCTGCCCTCCTCTGGGATCTGCGTGACCCGACAGGTGAGGGGACGGAGCCTCGGAAGGCCTTTCTGCACCTGTGCTGTCCCCCCAGCCAACCAGAGGCCCGCGGTCACCCAGCCGACTAGACACTCATCGGTTCCCTCAGTCTCAGACCTGGGGGCAGCATGCCCCTGAGAAGCCTCTATTCTGCTTTGTAGGGTTCCCCCTTTCCCACGGTTTCTTGATCCCAGCAAACAAGCTCTAAGTCCCTTCCAATAATGGAATTTCTCATAAAGCAGACAGGGGTAATGACCGTGAGCACCACGGGAGGTTGCAGAAGGCTCAAAAGTTCTCAGCCATGGCAGAGGCGGCAGGGGAGGCTGACAGCCCCTCAGAACTCCTGCCGCCTGGGTAGGCGACTTCTGTTTGCTCAGAATCCATGTCCCCCGTTTTTGCAAACTGCAGTCCTGGTTCCCTCCAGAGGAAGCTACTTCCTACAGGCAGGCTGTGTGGTTTGAGGGGCCCACCCGCTCCTCCTCTACAGGGGCGACCTGAGCCAGGCCTGGCCAATCTGCATGTTCTACCACTTCCCTTCTCTGCTCCATCATTGATGAACACGTGAACCTGGCATGTCCGCTCTGCTGGAACAGAAAAACTCTCCTGACTAGTCAGATGGGAAGCTAGAGGATGGTGCCAAGTGAGATAAAGTCCTAATGAGTCCCTGGATCCAGCCGTGACTGATACCAGATGCCTTTGGGTTCTGTAGCTGCATGAGCTGATAGATTCTTTGTTGCAGACAAGCCCACTCGACTTGGCCTTCCCACTGCTCGCAACTGGAAGAGTCCTGTTTGCTGCTGGGGGCTTCCCACGGGAGCAGCCAAGGCCCCAGCTCTGCCCCACACGACTTCCCTTTCTCTCTCTGCCTCCAGGGCAGATGTTTGGATCAACGCCACACTGCGTCAGGCCTAGTCCATTTGTTCATTTGTGTTCATTCAGATGGCGAGCATTTAATAAACACCTACTGACGATATGCCAGGCCCTGGGCTACATAGGCCCCAAGGACATTCTCCACAAGTTCAGGCTGAGGGAAGGAATTTATGGGCACAACCAGATAACCATGAAACAGCTGGTTTCCCGTTTTCTTTGGATGCCAGCAAGTTCACTGCTATGTCTAAGATCAAGCTACAGGCTGTAGGGCAGGGTAGCTAAGGGAGTAGACTCTGTGGTCTAATACGGGGGTTCCAGTCCAGCTGTACTGTTTGAACAGCCTTGGACACGTCACTTAATTTCTCTGAGCCCGACTTGCCTCCCATGGAAATGGGAATAAAAATAAGATTAATACCTATGTTAAAAGGTAGAATGAGGATTGAGTGATAAAGGCCACATAAAACCCTGCACTCAGCACAGAGTCGGCTGAGCCCACAGCCTCAACGCTAGCTGGCTTCTCTCTGAACTAGTTCCACGCTGGTTCCAGCAGATTTTTCCTATCTTCATTTCCCCCTGGACCAAACTGTCTTGTCCTCTTCTCTGAATGTTATTTTATTGCCTATTTTCTGTATTCTTAAAAGGCACTCTAGATCACTTTTGGAACAATACAAATACAAATGCCACGCTAGAACTTCCCCGGTGGTCCGGCAGTTAAGTGTCTGCCTGTCGGTATAGGGGACGACCCCTGGTCTGGAGCGATTCCACATGCCGTGGGGCAGCTGAGCCAGTGGACCACAGCTACTGAGCCCATGCTCTAGAGCCCCTGCTCTGCAGCAGGAGAAGCCCATACACAATACAGAGACCCTCGGAAAGCAAGGAGACCCAACCGGTCAGTCCTAAAGGATATCAGTCCTGAATATTCACTGGAGGGACTGATGCTGAAGCGGAAGCTCCAGGACTCGGGCCACCTGACGTGAAGAACTGACTCACTGGAAAAGACCCTGATGCTGGGAATGACTGAAGGCGGGAGAAGGGGATGACAGAGGATGAGATGGTTGGATGATATCATCGACTCAACGGATGTGAGTTTGAGCAAACTCTGGGAGGTGGTGGAGGACAGGGAAGAAGCCTGGTTCGCTGCAGTTCATGGGGTCGCAAAGGGTCGGACGCGACTGAGCGACTGAACAGCAACAACGATGCAGCACGTGGTAAGTACTTAATGCTCCCGAGTGAATAACCGCCGCCCAGGAGCTAGGCCAGTGACCTGGGAACAGGGCAGAGGCAGACCAAAGAAGACGCGTCTTGCCTCCCGGTTCAGAGAGGGGCCTGCGGCTCGCTGAAGGGTAAGGGCTGCGCTTGGTCCAACCTCAGGACTACTTGGGCCTGAGGGTGGATCTCCGCTCTGGGATTTGGTCTACCCAACTGTGTCATGAAAGGTCTTGACAAGGGGCCCTCTGATATTTCAACATCTGATGACACCCCATCCATCCCTCCGCAAATCCTTGTTACCTTGTTCCCCAGGAAGGTTCTGGGCAGCTGCCAATAATAGAGGCTTTCAGGAAGCAGAGGGAAGCCTTTGTAGGAGAGAGAGAACTAGGACAGAAGGACAGGCGGTGAGAGTGGAGGGAGCCGGCCAGGGGGCCAAGAGGGCAGAGGCGGCCTGACGGGGCGAGCACAGACCCGGGAGGGAGGCCCACCCCCGCCACCGCAGCGAGGCCTCGGCCCTGCTCTCTGGACAACTTGCTCCCTGCCGGTCTGGGTCCGGATACTCTGCGGCTCTCGCCGGCCGCGGCTTGGGTCGATATCTGCTCATATCTGGCACTGCGTCCCCTGTGGACCCCAGGATGATTGACGGGGCATCCCAGAGAACGTTTTTAAAATTTAGTGGCTATTCTGGTGCGGATTTAAAAATGCAAAACTAGCATAAATGAGCTAGTACAGGACTGGTGTAAAGGAAAAAAATTTGGAATAAATATCTGTCCAAGTAGGGTGCAGAAACGGACAGAATTTGTGACGCTGGTTCAGCGACAACTAAAGTCTAGTAAAACATGGTGCTTGGGGGAGGGGTCCCATGGTGGGTGACTTGGCACATACCTGGGCGCCCAATGCAGAAGACAGAGAAGCAGAGAAGGCGGAGGAGGAGGAGGAGGGGGAGGAGGATATATATANGGAGTGTTGGGAGGTGGGGGTGAACTGCAGGTCTAGATCTCTGAGGGCCTCAAATGCCAGGCGAAACGTTCAAGCTCTTGGGGGTGGGGGCGGGGGCGCTGACTGTCCCCTGGGGGCCTGTGTGAGGCAGAGTTGGGGGCTTCTGCTCCCTCCTGCTCAGGAGAGCTGGGCCCAGCCCACTTCCAGGGGCAGCCCCTCCTGCAAACTCCCCACTCTGCCCACGCCCGCCTCACCTCTCACAGTGACGCCCGCTGTGGCCTGGGGAACACGCATCGCAGGTGGGGTGGCCGTCTGTGTCCAGAAAGCAAGTGTGGGTGGCTCTGCGGAGGTAGGGGGCGAATTTCCAGTTAGAAAGTCAGCAGCTGTTCCTTCGGGTCCAGGACAGGAGGGTGAGGAGGAGGGGCCACTTGAATTAACACCTCCTGAGAGCCAGCTACATGCCAGGGTCTGCGCTAAGAGTTCCGTGGCTTCATCTCAGCCTCACAGTAGGGGCCAAGGTGTGTGTGTGTTGGGGGGATGATGGGGGGGTACTTCATTATCCCCATTTCACAGGTGAGGAAGTTGAGGCCTAGAGAAGGAAGTGTATCTCATACAAAGTGACACGGTGAAGAAGCGGTAAGGCCAGGGTTTAACCACTGCCTCTCAGGAGGGCCTGGGAGGAAGGGAATCTGGGACAGCACTGGACATTTCAGGAAGGGGCAGGTGCAGGCAGGGGCTGGACGCACTGGCCAGCAGCGGGCGCTCCGTGGCAGGGGCATGGCTGGCAGTCGTGTGGTGTCCCACGCTGGGCGTCTCCATAGTGCCCAGGCTGGCACTGCTCACACTGGGGGCCCTCTGTATGGTGCTGACACTCCTGGGGCAGGCAGACCGTGGGGTTGAGGCTGGGCCCCTGGAGGCCACAGACCCCTGGGGTAGGAGGGAAGGAGGGTGGAGCTCACCTGGCAGGTGCCTGTCTCGGGCTCACAGGCCTCGGAGTGGCCGTGGCAGCTGCAGCGTTCGCAGATGCCCAGGTAGAGGCCGCTGGGCATACGTGTGTAGCCTGTGTCACAGTCCTGGGCACGGCCAGAGGGACTTCCTCAGGGTCTGCTCTGGGTCGGGACCGCCGGATGGCCGGGGTGGGCTTGGGGAGGTGGGAGAGCTGGAGGAGGAGGGGCCAGAGCACCACCCTGGAGGGGGCTGGCTGGACAGGTGGGCAGGGCCTGGGCTCACCTGGCAGGACGGACCACGGTACCCAGGCGGGCAGGCACACTGCTCCACCTCCAGCGCAGGGTCCTGGCCGGTGTCCTCAGGCACGGCCACGTCCATGCTGATGCCGGAGACCCTGGGGGTGACACGACCCCGGAGTGGATGAGCACTCGCGCTGCACCTAGGTGCAGTCCCCGGGGTCCTCCGGTGATCACCTCGTTAATCCTCCCCCAGCCCTGCCCCGAGGTCCTACACGTGATCACCTGGTTAATCCTCCCGGCCGCGATGCTGCTGGGGCCCCGCCCAACTCTCTCTACCTGGTGCCCCTCTCTCAGCAGCTGCAAGGACTGTGGCGAAGGGCTTATACCCGCAACTTTCTCCAGGGAGTGAGCCTTCCTCACCAGGAGAGGCCCCACCAACCTACTCCCTCAGGGGGACCAATGACAGACTGGCCCAGGGTACAAAGGCCCTGCTGGCTCTGGCGGGATGACTCTGCAGGGCTCTGTGGTGATGAGACCCAGGCTGGTCTCTACCGGAAACTGCTCCCTTGCTGGCCACTTTCTCCTCCTGTCTCCCTTCCTCCTAGGTTCCCCTTGCCAATGACTTAAATCCCCATCTCTGGCTCTGCTCCTTGGGAACTCCACCTAATACAAGCCCTGTGGCAGAGGAGCTACTATAATCTCCGCTTTGTTGCTGTTGTTTAGTCGCTCAGTCGTGTCCGATTCTTTGCGGCCCCATGGACTGTAGCCCGCCAGGCTCCTCTGTCCAAGGGATTTCCCAGGCAAGAATACTGGAGCAGGTTGCCATTTCCTTCTCCAGGGGGTCTTCCCCATCCAGGGATCGAACCTGCGTCTCCTGCATTGGCAGACAGGTTCTTTACCCCTGAGCCACAGGGAAGCCCTACCATCTCCATTTCACAGATGAGAAAACGAGGCACAAGAAGGCTGCAGAGCTGGAAAGAGGCAGAGCTGGCATCTGCCTGCCCCACGCTGCACTGCTGAGCCTGGAGCCACCCCTAGTCCCTTCCTGCCCTCCCGCCCTGGCCCCGGACACCTGCTCTCAGCTGGCCGCTGGGTGTGGGATGCCTGGACCAGGAGGCTGTCGATGTCCGCTAATGCCATCAGCAGGTGCTCCCGCGTGGCCGGCTGTCCGTCAGGCCGCTGCCACGCTTGCTGCCAAAGAACGAGCTTATGGGCTGCAGTCCCGGACATCCGGACACCCCTGAGTGAAGGGCACAGGGAGCCTCCCTGGAGGTCTCCTAGGACCAGAGCTGCTCACCTCCCAGAAGGGCACGGTGAAGGTGCTAGGCTGGCCGGAGCTGGGCTGCTGGGAGCTGTGGTGCTCCAAGACGATGTTATTGCCCTGCAGGACCACCAGCGGCTGCCCGTGCAGGGGTGCAGAGCCAGGCTGGGGCCGCTGGGTCACCGTAAAGCGCAGCTCTCCGCCATAGGAGGTCACCTGGGACCCAAGGAGGAAGGCACTCAGCCAGGGCCCCCATCCTGGGGTCCTGCCGCTGCTCGGGTCGCAGCCCCTTCCTCAAAGGCCCCAGGCAGCTGCTGCCCACCTTGTCCCCCAGGAAGCGTGGAGGGAGGCTCCAGAAGTAGGGCCCAGGTGGCAGGCTGTGGAAGGAGGAGAAGACCAGTTCCCCGGGCGAGGGCGATGAGATGCCCTCGCTGGCATTGTGGGTGCCCGTGGGGTTGGTCAGGCTGAACCGAGTGGGCTCCTCGGAGGCCCCCAACACCTGGTAGAGGCGGGAGAAGAGGCCGGGGTGGGGGCCGTGGCCTGCCGCTCGGCCCTGGGCCCGCCCACCCCGGGCTCAGCGGCCGCCCATCTGGGAGCCCCGGCCCTCGCCTGGGTACCTGGGCGCGGCGCCAGGAGGAGCTGGTGCACTGGCGACTGACGCCCATGCAGAAGCACGTGAGGCAGCCGTCGGGGTTGCGCGCGCTCAGGTGGAAGGAGCCGGCCGCACACTCGTTGCAAAGGCGCCCCACCACGTTGTTCTGCAGGGACAAAGCTGGGAGCTGCGGGGGCCCNAGGTGGAAGGGGGGTTCAGGATTGGGAACTCATGTACACCTGTGGTGGATTCATGTTGATGTATGGCAAAACCAATACAGTATTATAAATTAAAAAAAAAATTAGAAAAATAAAAAGGTTGCTGAAAACATATATCTCTTTAAGGTTTGTAGGTATTATGAATGGTTATATGGAGAAATATGAAGGAACCTAAGTGACTTAGTACAACAATTTTTAAAAAGAGCAAAAATTACATGGCTTGAGAAGTGATTGAGAAAATACTCATGTAACAAGGTAATGATATAATTGATACACTTATTCTCCAGAGGCCATCCATGTTATCAAACAGGAAAAATGGAAATCGCATTCTACGTATGATTAAAATAAAGCCTTCTCTAATTTCAAAATGAAAAAACAATAGTGCAGTGGACCTTTGAACAACAATGTTTGAACTATGGGGGGGGTGTCCACTTACTCATATACTTTTTCATTGAAAACTGCAAATACTACAGGACCTCACAGTCCCTGGTTGGTTGTATCCATGGATCAGGGACACAGAGAACTGATTATAAATTTTACAAGAGCTAACACTTGCATTGTTCATAGGTTGACTTTATATCATGAACTAAATTCATAAAGTAATCTTTCTCCAATGAAATTCAATACCGAAAATACTTCCTCCTTGGAAGACTGGGTACTTGATTTTATCCTTTTTTCCCTTGCACCACTTCTCAGATGAATGTGATAAAACCTCTTCAAATGAATGTATGCAAACTCACCAGGTTACTCTGGCAGCTGGTACCAGAAAAGGCATTTATACAAAGTGGGAAAAAGGTGTATTAACCAGGCACATGACCTTACCTCAAGCACAAGAGCTTCTCCATTTTTCAACCATCGGTAGGAGGGTTTGGGCTTACCACTAGCCCGACATTCCCAGTAAAGACTGTCCNGTACCAGAAAAGGCATTTATACAAAGTGGGAAAAAGGTGTATTAACCAGGCACATGACCTTACCTCAAGCACAAGAGCTTCTCCATTTTTCAACCATCGGTAGGAGGGTTTGGGCTTACCACTAGCCCGACATTCCCAGTAAAGACTGTCCTCCACTGCTAACTCTACATCTTTTATGAGTTGAACCCAATGAGGCTTTGCTGCAATGAAAAAAAAAAAATTCAAACCACTCCACAATAAAAAACAAATACTTTATCCACATAAATATAAGTGGATATGACTGTGGGCAATAATAGATTAATGTAAACTAATGTAAGTGGCTAAAATTATATTTAATTCACTAGGTATTTACTAAGTGGGTATGTGAAACATTTCTAGATTTGAGAATGGATGTTACAAACTGCCCTTTCCTAAGTCAAATTCATTATGCTGTCTCTGTTTTCAAAATTCTGGGCACTGTATTACATTTTTCAGATATCAGCAGAAAAATGCAGGTACACAAACTATATAGATTTTCTTGTCCAAGTACATTTTTGAATTATGAGCTCACAACTGATGACAACTTAATATGTGAATGACAGAAGATACCAGTCTTAATTATGCACTAAAATTCATCATCAATAGAAGAGAAACTTGTACAGCAGAAGAAAAAAAATACTTCCTTCAAGTTAGAAATATCTCTTAATTGAATACAAACCAGTGAACATCTTATGAACCTCTGTGCAAATTAAAATGAAAGCAGGGAAAGATGGATAAATTCGTTCAATTTGAATCAAATGATTTTTTATGAAAAAGAAGTAACTCATGCAACCTTAAATTATGTATGCAAATCAGTTGCATCAAGCGGATTTATCATTTTTACTTACATTTTGAAGACACTTGGGAAGTTCTTTTACAGATGAAAGCAACATACCACTCACAATGAAAGTCACTCAACATTCAAAGTATATTCAGCCAAATCTCAGTCTGTGTTTTAGCTCTGAGACTAGGTNACCAGGCTCCTGTGTCCATGGGATTTCTGAGGTAAGAACACTGGAGCAGGTTGCCATTTCCTTTCTTAGGGGATCTTCCCGACCCAGGGATTGAACCCGGGTCTCCTGCCTGGCAGGTGGATTCTTTACCAGCTGTGCCACCTGGGAAGTCCTGGTTAAAATAACTCCTGCTACTATTAATGGACTGTTTAATGCACTGCGCTAGTTTCTATTCAACCAGCACCTCGTTTAATTTCTTGAAGTCCCTTGAGAGGGATGCACTATTTCCATGCTTCACGCAAGGAAACGGAGGCTCAGGGATGGGAAATGATTGACATAGTGACATGGGTGACCAGCTTGGTGATCCACTCCGGGATGGAAGATGGGAGTAAAGTGCTTGATTACCAAGTCTGTCTGCTTCTTTGTTCTGCAGACACCTGAGGCTCCTGCTCTCAGGCAAACCATTTCCCCCCTCTGAGCGCCCATCTCCTCACCTCCAAATCAGTGATGCTAATAGCTACGCCATTGTGTCAACGTGGAATGAAACCATGGTCAGAGCAAAGGTCCGCTGGTCACACAAAGGATGGACCTGAGCCTGGAACCCAGGTCACCTGCCTCGAAAACCAGTTGCTCCTTCCTGATGCTGGGCCACTTCTCATGAGGAGGGGGAAGTCTAGCTAGCTAGACCCACTGGCCTGCAGTGGAGGCCACCACCCACTGGCCAAGGAGCCAGGGAGAGGATGCAGCCTCCTTCCTCCTCCTCCTCCTCCCAGCTGTGGGCTGGAACCCAGGGCCCCCGGGGTGAGGGGTGGAGCTCACACGTACCTTGCAGAGGCAGGCCTCCCCGGAGGACCCCGTGCTGCCTCGCTCATCACAGCGCACAATCTGCTGGTCTGGAGACGCAAAGTTGGTGTTGGCAGGGAAGGTGGGAATAAGATGGACATAATCTGGACAGAACGGGGGGGATGTGGGGCACTCCCCAAGGACCAGGGGGAGTTTGTGCTGGACCAGGGCCTCGGGCCTGGGGGCGGGAGGCCTGGGAAGGCACCAGGGATGGTGTATGCGATACTCACTGGTGGGCCTGCACTTCCCGTTGGGCTGGATGGGGTTGCCCTCGTAGCCGGCAGCACAGCTGGGGGAGACAGAGGGTGGTCACAAGCGTTCCCAGACCCCCCACCCACTACAGCCTGCTTCTCCCGGCCCCTGCCAGCTCCCACTCACCTCTCACAGCGGCGGCCTGTGTAGCCTGGGGCGCACGCATCACACGTGGCTTGGCCGTCCGTGTCCAGGAAGCAGGTGTCCGAGAACCTGTGGGGATGAGGCGGACAGGACGTGGGGCAGGGCTGCAATGCGGGGCCGGGCCAGGGCTCACAGGCCCGCTCTGGGAGTGACCGTTGCCCACAGGGACACAGCAGGCCACGAGGCCCATCTGCCCTTTTTAAACATTTTTTTCAAGATATTTTATTTATTTTGGCCACTCTGTGAGGCATGTGGGATCTCAGTTCCCCAGCCAGCGTTTGCACTCAGGCCCCCTGCAGAGGAAGCAGATAATCTGGACCACTGACCACCAGCCGGGGGAGTCCCGAGGCCCGCCTCCACTAGAGCTGCAGCCTCACCGTGGCACTAGAGAGACAGAGGGGCCTGCTGCACGGAACAGGAGGCAGGCCCAGAGAGGTCGGGGGGCTGAGGGCCATTTATCGACCAGGCGAGCCTCCGAAACCAGGTCTCCCGCCTCCCTGCCCATAGGATGCTCCGGGCCCACTCCCCTGCCCGAGCTCCCTGCCCGCGCTCCATGCCCGCCTGACCCTCTCGAGCCGGGCCTGACCTGCGGGAGGCGTCAATGTATGGGCAAGGGCAGGGCCGGCAGGCAGTGGCTGTGGCCTTGGTGGCGTCCCCGAAGAAGCCCGCCTTGCACTTGTTGCACTGCGGCCCCTCTGTGTTGTGCTGGCAGTTCTGGGGGAAGGGGAGGGAGGCGCTCAGGTTGGGCGGAGCAGCCCTGTGCCCACCCCGCTCGACGTGCAGCCACACTGGACCAGACGGGGGTCCATGAGGGTGGGCCTCTGAGGCTGTCTGGATCAGTGTCTTCGGTCATGCAGGAATTGCCCCACAGCTTTGCAGACAGGGGAACATCAGCTCCATCCCGACGGGGAGTTTATCACCCCACATGGCAGCCTGGCCCATAGACGGTTCCAAATACCTGCTCTGTATTGACCTAAACCCACATTCTCCTTCCAACCCGTACCCACTGGCCAGTTCGCCCTCTGTAGGCGGTTCCTTCTACCCCTGATAGCTGTTCAGGGACTTGGGAGATAATTGTTTTCCCTGCTTAAACCTTCTCTCAGCTCCCAATTCCAGCTCCCTCCACCATTCCTAAGAAATAATGTAAGATTTATAGGCTCCTTCCTGTTAGGAACGGCCTGCTTAGGGCCACGCTTTATGCCGTATTCTCCAGGAGTGATTGATTGGACCAAAGTGAAGAGTAGGACTTTCACCTCCCTTATCTGGACAGAATATTTCTGTTAATGCATCCAGAGGTCACGAGAACTTGTGTGGCCGCCACAGCAGTAATTCTAGAGGCTTGTGCTGAGCTTCCGGGCCCAGGGAAGCCTCAGCTGGAGCCTCCCACCCTGCTCTTGCCTAGCCAGTATCCAAGCGCCAGAAAGTCTCAGCTGGAACCGCCTACCCTGCTCTTGCCTAGCCAGTATCCAGTGCCAGATGGCACAACTCACCAGGCAGTGACCATACACAGGGTCACAAGAGCTGGCGTGGCCATTGCAGTTGCAGCCAGAGCAGGTGCCCAGGTAGGGCCCCCCAGGCACCCGGGTGAAGTGGGCATCACAGCTCTCACAGGACAAGCCGGAATAGCCGATGGGGCATCTGTGGGGACAGAACCAAGACGGCGGCTGCAGGGACCGTGAAGCCTGGCGGTTTCTCCCCGGCCTCTGCCAGGGCCTCTGCGGTCTCTGATCCGGCTGGGTCAGGCACCTGCACTCCTCGACGCTGTGGGCGCGGCCGTGGCTGGTGGCGTAGGTGACGGTGGTATCCATGGCGACGTCGCTCAGCCCCACGCTGGCCATCTTGTGGTCGTACACCGTCTGGATGAGCACTGCCTCCAGGCTCTGCAGCACCTGCAGCATCTCCGCCCGCTGCACCGGCCGGCCAGACTCATGCACCCAGTGCTCCTGGGTGGGAACAAAGGTCGGGGTGTGGGGGGAGGTCGTGCATCAGCACCTGCCCAGACTGTGCCCCCGGGGGAGCAGGCCCCACGCACCTCAGAGAGCTGGACCTGGCGCTGGTTCGGGACCCCCGGCTGGGTGGGCGTGTGGCCCCGGGAGAGCAGGCGGTGGCCGGCGCCCACAAGGACCACATCCGGCCGCTGCACTGGCTCCAGCGTGCCACGCGCCAGCTCATAGCGCACCCTGAAGCGCAGGGAGCCACCGTAGGAGTCCACCTGGCCGGGACAGGGCGGATCAGGGCTGGGCAGCCGTGGGCACACGTGATGCTCACTGGGTGCCTCCGCCCAGCTTTAGAGGGAGCGGAGTACAGGCAGGCTCCGAGCACAGATTTGGGGTACTGGGCCCCTCCCCACCCAGGGTGGCCCTGGCACCTTGTTGCCCAGGAACTGCTCAGGCAGAGCCCAGAAGGAGTCGTGGATTAGGAAGCGTCGGGACAGGTCGACCAGCTGGAACTCCTGCAGAGCGGTGTCGATCTGCAGCTGGGTGGATGAGACGGGTGGCACACCGGGCTGTGCGGGCATCGTCACGTTCACGCCTGGGGGGCACAGGGGAGGGATGAGTGCCATGAACGTGCCTGCCCGCGACAGCCACCCGGGTGATAGTCCAGAGAGACGGGAAATTCTGAGAGAAGTATGACTTACAGGGAACGTCAGTCTCTCTCCCAAAGTCAAATAAAAGCCAAGTTTTTTTTTCCCCCCTACTGAATTCCTGGAGCAGCATTTCCCAAAGCCCTCTCCAGGCAAAGCCAATGCTGCCAAACGATAGTGGGGAACCATTTGGGAGCCCCAGGGTCAAGGAATCTCTGCTGCAGGATTTCTCAGAGCCTTTGCTTGCCAATAGATCCGTGGACTGTTAGGGCTGGAAGAGCCCTCAGCGGGTAGAAGGCTACACTGGACTCAAGAATGGGTGCCCAAGTCCTGGTTCCACCACCATCCAGGTGTGTGAGTCTGAGCAAAGGCCTCAGTTTCTCTATCTGTAAAATGGGGGCAACAGTGGTTTCCATCACAGGGTTATCAGGAAGCTAAAGTGAGCAGACCGATACGAAATGCTTAAAACAGAGTGGAACACAAAGGAAGTGCTCAAAAACTCAATAGCTGTTACTGTGGCTGTTACTGGGTCCTTGGGTCCAGCTGTGTCCTATACACACACACACACACACACACACACACACACACACACACACACACACAGGAATTCTCTCTGCAGCATCCTCTCGGGTCTCTAGGGCAGCACTAACCATCCGAGAGAACTTTCTGCAATAACGGAAATGTGCCTGAACCCAAGTCCGTCTGAAGTCGAGACTCATGGCCACCCTGCCTCTCAGAGTGCGAGAGGACTGAGGCCAGCTGCCCGACTTCACGTTTGGGAAAATAGGCCCAAAGAAGCCAAGAGTCTCAAAGTCACACAGGCAGTAGTAAGTGGTGCATCAAGAAGTCGGCTCCAGGCTAAGAATGTGCCAAAGCCTGGCTCTTAGCTCTGGGTCACTAGAGCCTCCCCATCCTGCAGGACGTGGACGCTGGGGGTGACAACAGGGAGCTGGGCACTTCCCACGGACAAAGCACTATTCTGAGCAGCTTACGCGCACCAGGTCCTTATAACAGCCTGGGTGGGTGATGTTTTATCCTCGTTTTGTAGATGAGAAAACTGAGACACCAGGTAGGTAACTTGGCCAAGGGCCCACGGCAGTGAGGGTCAGAGTCTGAACCCGGACTGTGACTCCACGGCCCGCCCTCTTCATCAGCTAATGCAGACGGGTATCATTTCACTTCTCCTAAAAGAGCTTGTTTTCCCCCTGAAATGCTTTTCCCACAGGGCTCGGCATTTCTTCAGCAACCCCGCGTGCCTCCCTGGACTGGCTCCATCTGTCCAGAGCACAGGCTGCTTTCCCAACTGTCTGCCCTCTGCGCCTGCAGGAGCCCGGTGCCATCTCCCGCCCACCAACGCACCCTTGAAGTCGTTGGGCTGGTCAAAGCGCAGCCGGATCTGGTCCCGGAAGCGGCGGCTGCTCTGGCACACGTTGGTGACGCCGAAGCAGAAGCAGGGTAGGCAGGAGGCGCTGTGCTCCAGGTAGAAGTGCCCGTCAGGGCAGGGACCTGTGGGGCGGCATGGGAGTGGGCTGTAGCTGGTCCCTGGTGGGCGAGCCCGGCTCCCGTCCACGCCTGGTGCCCGCTGCCTTGGTGGGCCATACCCCGCTGCGGGATGAGCTCCAGGACACCGTCGGGAATGCCGAACACCATGCCTCGGGCGTTCATGGCCTCGCAGGTGTAGGCGCCCTGGTCTGCCTCCTTCACGTCGTGGATGGTCAGCGTACCGCGGCCGCCCTCACTGGTCACTGTCACCCTGGTGGGCCCCCCCCCCCCGAGACAGGAGGCAGGGGTCGGGCCGGGACGGCTGGCGGCACCTNGCTGATACAGAGACGCAGTGAGGGCGTGGTGGGGAAAAGCGGAGGAGAGGCGAGAAGGCGGAATGGAGGGAGGGAAAGACGGAGGCATGGACGCGGAGATGGGGTGTCCAACAGACAGAGTGGGGAAAGGTTGGAGAGAGGGAACCAGGCGCGCAGCAGACAGTCACACAGACAGCGGGACGGAGACAGCCCAAGGCAGGGCAGGCAGGCGCCACAGAGACGACCAGACAGGCTGTCGCAGGACAGACAAGAGCCGGAGAGACACAGAGGCCGTCGGAAGACGGGAAGCAATGGGGTGAGGGGAGCTGGGCGGGGTCCCAAGGTAGGGGGAGGCAGAGCCAGGGGCTGGCTGGGATGGGGTACTGGCACTCAGGGCTTGGGGGTACGGGGCTGGGACAGAGCTGAGGTGAGCCACGCCCCTGCCCGAGGGAAGAGGAGAGGGAGGAGGCGTCTCAGATGCTCCGCCGTCTGGGCGTGGCTCAGCTTACGGTACTGCCCTTGGGCAAGGCCGAAGCCCGCCCACGGACCCTGGGAGTCAGGGAGGCTTACATGTGACCTCTGGGGCTAGATTCAGCCCAGCTGCCTGGACCTGCCTCAAGGGTAGCGGGCTGGAGCCAACGCTGGGGCCTGAAGGGCCTAAGTCCCCACACCTTCCCATGGATGAGCCCCACTCACCAGGAGAGGCTCCTGNTTACATGTGACCTCTGGGGCTAGATTCAGCCCAGCTGCCTGGACCTGCCTCAAGGGTAGCGGGCTGGAGCCAACGCTGGGGCCTGAAGGGCCTAAGTCCCCACACCTTCCCATGGATGAGCCCCACTCACCAGGAGAGGCTCCTGCCCTGCGCTTGGGCACCTCACCCCCACACCAACCCGCTGCCTCCTCTCACTCCCCCTGCCCCCGCCTCTGCCTTCTCCCGACCACCGCCCACCGCAGCTTCTCAGGGGGGCAGGAGGGCTAGCAAGACCCACTCAGAGCAGCCTCGTGGGACGAGGTCCTGGATGTTTCTGAAGGGACAGGGTGGACGGGACCAGGGTCCCAGCAGGCAGCCTCGGCAGGAGGCAGCTCCAGGTCATTCTAGGGATGCCTTGTGTGCCTGGGACCCGTCTGACACCCACACTCCAGCTCCACCCAGATCCCAGCAGCTGTAGCCCTGCAGAGACGGACATGGGGAGCAGCTTCAGACGGGGGTCTGAGTTCCAAGTGCTGGGAGGTCATGGGCAGGACCGCGCCACCCAGGGGCCAACCCTCCAGTCTGTACTGGCCCAGGGAGGACGCCCCCCTCTCCAGCACTGGGTGGCCCCGAGGCACCGGGCAGAAAGGAGATGACCCCACCACCCCAGACTCATCCCAACCCGCTGGGGTGGGCAGCGCTGGGGACGCGGCAAGGCCGCCCAGCGATGCCTCCAAGCTGAGCTCCATCCTTGGCCCCGATCACCCTGTCCCCAGGTACTCCTGGAGAAGGCAGCAGGAACCATATGGTACCCCTGGGTCTTGTGCCAGCTCGTTCTTTCTCTGCCCAGAATCCCAGGGTGGGAGAAAACAGAGACTCTGAGCCCCCTCCCCACGCGGGGCCAGCCCCTGCTCTGCCTGCATGTGGGGTGCTGGCAGAGCGGGCAGCTGATCGAGGCCTGATTCCTTCCCCCCTGTGAAGCCAGCCCTCTTTCCCCTCAGCCCAGGAACCCTGGCTTCTCAGCAGGTGAGCCAACCTCAGTCAGGTTCCCTTCCAAGCCTGGCTCCTGGCCTATCAGAATGCCTGAGCCACAGAGCCCCTCGGTCCACCCATCCCTGCCCCGCTCCGCATCGGTCACCCCAAGGAGGCCTCTGGGGAAGGACTCCACGGCTGAGCCGCCCTGGGAGGTGAGATTCTGGCTTTAGATGCTGAGCAGCTGACACTCAGTCCCATCGGAACTGGGCATTTCCCAACACAGGCAGGAAGAGAACCCGGACACCCCCAACCTCGTAGGGACCGGTCAATGAAGGCACACAGCTGTCATTCAGTGGGGATGAGACGGCCCCCATGGCAGGTGCAAGGACGCCTCAAGGCCCTCAGCCCAGGAGATGGAGCCTCTGGGGCTGGGATTCCCCAGGGGGCAGGCTGGGGGCCTGTGTGCTGTCCCCAGATACTTACCCATCTGGAAGTCTCCGCTGCCCAGGTCTCCGCTGCCCACACCATCTACAAGCAGAAGAAAGACTTTTTCAGCAACAACTAATCTTCGTTGAGTACCCACTGGCTGTCAGGCGCGGCTCTGGGCACCCAGTACACGGTGGGGAAGATCATGGTGGGGAAGATCATGAAAACATAGCTGTTGGGACTTCCCTGGTGGTCCAGGGGTTAAGACTGGGTGCTTTTAATGCAGGGAACTCAGGTTCGATCCCTGGGTGGGGAACTGAGATCCCACAGGCCGTGCGGCTTGGCATAAAAAGCGAAAGTGAAAGTTGCTCAGTTATATCCAACTCTTTGTGACCCCATGGACTGTAGTCCATGGAATTCTCCAGGCCAGAATACTGGAGTGGGGAGCCTTTCCCTTCTCCAGGGTATCTTCCCAACCCAGGGATCGAAGCCAGGTCTCCCACATTGCAGGCAGATTCTTTACTAGCTGAGCCACCAGGGAAGCCCGACATGAAATAAAACAGCTGTAGTCTCCCCTCCACACATAGGCAGGGCTGCCTGTAAAAACTGTAGGAAGCCTCCATTAATGACAGTGTGGTCCAGGCTGGATGGAGTGGGCGGGGCCAAGTCAGATCTGCCTCTAGGTGAGGATGGGAGGAAGTGGAGTAGGGGGGTCTCAGGGGCCATAACCACCCTCTACTGTGCATTGCCCATCACCTTCCCCTTAAGTCTAGCTTATCCTGGGCTGTGCGGAGAAGCAGCCACCAGCCTGGGGTCACACAGGTGTCAGTGAGGGGTCCTGGGCTCACTGGGACCAAGGCTCAGGATGCACACAGCTCTTAGCCCATTTCTTTTTTTCCTAAATTTTTTTTTTACATGCCCTGATGGCTCAGAGGTTAAAGCGTCTGCCTGCAATGCGGGAGACCTAGGTTTGATCCCTGGGTCGGGAAGATCCCCTGGAGAAGGAAATGGCACCCCACTCCAGTACTCTTGCCTAGAGAATCCCATGGACGGAGGAGCCTGGAGGGCTACAGTCCATGAGGTCACAAAGAGTCAGACATGCCTGAGCGACTTCACTTTCACTTTCATAGTTGCTATACATTATACAGCTTACAGGTATACAATACAGTGATTCACAATTTTTTGGGGGGGAAGGGGTTGATGCGTGTGTGCTGCAAGATCTCAGTTCCCTGACCAGGGATTGAACCCAGGCCCTAGCAGTGGAAGCGCCTAACCACTGAACCGCTGGTGAATTCCTATAATTCACAAGTTTTAAAGGTTATACTCCATTACAGTTCTTATAAGATATCAGCTATATCTTATGTGGTACAACATGTCCTTGTAGCTTACTTTATATCTAAGAGTTAGTGCCTTTTAGTCTCCTACCCTTATATTGCCTCTTCCCCTTTCCCCACATCCACTGGTAATCACCAGCTCGTTCTCCACATCTGTGAGCCTGTTTCTTTTTTGCTATATTCACTAGTTGTATTTTTTAGACTCCTCATACAAGTGATATCATACGGTATCTGTCTTTCTCCAACTGACTTATTCCACTTAGCACAATGCCCTCCAACTCCATCCATGTTGCCACAAAGGGCACAATTTCATTTTTTTTAACTGCTAGGTAGTACTCCACTGCCTATATGTACCATATCTTCTTTATCCAGGCATCTGCTGACGGACACTTAGGTTGCGTCCCTATCTTCTTAGTCCATCTCGAGAGGGGCAACCTTGGGCCAGTATCTTGGGGCCTCCTTCAGGACGACTGGGAAGCGCCCAAGCTCCACCCTGACCCCTCCACTCCCGGCCCCCAGGACGGCCTGCTCACCTCCGGAGGCCTCATCAGCCAGGAAGTCCTCGTCGTCAGAAAGGTCTGCGTAGCTCCAGCCAGCCCGGCCGGCTGTGACTGTTTCTGCATCTTCCGGCAGGGACAAGCCGTCGTATGCCCTCAGCCCGTGGGTCACCTGTGGGACACCACCCAAACAGCTGTGTCAAACTCTCCAATTCCTGCCAAGCCTGGGGCCCCTCTTCTCAAAGAGGGACCCAGAGTCCCACCCCAAGGCCCTCCTTGACCCCAGTGGTCAAGTCAGATGTGGTTTGGCAAAGACAGTCAGGCTGAGGCTATACCACTGTTTTTGACTCAGTTTCCCCAAATCTCATTAGCCACTGAATAAATCCTCAAATAAACAAATAGTGAACTTACACTTTTTTTTCTTTCTTTCTTTTGTGGCCACACTGCGTGGCTTGCAAGATCCTAGTTCCTTGACGAGGGATCAACCCTGAGCCCCCTGCAGTGGACGCACAGAGTCCTAACCACTGGACCACCAGGGAAGTCCTGACAATACACTTAAAACCGCTTTGGTAAGTGACAACTCCTCCTCCCTCGGGAGAAGGCAAGTGATATCCAGGGCACGAGTTAGGGGGCCGGGAGACACAGGCAGGTAGAGGGTGACCGGGGCCGGTGCGGATGAGGGGTGTGGGCAAGTGACAGGGTGGCCAGGGTTCAGCACAAATGGGAGACAGAAGCAGAGGTGGAGGGGGAGTCAACCGAAGCTGTGACCTCCACCAGCGCCTCCCCCCCCCACACCCCGCCCCAGCCATCTTGGCCACTTGTCTCTGCCTCAGCCTGGCCTCCGAGTCTCCAGGCCACAGGGGACACATTCCAGCCACGTTGGAGATCAGCTCTGGCACTTGTGGCCACACTGACCGGCTCATCTGTGCACCCAGGGGCGGGGGTGGAGCCCAGCAGCTGGGCTGAAAGGGGGCAGGTCACCATGGTGTCAACTCCACGTGACCTCGGGTGGCACTGAGCCCAGCACGAGCTGCAGCTCGGTTCAACACAGGGGCGGCTCGGACCCCGCACCCAGCAGGCCGGCGCAGAAGGGCCCCAGCGGCCGTGACCCCTGTTTCTCAGGGGTGGGTGGGGCAGTGAAGGCCTCTTTCCCCTTAGACAATATCATGTGTGTGTGTGTGCACGCTGAGTTTTCTGTTGTGTCCGACCCTTTGCAACCCCATGGACTATATAGCCCACCAGGCTCCTCTGTGCATGGAAATTTCCAGGCAAGAATACTGGAGTGGGTAGCCATTCCCTTCTCCAGCGGATCTTCCTGACTCAGGGATCAAACCCACATTTCCTGCACTGGCAGGTGGATTCTTTACCACTGTGCCACCTGGGAAGCCCCTAGACCAGACGGAGGCGTTTCCAAAGGAGTTTTACAAGATAACGGAGAGGAAAACAAACCGAGCGGAGCCGAAGGGAGCTGCAGTGTCTCCAAGCACAAGGGTGCGCGGGTCTACACGTCCAGTGCCAGACGGCCTGGCATGAGTGTCGGCCTCAGCCCTATCTGGGGAGCCCAGCCCGGCCAGAAGGAAATAGGTTCCCTTGTAAAAACCAAACCCAGCCCTCACTGGCTAGACAAGGAGAGACACCCAAGGAGAAGGAAAAAAACCAGACAGTCAGTCCCTCTCCTTCACACCGACTGCGTCCCTGGAGCCTCTGGCCTTTTCTCACGCTGGTCCCTCTGCTGGAATGCCCCTCCTCCTTTTGTTTAACTGGCTAACTCCCATCCATCCTCCAAAACTCAGCTAAACACCACCACCTCCTCTAACTACTCAGTCACAAATCAGAACACATTCCGATAGGCCTGGAAACAGGGATGAATTTCAAACACTTTGTGCTGAGCGAAAGAAGGCAGACAGAGAAAACGCCATACTGTACAATTCCACTTCAACGAAACTCCGGCGGGGATCAGTCTAACCTATAATGACAGGANCCATTACTGAACTGTACACTTAAAATGGGTATGTTTCATTGCATATACTTTATACTGCAATAAAGATGACTCAAAAGAAACTCTCTTCTGGGAGTAGTTATGACTCCTCTGCCCCCAGGCTGGGTTCTGGACCGTCTGGGGCTCACCGTGGAACGGCTGTACCTGCACTGGAATGACAGCACCTTGAAAGCAGAGACTGTGATGAGCTCATCTATGCTTTCTCAGCAGACCATGTTCAATAAGTGCTTGAATGAATGGACAGAAGTGTCATCACCTATTCATTCCAGCTGCTTCCTGAGCATTACTTTGCTCTGAAGGTACCACTCAGCCCCGGCAGTCTGCATGTATCTCCCTCCCTGGGTCATCTTTGTTTTGGCAGTGCTACCAAGCCTTGTGGAAGGCCTGCACCGTCCATGTCTATCCCCTGCTATAGTCTTAAGCCCCTTCCCCTCACAATCCATGGGCAAATTCCTCCTCTTGTTCCTTCTCTCCCTTCCCTCTCCCTTTGGTCAAATGCCCATTCCTGCCCTGGGTGGCCAGTGGACTTCTGGGCCTTGCCCATGAGGTCTGCATCCAGGAATAAGCTTTAGAACCTCCAGGAGCTGGTGAGAAATAGATTCTTGGGCTCTTCCTCAGAGACACTGAGTCATCTCCCCACCCCAGGTGGGAGGGTTAATGTCATGCCTGCTCAGGCACTCTGACACTCACTGGTTAAGAACCACAAGACCAGTCCAGCATCAGAGGTTCTCCCTTCTCTCCTGGCTAGGGGTAAAGAGCAATGTTCCTACCCCTTGGGTGGGTCCTACGCAGGCCCTGATTGGCCTAAGGGGAGTGTGAGGCTAGGGCTGGTGCAGGGGCTCTGACTCTGGGCAGAGGCTAGCGGGGCAGGATCCTCCCCAGTTGGGGAGGATTCTCTTTGCGTCACTGTCAGCCCTCCCCCTCCCACATGCAAACAAGGCCGTGGATGGCACACCTGGGGCACAGAGATTCCTGGCCCCCCAGAGACACCAGGCCACTGTCTGGAAAAGAAAACCCTGGTGGTAAGCGAGGTCCAGGGCTTTTCTGCAGGGAGGGAGAGGCCACTGGGGCTTGGGACTGGACAGGAAATAGCAACACGAGATTCATCTTGGGAAAAATGTTGGGAACACACATCTACAGTGAGAGGGGAGAATCCAGAGCATGTCGGGCCCTGGACCGGAGCCCCCTCCACCCCAGGGAGCCGGGGCAGCGGGCTCATCGCAGGCCAGCCTGCCCCGCTCGCAGCCCTGATCCCACAGTCTAAGGCTCTGGGGTCAGATAAGGGCCTGCAGCAAGGGACAGGCCAGCAAGAGCAGAGACTTCACTTGCGAAAAGCTGAAGATCAAGAGGTTTTAGCAGCTGTATTTCACATCTGGAAAGGGAAATGCCGCCAGACCGGAAAGAAGCTTCCAGAAAGAGACCCAGAGTCTGAGACTTGATCACTGAAGGGAATTTGGATTCAGACCTGGAAAGTTCTGAGTATACGTGGGGAATAAAAAGAACCCACAGTCACTGAGCACTTCCTACGTGACAGGCACTCTAAGGATTCTGTAGGTGGTAACCCAGGTTAAGGGTCAAGTAGTCCCGCTGTAAAGACGGGGACATGTGAGCAGAGTCAGGAATGTGGGCAGAGCTGGGATTTGAACCCTGGTGGTCTGGCTCCAACATCTAAGCCCTTACACTGTGCCACACCACCTCTGTAGCCAAGGCTGGGGAGGGAGCGAACCCACCGAAGTCACTGAGAGTCACTCCCACAAAGCCTCTCAACTACACTGCAATTCACAGTTTACAGAGCATTTCCTTGGCCACAGAGTCACTTGACCCTGACAGTGACCCCCTGAGAGGGATGAACTGGTGTGAATGGCCCCCACTGGCTGGCAGGCTTAGACCCAGGACCTCGGAACGCCCTACCCCAGCCCCTGCTTCCCAGGAAGGCAGGTGGGGCTGCCGCTGGGCCTCCAGGCCAGCCGTGAGGGCAGAAGCTGCAGGCAGAGCCAAGAGGTTGGCCGGCCTCCATCCCCAACGGGACCAGCTCCCAGGGACGCCTGAACCGGCAGCAGCCTGGACGCATACAGTGGGTGCTTAAGGTCCCAACAAGGGCCGCCAGTGGCTGCAAGGTCACAGGCAGAAATAGAGCCCAGGTTTCCTGCCCCCAAGCCTGTCTCCGGCTGGAGGGAGCCCTGCTTCCTCCCAGAGGAACCCAGCACTTCAGGCGGGCATTGCAGCCGGATGGCGGGGCCTGAGAGGAGGGGTCTAGAGAGCAGACCTGGGACAGAGAGGAAGGAGTCAAGCAGAGAGGGGGATTTTCCAGACTCTGCAGGCGAGGGGAAGGTGGGGGCGGGGGGGCGCTGACTCATACCTGCCGAGGACTATTCTGGAGGGCTGAGAACAATTTCATGGGGTGGAGTTGTAGGCAAGGTGCACCCCTCAATGGCCTGGCNAGGAGTCAAGCAGAGAGGGGGATTTTCCAGACTCTGCAGGCGAGGGGAAGGTGGGGGCGGGGGGGCGCTGACTCATACCTGCCGAGGACTATTCTGGAGGGCTGAGAACAATTTCATGGGGTGGAGTTGTAGGCAAGGTGCACCCCTCAATGGCCTGGCCCTCGCTGAACACAGGCAGGGTGAGGCGTCCAACAGGCAGAGGACTTCTGGGAGACCACCGCCCCCAGAGGCAGGCCCCACAGTGCGATGCGGTCACCCATGGAGCTCCAGGTCCAAGTCCCGCCAAGGCCCTGGGGGACAGGGAACAAAGGCTGGGCCCTCCTCCCCTGGCCTGGGTGAGGATGCCAACCAAGGGAGGGGGCCAAGGATGTCTGGGAAGGGTGCGGTGTGAAAGGCCAAGCCATGGCAGAGGGGTACCGAAGGCAGAGGTTTGCGGCGCCAGGGGAGGTCCTGATACACACAGAGGATACAAGGTGTGGGGGTTTAAAAAGGAGTGTTTAAGTGAGGATTACGGGATCTCGCAGAGGTCACGTGTATAGAAGAGTTTCTGGTGCTGCTAAAATCCAAGCCGTAGGAAGCTGGTGAAGAGCTGACAGTAAGAATGGTCATTGTCCACTGAGGGCTTTCTTGATGTTAGATCTTGTCCTAAACAGTGCCTGTACCACCTCAGTTAATCTTCACAGCAACCCAGGGTTTGGTGGTGGAGGGGGCGGGGATGAAGGGGGGAGCGGTGGCTGGCATTACGGGGCTCCTGTCCCTCATCTGTGATAAGAGAAATCCAAGGAGCTCTGAAACCCAAGAGTGGGTTATTTTTCTTTTTTAATAAGTTTGTAGCAAGCTCTTTTGGCATCAAGTCCTGACCTAAATCGACATGAAGCTATGAAGAGCTTATTTACTCCACGCAGGGTGAACAGTCACAGGTTTTGTTGCAGCAATAGTCACGTGTTTGAATATGGGGTATTGCCCCAAACTCTACTGAGGATGTCACATCCCAGCTGAACCACTCTATGTTACCTTTCTCAAGTTCAGAGACTTCTGAATTCCAAGACATGGCTGACCTCGTGGGTCTTGATTAAGAGACTGTGAACGTACAACTGTTATTTCCATTTTGCAGATGAGGAAACTGAGGTTCAGAGAGGGTCATCTGTGTAAACAGAATCAAGCAAGTAAGGGCCTCTGCCTGGTACCTTGTATACAGTAAGTGCTCAATAAGCAATAGAATTAACATCATGCAGGGGGTACAGGTAGAGGTGAAGAGTTGAGGGGTGATCGGGGATGCACAGGAGTGGGGATATGGGCTCAGGCGTAGGGTCACCTTCAGGTCTGGGGTGAAGGGAGGTGCCTGGCTCCTCTGCCCAGGCCCTGGGCTGCCTAGCCGGGCAGAGCCTGGCTGAGCAGGAAGCTTGCTATGAGGGTTCAAGTTGCCTGCTTGTTCTGAGGCTGACTCTGGGAGGACTGGTGAAGGAGAACTTCTCCAGCGACACCCCTCACAGGTCTTGGGCAGCCAGCCCACCTCCCACCCTGTCTCCGTGGTCCAGGCCTGGGGCTGAGCCCTCCACCCCCCACCCCCCACAGCTGGGCAGGAAGGTCTGAGCATCACAGCCCCCAGGGAGCCTGCAGCCGCCCAGGGCAAGGCTCCAGGCATCTGGGCTGGAGTGAGCTCACGCCATCAAAATCCAGAGACAGCGGAGGGGTGGGGGACAAATGAGCCACCACTGCCCACCTGCCTTCTGCCAGCACAGTTTCTGTTCCTCCCCCATCTACAGTGGAGGGACCAGCACCCAAGCCACCCCCCGAATCTCCAGCGAGGGCCCTGAACTCAGACGAGGCCCCCCTCCCACTCTGCTATGATGCGGGCTCCCTGGGAAACCCACCACGCAAGCACCGCCCCCACATACACACTCTGCTACAACCCCGGCCCCCACGCAGGGGCCAAGGTGCCATGCCCCACCCCCAGGCCACCGGGTACCCTGTCCCCGGGCAGCAGACGGCAAAAGGGAAGGAATCTGTCAGGGCAGCAGTTTGTTGTGCAAACTGCCAGGGGCGGGAGGGCCCGACACAAAGGCCAAAAGGCCTTTAATCCCCTGGCAGGCTGAGAGGGGCGCCGGGCCGGAAAGGAGGTGGCCACAGCCTCCTCGGGCATGCCTGCACTGCCCGTGCCACACGGGAGCCCTGCCAGCTTCCCACACTCGGGCTCCCAAGGCAGCAGGACCTTCGCCAGCCAGGTGGCCAGGAAGAACACCGATGCGCCAAGTGAGCAGAGTGGCCTCCGCTCATCAAGTGCTTTCTTGTGCAGGAGCTGAGGGAAGGTCTATACAAGGCTTATTGCACACAAACCCACAGCCTCATAAGCAAGATATGCGCAGCTCCCCCACTTCAATAAGGAAAGAGACTCAGAGAGGTGAAGTCACTTGTCCAAAGTCACACAGCTCAGACAACAGAAATCCAGGTTGAAAGTAGGGCCCCTTTGCTAGCTCAGAGGCACAGCTGCCAGCAGGCCTTTCCCTCTAACCCCTGCCCTTGGTACCATGGTGGCCTGGAACCTAGAAAGGCAGCATTCCAGCCAGGGCCCCAAAGGAGCCCTGGGGCACGGTCAGCACCTTTGACAGAGGCCAGGGGAGGGGAAGCTGGTGCCTGGGGCTTCTCATTCCAGCCCTGCCCCAAACTCGAACTCGCGTGTGGCCTTGCACAAGCCCTTTGACACCCTTCCCATTTAGTAAACTGCAGCCCTCTCAGTCAGTGTGAACGAATGTCTCGATCACTGGTGCATCTTCAAACCAGACAAAACAGAGGAGGTGTTCAGTTAACATCTGCTGGTTGAGTGGCACGGTAAATGGATGAATGAATGAGCAACCTGCCCAACAAGCCTGAGGGAGGAATTAGCCCATTGGGCAAAAGAAAGCAAAGTTCAGAGAGAGAGAGGAGTGAGGGGACATCCCTGGTGGTCCAATGGTAAAGAACCCACCTTCCAGTGCCGGGGTAAGGGTTTGATCCCTGCTCAGGAAGCTAAGATCCCAAACGCCTGGTGACCGTAAAGACCAAAACACAAAACAGAAGCAATATTGTAACAAATTCAATAAAGACTTTAAAAATGGTCCACATCCCAAAAAAAGGCGAAAAAGGGAGAGCAAGGACTGCCCAGGAAGACACAGCGAGCATGCACCAGGATGGCCTCCTGTTTCCGCCTTGGCAAAACCTCACCCCGAGGGAAGGAGGACACCAGGCCTCACAGCCTGAAGTCCGTCCTAGGACACCATGCCCTTGGCTGACAGGCCTCCAGGGCTCAGTTCTATCTGTGATCAAAATGGGAGCAAGAACCTGCCTTGCTTCTCTCCTTCCAGGGCTGCTGGAGGGCACAAGCAGAAGGAGGGTGACCTGCTTTGGGAAGTGTGGCCAAACGCCCCGTTATCTGTTTGGCCCTTTTCCAAGTGGACCTGACCTGGGCTCTGCCTGGAGAGCCCCTGTAGAGTAGCTGTGGTGGGCGCCCAAAAGGACCTGAGACTGCCATAGCTGAACAAGAACATCCTATCCCTGAGTCTCAGAGAGAGGCGACCGGTGGGGCAGAGAGGGTGGGCACCCCCGACTCCAGGCCACCTCGGTCACTTTCTAGCTGGGTGGCCTCAGCTTCCTCCTCTGCTAAAAACAAAGAAAAAGAATCATCCATCAGAGCTGCCTCCTAAGGTTCAATTCAAGTCACTCTGACCGCTACCTGCTGAGCACCGACTAGGTGCTGACCCTGAGGAGAACAGGAGGAAGCAGATGGCCACGGAGCTCTATGACAACACAGTGGAGGAGGCCTGTGCAGAGGAAGGAAGGGGGCTGGGGAGAGCCCAGAGGAAGGTTCCCCCACTTAGCAAGGCTGGCGAGGTGGGGCGGAAGCTGGGGCAGGGCGGGGAGGAACTGGGGTGGGTATCCCAGGGGAAATGACAGTTCAGCTGGGTCTGAAGGTGATCGAGCCTAAGCAGGATGGAGAAGGGACAGAGCGTGCACCGGGCGGAAGAGAGGTGGACTGAGGGCCGGGAAGACGTTTGGCGCGGTGGGACATGGTGAGCCAGGCGGCAGAGGATCCTGGAGACCAGCCTGAGATGGGCCTTTCCTCTTAAAGGGCAGCACCTCCACATGCGCTGTGGTCATGAGGCAGGTCACGGAGCCTAATTCTCCCGGTTCCCCCCGGAGTCCCCACTCCCTCCTTCTGCTACTCCACCCCTAGTCCGCTTTCCCCCTGGTGCTGAGCGCGCTCCCCATCATTTACAAGGAGGCAGCTGGAAGCTACCGGGCACCGAGTGCCAGGTGGGGCCAGAGCAGGAGGAGTGGCCAAGTGGGAGCAGTTTCCAGGCTGGGCGGCCCAGCAAGAAGGTCCCCGGGGGCTGAATGTCATCCACCAAGCTTCTGCTGCTGCCAGCTGCTCCCGTGGTGTCCACGTGCCTGCCTGCTGCCCGTGGCCTGGCTCAGTCCTCAGATTCCCTGGCTCCTGGGTGGCCCTGCTGCCATGGAACACTGAGGCATCTGTGGGTCTCCAAAGCCACACCAAGCGGGGCGGGCGTGCCCATGTCTTCCGGGGTCACAACCCACAGACTTCATGAATGAAGTTCATAGCACAGTTCCAGACCTATGGAAGCATGGGGGAAGTGCTGCACGCATTTTTGATGAAATGAGATGCCACTAATAAACAATGAACCTGAGCCGACGAGGTTGGGCCCTTCCACGGCTCTCGACTCATCAAAAGTGAGAGAAAGTAAAAGTGTTAGCTGCTCGGTTGTGTCTGACTCTTTGCAACTTCATACACTGTGTAGCCCACCAGACTCCTATGTCCTTGGGATTTCCCAGCCAAGAATACTGGAGAGGGTCACCATTTCCTTCTCCAAGGGATGTTCTCGACTCAAGGATCAAACCTGGGTCTCCTGCACTCCAGGCAGATCCTTTACCCTCTGAGACACCATGGAAGCCCAAGAATTAGGGAGGGGTGGGGAGAAGCCGTGATTATGGCCAGCCAGGTCCTGTGTGATCCACCCACACACACATGTATACTTATACACATCTCTGCATCTCACCTCCTACTGGGCCCTCCCCACTCTCTGCCACATCTGTCTCAACGGTTCTCAGACGCACCAAGCGCCCTCCTGCCTCAGGGCCTTTGCATTCGCTATGTCCCCTGCCTGGGACACCATCCTCAAGTATATACTCTCCTCCTCTGGTTTTGCTCAAATGTCACCTTTAGAGAGACCCACCCTGGCTATACCGCAGGTCCAGAATCCATCACAGTTGGCCCTCACTTCCTTTACCCTGCTTCAGAGCACCTCACCGCCTCAACTGTACATACACGTACATGTTGACCATCTGTCACCCCAACGGAACATCAGCTCCATGAAGGCAGGGACTCTGTCCATTTTGCTCAATGCTGAATTCCCAGCCCCTAAAAGTGCCCGGCATACAATAGATGATCAATAATTCTGTTAAATTAATGAATGAATGGGATGTACAAATCAAGAGGCAGGCTCAGAAAGGTGACTTGCCCATGGCCATAGTGTTGGAAGAGCCAAGACTTTGAAGGCAGGCCCCTGGTTCCAGAGTGGGAACTCTGTTCCACCTGAGCCCTCCTCCTACTCTCTCTGACGCCCGGAGCTTTCCAGCCAGGAGACTCATCTCTGGGGGGACAAGAAGCTGCCCATGGTCACCGGGGAGAGACCTGCCCGCTGCCCAGACCAGCATCCCAGGGAATGGGCGGCGGGTCTCAGAGGGAAGCAGGCCCACAGCTTCAGCTCCAGGGCCTTGCGCAAGGCAGCCAGAGACCCAGGCCTTGGCGACTCCATTCCTGCTTGCTCCCATGGGCATCGGCAACAGGAAAAAACAGGCTGGAACGGGAGCCCAACAGCTGCGGCCAGAAAGGCCGGCGCCCCCCACCTCCCAAGGCTTTCCCCATCTGTTTCCTGGAAGGGGGAACATGTTGGGGGGTGGGGGGCGGGCAGCCAGGGCCGAGCCCAGGGTTGAAGACAGGCCTGTGAGCAACAGAGCTGGACATAAGAGAAAGGGCCCCTTCCTTCTGAAGGACCCCAGCCCCTCTCCTTATGACTAATGTCCATTCCAGGGCACAGAAATTCTGGACAGGAATAGGTATGGGGGAAGGTTGTGCAGACAAAGACCTCTGGGAAAGGCTGGCTACACAAAGCTTAGCTGGTTCCTAAAGTCCTATACGTTCCCAAACACCACAGTGAGAAAAGGGGCGGTAGGGGGAGGGGAACAACTATTGAGTGCTTCTCAAACCTGCTTAATTTGGAACCCTTTCTCACGCAGATGCGATGGGACTACCATAGAACACTCTTTGGGAATACCCACCCCAAACATTCGCCTTCCCCTCAGCTTAGCTGCCAACTAGCTCCGCCCAAGGGAGGCTTCAGAGGTGAGCTGTAAGCCGGCACAGGAGTTTCAAAAAGGGGGCTCCTGAAGACAGAGAAGCCCCAAGGCCCCACGAGGCATGCCGACAAAGGAGGCGCAGAGGCGACCACTGGCTCGTGGCCGGAGGATACGAGAAAACCCAGACAGGAGCGGCCCTTTCCCGCCCTGGCCATCAGCTGCCCTCTCAGAGGACGAGTCCCTCAGAGGGGACAAGGAGGGTGGCCCAGCACCTGATCACAGCCAGCGGCCTAGGCCCAAGGAGAAGGTCCCAGGGTCCTACGCCCGGAGATAAATGGTGCTGAGCGTTCGAGGGAGGACCCAGCCGCTGAGTGCAGAGACGGGGTTGGGGGACTGCTGGGGGCAAGGGGAGGTGGGAGGGGCTGGGGGTCCGCCAGGCGGCAGGCAGGCAGGCTGAGAGGGATGCAGAGCAGATTGCCAGCTCACCGCACTGGCTCAGGTTCCCTCTCTGGGCCCCAGGCTCCCTTCTCAAATGAGGCAGCAAGGCCCAGACTACTAGTTTTCCGGTCTGTCCTCAGCAGACTCGGGGGCCCCTTTGGAGACTAGGTGAGGCTGCGGTGGGGACAGGACAACACTCACCTCAATAAGTAACAAATCCACCTTCTCCCATTTTTATATCCTGACCTCCTGCACAGTACGTCTGGGGCAGTCCCTGATTAGCTGTACACAAGTCACTTCCCCGCTCTGGGTTTCCTCCATATGTAAAATGGGTATGATTGTTTATATTGAGTATCTACCTCCATAGGGTTGTTGCAAAAATTAAATAAAAACGCAAAATGCTACATATGGTACTAGCACATGGTAAAGGCTCTGTGTTTGCTGTTATTTATAAAATAACAACAAATTTTATAAAATTTATAAAAACAGAACAGTATTTAATCAAAATACTATGATTTTGCCCAGGAGGTGCTAGGTGCTTAGACATTCAGTCGTGTCCAACTCTTTGTGACCCCGTGGACTTTAGACTGCCAGACTCCTCTGTCCATGGGATTTCCCAGACAAGAATACTGGAGTGGGTTGCCATTTCCTCCTCCAGGGGTGTCTCCCCAACCCAGGGATCTAACCCATATCATGGCAACCCACTCCAGTATTCTTGCCTGGAGACTCCCCATAGACAGAGGAGCCTGGCAGGCTACCATCCATAGGGTCGCAAAGTGTCAGACACGACTGAAGCAACTTAGCCTGCAGCACACCAAAATTATTTTGATAGAAACAAGGGTTTCACGGCTTCATAATAAGTAAAAGTTTTCAGCTTAGATGATCCCAGATGTTCCTTCTGGCTTTGTCATTTTATGACATCGAGATCCTGAAATGTTAGGATTTCTAAAATTCTGGACTGTGACTCCCCCCAGCACAGAGGGCAGGGCTCGCGCAGAGAATTACAAAGTCAGAACCAGTCAGAAGGCACAGACTTCAGGGAACTGACCAGCAAAGGGTTACCATCTTCATTATCATCGTTTATCTGTTTATGCCTCGCCCATCACCCTGTTCCAGAAAGACTCAAAGCAGCTTACAAAGATGTAAACAAGACAGCAAGAGAAATCAACTCAACGTGCATAAGAAAAACCTGGGTGCAGCAGACAGGGCCTGGACGGGAGTGAGTGAAGAAGGAGAAAGCGTGCACTCATTTCTGGACGTCTGGGAAAGTGACAATGGATTTGGTTCTCAGTTTTACAGCGGCCAGTGGGAAGAAGGAAATCTGACCAGTCCTTGGATTGCGCGTCCCAGGAGGTGAAAACAAACCTGTTGCTTAGAAGAAGCACGACTATTCCAGATACTGAGACCATGAATGTCCCGAGGGTAAACGTTTATCTGTTATCTGGCACCCTTCTTTGCCCTTATGGTGGGACCAGCATCCACTGACCACGACTCTTTGAGGCTGAGGCCAGGGGCAGAGGCTACAGTGATCCAAGATGCGAGAGGCTGGAACGGAGGTCCAGGGAATATCCCCAGCATCCTCGGTCTGNTAAGCAAAAAGGCTTGAACCATGGTAAACATGTAGCTCTTATACAACGGCTCTCACTGGCTTCACACCCTGCCTACTGAGGTGTTACACAGCCTGTGCAGTGGGAGCAGCAAGGCATGGTGGGAATAATGTTAGCGTTGGCTGAAGTGGCTCTTTCACATTCTATGTGTCAGGGTGCAAAGAAAGATTGGGAAAACATTTTGAGAGGATTTTTGGTTATGCAAATAAAGGCCCAGAGCTGAATCTGTTGAGAGAGATTGAGATAATGGGCAGCAGCAGCAGCAAATTACTCCTTAGAAGTCTGTCTCATGAAAGAAAAGCTTGTGTCTATGAAGAACAAATTTGGGGGGGATGTGAATTTCTTGCTGAGGCTAGAAACATGAGTTTTTAGGGGACTGAAACTAGGGATAAAGGAAATTGGAAAAAGATGGTCTGTCTAAGAGTGCAGAAGTATGAAGGCAGTTCGGAGTGACGGCCAGGAAAGACACTCCCTGAGAATATTCAGGAATATTCTGGAGATACCTAAACCTCCACTCCTGGAAAGATGATAAATTCCCCAGTCCCAGTGTGCCCTCCACATAAAGATGGACAAAGAAAATGATGGTGGAGGAGTCATGACGGCATCTAACTCAGTGCTGTTGAAGAAAAATATACTGTGAGCTACATATGTATTTTTAGATTTTCTATTACTCTCATTTATTAAATAAAAAGAAACAGGTGAAATCAATTTTAGTACTATATTTAATCAATATTTCCAAACTATTATTTCAGTGTTTCCTCAACATAAAATTTGATTAATGAGACATTTTACATTTTTGCATATAAATCCTTGAAATCCAATGATATGATTTATATTTAAAGCACATCTCAACCCAGCTTTAGCAACCAAGTAAAATGCTCAGTTGTCACACGTGGTTAATGGCTTCCAGAGTGGACCATGCAGGTCTAACTCTTTATACTCTGTGATTACTAAAATAATTTCAAAGCCATTTAGAAAAACAAACAAATAGAACTTTTTGTAAGAGCCTGCTTATCTCAATGATTACATTTATCTTTGCAGTAAAAAAAAAAAAAAAACACACAAAAATGCATTCAAGCACACAGTCTCAGTTTCAGCAGACTATCTTTGCAAAAGGCTGATGAACTGCTTATGGCCATGGGTGACTTCTGAGTGGGTGGACAGAATATAAGCCCATTAAAGAGATGAAAAATAGATTGATGTAATCACCAATGAATTGAAAAATGAAAGTATTAACAGCCATGTCAGTATAACGGTTACTTAAGTGGGAAGTCTCTGCAGGAACTGGCTTAGAATGCNTGGGTGGACAGAATATAAGCCCATTAAAGAGATGAAAAATAGATTGATGTAATCACCAATGAATTGAAAAATGAAAGTATTAACAGCCATGTCAGTATAACGGTTACTTAAGTGGGAAGTCTCTGCAGGAACTGGCTTAGAATGCAACTCCTACTTAATATATTTTCAGGAGCCTCCTGAGAAAATGCCATGTTGCAGGAAAATAGGTATTAATTTATTGGAATGAAAGGAAAAGGCGCTTTTTAATTGATTGGAATGACTATCTGATTCATCGGCCTCTTTGTCTCTGCTGTTTATATAACCCAAGCATCCCAGCCACACCAGCCTGGAGTTTGTATAGGTCAAAACAACAGGGACAAAGTTCCTACAGCTGTATGATTAAAAACCCATGTAATTCAGATAAATACATAATCTAGTAGGAACATTATTCCCGTTTAATGACAAAGGTGGCTGTGCTATGTGACAATAGGATAAACTCTATGAAAATCACTTGGTCATGCAGCTGTGGAATTATGAGACTCTTGAATTTTAAAAACTATGGATGAGTTATTTCACATATAAAATGAGACTTCATTAATCTTCTCACACTGCAATATTTTTAATCTGCTTAAAACAACTTGGCAGAAGATGAGAAAACCCTTAAATTCCCATGCTCAGCCTCCACTTCTAGCACTCTGTTTGAACTCTGGTCCCCCCAGTTACTTCCAGATGGTCTCAGGAGTCTCATGAAGGCTCCAGGAATGAGGTCCCTTGGCCGCCCTGAGGCACCAATGCTTTTCCCCCTCTCCTGCTCCAGACCCCTGTGGAAAGGGCACTGTTAATGCCCCAGATAGCAGTCGGTTCACTCCCTTTGGTGGTTTTCAAAGATGAGGCCAGAGCCAATATTTGTCCTGAGGCTTCCCAAGCCCCGTGCTGAGGACACGGGTGTCTGCATGGAGGGCACTGTCTTCCTTTGCTGCAGGAGCTGTGGGCAGTAGGTCCAAACTGCCACGTTTGACACCTGGTGACTCAGCTCCTGTGGGTTTTGCTTACTTCCTGGTTCTGGGACTGCATCATCAAGCCAGATGATCTGGATGACCAACCTGCTTCTTGGACCTTGTCTGCTGTCCTGCTGCCCAAATTGTTCTTAAGATTCTTTTCCCCTTATAATGAGTTTCTTTAAATGGCACATTTCTCTACATGCATTAGGATCTCATATTCTACCTCCCAAGCCTCTTAAGTATACCTGATTTCTCTGCTGAACAAAATTTAGATTCAAGCAGAGTTCCCTGCTATACTTAAGGAGAATAGTCTAAATTACGTTTTTCCTTTTTTTCGTCATCTTTAGTATAGTTCTGAGTTACCAGTGAGCAGTGGCTATTTCAGTTTTACTTTAATAATCAGCTCCCAAAATAAAGGCAGGCACACTATAGGTATTCAAGGAGTATTTGTCGAATGAATGAGAGTTTTTATCTGTGAGGAAATCTTTTTTGAGAATAAGACTGAGGTGTTTTTTTTTTTTTCTGGTGCTCCAATCAAGGTCAAATTTCAAACTTTGTTCAGAGCATCTGTTTCCTTTTGGCATTGGTGTGAGATGTCTGAATAGGAGCAGGACACATGCCAATGTAGTAGAATAGATAAGAGTCAGACAAACCTGAGGCAGGATAGTGCAAGTTAGTTAACCTTTCTGATCCTCTTTCCTCACCATGTGAAAGGCATAACATCTAAGCATAGGCTTGTGAGAAGATTAAATGAGGTAATGAGTCTTTAGCATTATTCCTGTCACATAATATTTGCCCCAAAGACAGTAGTTATTAAAACTACTATAGATATTTTTAGAGAGACCAAGGGATCCCAAGTATTTGACTGTCATTTGAATTTGTCACTCTTTAAATTCTTTATTGAAGTATAGTTGATTTACAATATTGTGCCAACCTCTGTTGTACAGCAAAGTNGCAGAGACGGGGTTGGGGGACTGCTGGGGGCAAGGGGAGGTGGGAGGGGCTGGGGGTCCGCCAGGCGGCAGGCAGGCAGGCTGAGAGGGATGCAGAGCAGATTGCCAGCTCACCGCACTGGCTCAGGTTCCCTCTCTGGGCCCCAGGCTCCCTTCTCAAATGAGGCAGCAAGGCCCAGACCACTAGTTTTCCGGTCTGTCCTCAGCAGACTCGGGGGCCCCTTTGGAGACTAGGTGAGGCTGCGGTGGGGACAGGACAACACTCACCTCAATAAGTAACAAATCCACCTTCTCCCATTTTTATATCCTGACCTCCTGCACAGTACGTCTGGGGCAGTCCCTGATTAGCTGTACACAAGTCACTTCCCCGCTCTGGGTTTCCTCCATATGTAAAATGGGTATGATTGTTTATATTGAGTATCTACCTCCATAGGGTTGTTGCAAAAATTAAATAAAAACGCAAAATGCTACATATGGTACTAGCACATGGTAAAGGCTCTGTGTTTGCTGTTATTTATAAAATAACAACAAATTTTATAAAATTTATAAAAACAGAACAGTATTTAATCAAAATACTATGATTTTGCCCAGGAGGTGCTAGGTGCTTAGACATTCAGTCGTGTCCAACTCTTTGTGACCCCGTGGACTTTAGACTGCCAGACTCCTCTGTCCATGGGATTTCCCAGACAAGAATACTGGAGTGGGTTGCCATTTCCTCCTCCAGGGGTGTCTCCCCAACCCAGGGATCTAACCCATATCATGACAACCCACTCCAGTATTCTTGCCTGGAGACTCCCCATAGACAGAGGAGCCTGGCAGGCTACCATCCATAGGGTCGCAAAGTGTCAGACACGACTGAAGCAACTTAGCCTGCAGCACACCAAAATTATTTTGATAGAAACAAGGGTTTCACGGCTTCATAATAAGTAAAAGTTTTCAGCTTAGATGATCCCAGATGTTCCTTCTGGCTTTGTCATTTTATGACATCGAGATCCTGAAATGTTAGGATTTCTAAAATTCTGGACTGTGACTCCCCCCAGCACAGAGGGCAGGGCTCGCGCAGAGAATTACAAAGTCAGAACCAGTCAGAAGGCACAGACTTCAGGGAACTGACCAGCAAAGGGTTACCATCTTCATTATCATCGTTTATCTGTTTATACCTCGCCCATCACCCTGTTCCAGAAAGACTCAAAGCAGCTTACAAAGATGTAAACAAGACAGCAAGAGAAATCAACTCAACGTGCATAAGAAAAACCTGGGTGCAGCAGACAGGGCCTGGACGGGAGTGAGTGAAGAAGGAGAAAGCGTGCACTCATTTCTGGACGTCTGGGAAAGTGACAATGGATTTGGTTCTCAGTTTTACAGCGGCCAGTGGGAAGAAGGAAATCTGACCAGTCCTTGGATTGCGCGTCCCAGGAGGTGAAAACAAACCTGTTGCTTAGAAGAAGCACGACTATTCCAGATACTGAGACCATGAATGTCCCGAGGGTAAACGTTTATCTGTTATCTGGCACCCTTCTTTGCCCTTATGGTGGGACCAGCATCCACTGACCACGACTCTTTGAGGCTGAGGCCAGGGGCAGAGGCTACAGTGATCCAAGATGCGAGAGGCTGGAACGGAGGTCCAGGGAATATCCCCAGCATCCTCGGTCTGGGCAGGATTACCCATCCCACCCCATCCCTGAACACAGCCAGTGCCCAAAATAGCCAGAGCAGGGGAGGGTGCCAGGAGGCCCGGACAGGGGACCCGGCTAGGCCCGCCCACAGCGGAGGCCCCCGTGGGCCAAAGCACACACATCCCTGGGGCGCAAAGGAACACCTTCACTGGGGCACCCGGCCCTCTCTGGGAGTCCCCCACCCGCCAGGCTCCCCGCTGGCTGCACGTTGCTCACGCAAGAGTCCAGGCAGCTGCTCCACCCTTTCCACAAGGCAGGCCCTCCCGCAGGAGCCAAGTGGGAAAGTCTTTGCAGAAACACCCCGCACCATATAGGGAAGTGCTCAAAGACCTCTTCCTGCTCCCCCACCTCCAAGATCAGCCTCCCTTCAGGAGTCTCCTGGACTCCCCCAGGTGCAGGCCAAGACAATAGGGGCTATTCTGGGCTGCATGGGGGTATTTTTACAGCTCTGGCTGGGCCTCATTCCTGGGGAACGAGAGGCCGTGACCGCCAAAAGACCTTCCTGAAATTGTTGCTGCTCAGACCGTGGTGGCTGGGTCCCAACCTTAAGGCCTCGAGGGATGCCCTACAAGTGCTTCCTCCTCCAGGAAGCCCTCGGAGGGCCACTGCCTAAGCCCCTTGGAAGAGCTGGGTCTTCGTCTCTGGTCATCTACTGATCTTCTCAGTCTGTCCTTTCTGCATTTTTGCAGTTTCCTCATCTGCAAAATGTGGATAATATCACCAGTACGTGTAAAAGTACCTGGAGGATTCTGTGGTTAAAAGGAAGCTGTGTCTCCCCAGCTACCATGTGGGGGAGAAGGTAAGCAGAGTGGGAATCTTTTCTGCTTTGTTACTGCTCTTTTTTTCCTAGCACCTGGCACACAGTAGGTGCCAAATAAATATTTACTGACTGATATAAATATTTGTGGAATGTGTCTGGAACCCCTACAGAACCACCCACGGTGCTAAGTACACAGGTGGCTGATACTCTTTGGTGATAATACTGCCAGATCTCATTTTGGGCACTTGGCCCATGCCAGGCCTTATGCTAAGTACTTTACATTGATTATCTCATTTAATCTGCCAAACACTCCCAAGCAGTAGGTACTATTATTGTTTTACAAGCAAGAAAATGTGAGTTCCACTCCAAGTGGTTCACGAGCTGGCCTGGGGTCCTAAAACTACGAAGCAGCCAAGATGGGAATCAAGCCCAGGAACCCTGAGGTCTCTAGCATCCTGCACAAAAGCACTCCCCCCCCCCACTCCAAAAGGCAGCAGAGTGAGCACTGAGCTGGGAGCCAGGAGGCTGAGTGCAGCTATTCAGTAGCTGTGTGGCTTTGAGCAAGTCTCTTGGCCTCTCTGGGATTGTTTTCTTTTCCATGAAAATAGGAGCATTTATTTTGACCCCTTTGTGTCGTTGGTGAAATCAAACAAATTCAGGGAGGTGACTGCGCCCCCCAGGTCAGCCCCTCCCCAGGGTCATCAGCCATGGAGGACTGTGGGAAGATGTCCGGGAGAGCGCGGGGGTGCCCAGTATTGGCTCTGGAACAAAGCTCAGCAGTTGCCGACAACAGCTGGTAAGAGCTCTGGGCCTGGCCCAGCAGGGAGAGAGGGACAAGCTGAGAGGTCACCTCTGGCCCTCCTCTGTCACCCTTCCCTGCTGACAGCTGCTCGGGCCTCGGGGCCAAGGGCCCCACAAGCAGGAGGGGTGGGAGCCGGCCGGCTGGGGTCATCTCAGTTCCCCTGCGGCCAACGACTTGAATCCCAGGGTGCCTGGCCTCCACTGGCCCCACTGGCCAGGACGCAGGCCTGGCTGCCCCACACCGTAGCCCTTTCCCCAGTTGCCGGGGGAAGTCTGGGACGAGGGTGGAGGGGCTGGAGCAAAGGTCTGTGGGTTGAACAAGTCTTGCTTGGAGCCGGGGCTGCCCCAGAGACCCTGGTGGGACGGGGATGGGAGGGGCTGGCTAGGAAGGGGGTCCAAGGAGAGGTCTCGTGGTTTTCTTGGCGACTGGCCAGGGTTGCAGGCCCTTCAGGGAGCCTTCTTGGAGCCTGTGAGCTCAGCCTTGCCTGGCCGCACCCCAGGCCCCTCTCGGCCCTCTCAGATCCACTCCCAGCTCAGTGTCAAGCCCTTCCAGTCTGCTGCAGCCCACGTGGCTCTTGTTCCTCTGAACTCCTGCACACCCATAATTACCACTGACCATATTTTCCGAAGCAAACAGGGAGCACATTTTAGCAAAGGATCCTTGGGCCACTTCCGGGAGCCAGAGGCAGCCTGGGAGATGTAGTTTGGATTTCAAATTCTAGGACATGTTCATGATGTTTCAGAAAGACTAATTTTTTTTTTTTTTTTTTTTTTTTTGGGCCCACGGCACATCATGTAGGATCTTAGTTCCCTAGCCATGGACTGAACCCACATCTCCTGTGGTGGAAGCTCAGAGTCTTAACCACTGGACTGCCAGGGAAGTCCCTGGCAAGACTATTTTTGTATTATTCGATTCAAAAATCGAAGCTATCCTAGGAAATGTGTGCTGGCCACAGGCCACCTCACACCACTTAGAAATGACTGGACACCCCCAGCCTGGTGACTTCCTACCTGTGCAGCCCTGAGCAAGTCACTTGACCTCTCTGAGCTTCTGATGCCTCATCTGTAAAACAGGAATAAAAAGGGCCGCCTCACAAGCCTGCGGTGAAGATTCGGCAGGACAACCCTAGAGCTTAACCCAGAGTCAGGCGTTTAACCAGGTACCAAGTGTCACTTTTTGCCTTTCTGCCCCTCCCTACTTCTACCCATCCAAGATCTTACACGCCAAGAGTGAGCTCCTCAGAACCCCAGAGAGAATAACTTCTGTTCTGCTCCCTCACAGGCAAGGTAGGGCTCAAGGAAGAAGAAAGGAGAAAGAGAAGTTGCTCAGTCGTGTCTGACTCTTTGCGACCCCATGGACTGTAGCCTGTCAGGCTCCTCCGTCTATGGGATTCTCCAGGCAAGAATACTGGAGTGGGTTGCCATTTCCTTCTCCGGGGGATCCTCCCGATCCAGGCATCGAATCCGGGTTCACCACACTGCGGGCAGACTCTTTCCCATCTGAGCCACCAGGGAAGGGTTCAAGAAAACCGACCCACAAAAGGCTCCAGTGGAGCCCTGGGTCCCAGGCGGTCACAGATCACGGGCCCAACAGGCTCACTGATCAGAAGGGGAAACCGACGCCCAGAGAGGGAAGGTAAGATCATCAAGGAGGCCCCGCCGGTGCTAGAGAGGCCGGTGCTCACACCACCTTGCTGGACCGCACCTGGGTGACGTCGCCTCGGCGGCGGCATTACAAGGAGCAGCTGGATTCTACGCGTGTAGAGTTCTGAGAGTGGTGCCGAAGAGAGGACGCGGCAGCCTGAAGAAGAGAGGGACTCTCCCTGCAAGTTGATGGGCGAGGCAGACTCAGGACCCAGGCGTCCTGGCTCCTAACACAGGGCTCCTTCATTACCCATGATGCCCCCTCCCCGAGGCTGGGGTCCAGGTCACACAGATGAGGACTCTGGGAAGGGGTCTTTGTGGTGGGGTGCTCAAGGCCTGAGACCCCCGTCTCAACCCCTGGGACTAAGAACTGGCCCCTCCAGCCTGTCCCAAGCCCCAGGCAGACAGGCCCAGCAGAGGAAATGCAAGACAGGCTGGCGAGCCAGGGGGTGCGTGTCCTTGGCAGGGAGAATTCACCTCCCAGGGACTTGGGTTACCGGGTTACCGGAAATGATAAATCTCCCGCTGCCTGCCACCTCCGACCAGGAATGTCGGCTGCCCAGGGCGGGAAGAACATCCTGTCCACCAGCCCGCGGACGCCCAGAGACAGCCAGACCCTGGCCCACTCTGCTTGCAGCCCCACCCCTAAGGTCTGGGCTTGGGCTCTGGGGCTCCCCAGACAGAGGGCACCTGTCATTCTGGGATAGTTTTAACTGACCAATCACAGGAGGACAAGAGAGGGCTGGTCGGGGGACCCCCAAAACATTGAGAACCATCCCTGAACCTGATCCATGCAATCCTGTTAAACATGGATTCTGAGCCGCAAGCTTAGATGAAGGCGCTGATCTTGTTAACCCAACGTAGGAGGTGGCACAGTGTAAGCTCTGGGTTACGGTTAACCTGGTCAGAGGCCCAGCTCTGCTATGTGCCAGCTGGGAGGCTTTGGGTAATGGACTGCAGCACCTCTGGCCCCCCCATCTCTGATAGGGAAGTGCCAAGGCCGTGGTGGGAACCTTGTGGCTTTCTCAGAGCTCAGCGGTGACAGTCAGCACAGGGAGGCCCTGGCACACAGCAGAGGCCCAACGAAGAGGGGCCAGCGGGTGTCAGGAAGGAAGAAGGGAAGATAACCAAAAATCGTTATGGGAGCAGGTACTATGAGCCAAGCATGTTTTCTGCCCTCACAGAGCAGCTGGATCATAAACCAGCACTCGTTAAACAGTGAAAGTACTGGAAGGGAAAATCTAGCAGGGTGAGGGGCCAGGGAGTGGCTGGGTGGAGGCTGCAGGACATCGGGGAGGGTGGATGGATGTGTGAAGGGAGCGGGTGCCTGCATGCACGGAAGAAGAGCTCTCTGAGCACAGGGAACAGCAGCTGCCAAGTCCCTTTCAAATGTCCTGGAAACATTCAGGAGGCCAGTTATCTAACCCTCATGATTGCCCTGCGAGTGAGGTATGATTATCCCCATTCCCCAGAGAAGGAACAGGAGATTCAGAGAGGAGTGCCAAGATCACAGGAGGAGTAAGCGGCAGAACTAGAATTCCAAGCCTCCTTCTCAACAAAGGAGCCAGGGGTTACTGCCCTCGAAGCTCCATGGGGAGGCACAGAGCAGGAGAAAGGAATGCACGCTGTTCAATCGAAGACCGGATCCCTCCAGACTGGTCGTGGATCTCAGCGAGGTTTCATCTCCTGCCAGGGGCCCCCCATCCGCAGCTCTCATGGACAGGTGATGCCTGTTCGTCCGCCTCCCAGCTAATGAGAGAGCAGGCAAAAGAAGGGCAAGGGGGAGAGGACGATACTGGGAGGTGACTTTGCGCTCTTCTGGGCACCTCTGATCCAAAGCTCCTCCCCAGGGGTGTGAATGCTGCGTACAGACCTCGACCGCCCAGAGAGATGCTCCTCCAAAGTGTGCCCCCTGCCTATGCCTGCCCGGCTTCGTCCCCACTCAGCCCCCAGGACCCAGCCCATGAAGAGCTCCTGGTGTCCCAGACCAGGTGGAGGCCCAGGACGGGCCTTGGTAACCGGGGGTGCCAAAGCAGGCCAGCCCTCACAGGCACCAGGCCAGACCCCGAGGCCCGGCCAAGTGCAAACAGCATGCTTGGCGCCCAGATACAGGCGTGTTAGAGCGGGCAGGCTGCCCACTGCCCCCGTCACAACAAACTATCATCTCCGCCCTGCTCGAGGGGCCCAGGCAGCCGGCACCTCCGCTGGGAGCTGGGGACTGCAGGGGAGGCCTCCTCCCCGCCACCACCCTGGCCACGGGCAGTGGGAACCTCCGAGGCGGGACACGGAGGGGCCAGAGGCCAGCAGCTCAACAGGGCGAGTGGGTGGGAAATTGAGTGGGGAAGGGTGGGCTGGATGGAGCCAAGTCACCAACTTTCCAGCATGACGTGCGAAGTCGGGCAAGGGAGAGTGAGACCTCCCCAGCGCCAAGGATAAGGTGGAGATGGCATCGTGGCAAGAGGTGCAATCCTGTCTGCCTCCATCAGGGGCCCCAGGGGTCTCCCAAGCCTCCACTGTCTGGGGCTTCCAAAGGGGCAACAGTGATTCTTTCCTGCCACAAGCCACCTGGTGGCTACTGAGTACCTGCAATACACTGGTGTACTGAGAAACTGGTGTCACTGAAAAACTTTGATTTGCTTTAATTAAGTCTTAAATTTAGAGCCACCTAAATTTGGCCACCTGATGTGAAGAACTGACTCATTGGAAAAGACCCTGATGCTGGGAAAGATTGAAGGCGGGAGGAGAAGGGGACGACAGAGGATGAGATGGTTGGATGGCATCACTGACTTGATGGACATGAGTGATCCAGCGACAGGGAAGCCTGGCGTGCTGCAGTCCATGGGGTCACAAAAAGAGTCGGACACCACTGAGTGACTGCACTGAACTGAAATTTAGGGACTTCCCCGGTGGCCCAGTGGTTAAGAGTCTGCCTTGCAATGCAGGGGACGCAGGTTCGATCCCTACTCAGGTAACTAAGATCACACCTGCCGCGAAGCAACTAAGCCCACACGCCACAACTAGAGAGTCCACGTGCTGCAGTGAAAGATCCCGCCTGATACAATGGAGGTCTCGTGTCGCAACTAAGATCCAACACAGCCAGATAAATAAATATCTTATATTTTAAAAAATCTTAAACAGTTACACGTGACTGGCGATCACTATATTGGGCAGTAGAGATTTACAACATCACCAGTCCTTAAACCAAGCCTGGAGGGAGGGTGGTTTTCATTTGACACAGGAGGAAACTGAGGCTTGCCTAAAACCATACAGGGGGTGAGCTGCACAGAAGAAATCAGAACCCAGGCTGGGCATCTCCATTGAGCTCCCATCCAAAGAAATCAGAACCCAGGCCTGGCCCCTCCATTGCGCTAACATCCAGGGTCATTGTCAACCCTGGCACAGACTTACGGAAATCATATGTGCGTGGGCGATAAGGCTGCCTAGTTAATCAAGACATCAATCTCTTGCTTTTGGCCCGAATTCTGTCAGCCACACCGGTTATCACACGTTGACCAGACGGACCATTTATAAAAGTCTTTGATTTCTCGACATAAAGAAAAGGCAGAATGACGATAGAATAATCTCGGTGGTTGAGGAGCCAAGTCTTTGAGAATGCTGGGAATCTTCAGTGACATACAGCTGGGCTTGGCCTTCCCGCTTCATCGTCCCAGACCCCACGCAGCCCCCCAAGGCTCCTGAGACCTGGACGACACTCTCACACAGCACGTCTTCCTGCCTCTGAGCCTCTATACATGCTGTTCCCTCCTCTCAGNAAATAAATAAATAAATAAATGAAATATTTTAAATGGCAATAATCTGTTTTAAAATTCTTAGAGGGAATTACCCCAAACGGGGGAAATAGATCACAGAAACGGTTAGAAGTTTTAGACCCATGATTCTAGTCAAGCATTATTTCAAAAACATAAATCTTCTTTTAAATTCCTATTGTGGAATGTGAAAATATTTTAGTTTTTACAGATAGTCACCATCTGTATCTTTGTAATATAATGAATTCTTGAGGTTTACCAAACTTTGATATACAGAAAGCAAAAAATAGCTCCTCCCCCAAGTTCTTGTAAAAAGTGGGAATAGGTTCAATAAATGGGGGGACTGGATCTTTTCTCAGCATAAATAGGCTTCTGTCAAAAACAATTTGCAAACTTCTGTTTTTGATGGGCTTAAAGTGACCAGAAATCATCTTCCTAAGTGTATCTCTCAGAGTTCAGGAAGGAGGTACTTGAGTCACCAGGCTTATTCTGGCATGTCCCCTGTGCCCTGGGGACCATGGACCTCACTCATCATGCGGTCCTGAAGCAGCTGAGAAAGAACAGCAATGGTGATATGCCATTCAAAATATTATATGCCCTGGATTTTCATAACGGAATTCTGGAAAAGGTAAGTGATTTGCCAAGAAAAGCCTTTCTATGCCATGTTGAAAAGGCTGTGGAGTAATTTTGTAGCCTCTTTCTTAGCTTGAAAGTAGCACCCACCCCACCCCAAACTCTTGATCTTTAAATATGTTACACAAGAAGCCTTCCTCCACCTCATCTTGGAACCACTTAATGGAATTCTGTCCATAGAAGTTGAAGAACTGACTCTCATCCTTACTGTCTTCCATTAGGAAAAGCCATTCTTTTCCCAACTGGTTCTTTCAACACTCTCTAGAGCCAAGTGCAGATGACCATTGACATAATGAGTGCCCCTCACCCTCATCCTTAGGGAATCGGGAGCAGCTTCCTGTCAAGCAGCAGCAAAAGGTACATAAAATCTCACTGTCAAGTTTCACCCAAACTGAGAAAGGGTGGACTGTAAAACTCGCTCTAAAAATAATGTGTCTGGATATTGGCCACCATCTTAAGGCTCTTCCTCTCCAGGCCTTCTCCCCATAAAAATCCAACGTGGCTTTCAGCAAGTTTAGCCTGGAAATAAAATCCCCTCACTCCATCAAGAAATAGCTCCAAACTTAGAGTGCATGCTCAAAATATTCATGATGAAATCATAATCCTATATTTATCGTCTTTTGGATTGTGTATGAAATTCTGTTTCCCATGGTGTTTGTCATTGAAAGGGGCAGGCGTAGAAAGCAGGCTCAGAGAATGACCCAGAGAGCATTAGCCTCAAGGAAATGCTGTTTCTCATTACAGTGAACTGGATGGTGGTAGAACATCCTCTCTCGTCTCTAAGCCCTACCTCTGCCCCAGAGTCAGCTCTCCTCCCCAGCCCATTCCCAGATGGTCCCTGGTTTACTGGCTGTGTCTCAGCATCCACGGAACATGAACTGGCCTTCCCAGAAGGAAGTGGAGAGTGGGTGTTTAAGATCACCCTCCCGTCCTTCTGACCTTTCCTGTCCTTTAGACTTCCTCCCCATTTTCACTGAGGGAGATGGTGTGGATCTTAATGGTCGGAATCTGATGATTCTCTCCATGACTGGGGGTCGAGGGCCCCAGGCAACAGCACACTTGCAAAAAGCTTTTACTTCTCACCCGGGCAGTGGTGCAGGCTGACGGGTCTCTGGCTACCGCCATCCTGGCAGATCCGCGGGGTAGGGAAGAGAAAATTTTCCATTCACAGACCCCATCCGTCTTGGAGATCTTATAGAAGGTCTCTGCAGATCCCACTGGAATGCGAACCAGGTCCTTGTGCTGTCCCTCCAGGGTGTGGCTGGGAGCATGCAGCGTATAGCCCAGGGTGTGTTTGGAGGACTGCTTTCGTCGCAGACACTGGATTCTCAAGACATTCTGAAAGGCCTTTTTAAACTCTTGACTGGAGCATGGGTATATAATGGGGTTGATGCAGCTGTTTAGGTAACCGAGCCAAAATGCTATTTTAAAAACGGTTTCTGAGGGCCTGAAATCAGGAAAGAAAGACCCTGGAAAAAAACACAAGAGATTTATACATGTTATTTGCAAGTCAATGGGCCACTTGCGTAGGAAAATAAAGCAAACTCTCCAACAAACACCTTTATCGTATCTCGAAAAAGCTCCAAATGATTCCAAATGCGTTTCAGTTTTCACATTTGACTGGTCACATCCTTGATAATATCCTCAAAAGCCATTCACACTTCGTCCACATGAGCAATATCATTTACGGGAAAAGACCCAAAGGATAGGGTTGCACTGGTTCTTAGTGATGAAATATCACTTGATGTCCACTAGGAAGCTTTAAATCATGAAAACATGAGATAGAGACTGAGTCTACATATACAAATTGTTTTGCCTGAATTTAAAACTAAGTTGAAATTCATCCAAACATTCATATTAAAATATNATATACACACACACACAGCCATACACATATGCACACACACACACAGCCTTACACATACACACACACACACAGCCATACACATATACACACAAACACAACCTTACATATACACACACACACAGCCATACACATATACACACATACACAATGGAATATTACTCAGCTGTAAAAATTACTGAAATTCTGCCATTTTGGCCACATAGATAGACCTAGAGAGTATTATGCTTAGTGAAATAAGTCAGAGAGAAACAAATATAGCAGTCAGAGAATTATCATTAGAAATTCTTAGACATGCATGCTAAGGAGAGGTCATGCATGCTCTAGGAATCTCAAACACAAGTATCAATTCAGATGATATTTTACTATCCACCTCACCTATATGTGGAATCTAAAAATAAAACAAATGAATGTAGGTAGCAAAACAGAAGTGGACTCACAGATACAGAAAACAAACTAGTTGTTATTAAAAGGAGAGGGAAACAGAGCAGGAGATTAGGGGTATGGAATTAAGAGACACAAACTACTATGTATAAAATAGATAAGCAATAAAGATACAATATATAGCACAGGGAATTGTAGCTATTATCTTATAATAACTTTTAATGAAGTATAATCTGTAAAAATCACTATGTTGTATACCTAAAATTAATACAATATTGCAAATCAGCTATATTTTAATTTTTTTAAATTACTACAAATTCCCAGTCAGGTTGTTGTTTAATCCATCTTTCCTGTTGCAATCTGGCCAAGCCAAGTAGGCCATGTCCACTTAAAAGTAGTGATTAGACCTACTAGTCACCTCAGAATGAAAAACTAGAGTGAAAGACTCAGGGTGTAATCAAAACATTCCCTTCATGCATACAAAGTGATGGTTATTAAGAACACTGGATTTCCTAGTATTGGAAAGATTCATGAAAAAATAAAAACTTTGAAACTTTAGAATCTTGACTGACTTAGGAAAATGTGTTGTTTTTTTTTTTAAAGCAACTAAGTTCTAGATCCATAAGATTTATCTGAATTTTGCAAACAGTGGGACTCTATCAGTTCTTCTTTGTCACACTGTGCTGAGCAGACATTAAGTAGTAGAGATCTAAAGGACTGTTTTGTCTCATCTAAACTGGAGAACTTTGACTAAGTCACGGTGTATCAGAAGGAAACAGTCTCAAAGACAGGATATGGGAGGAGCAGGGGAGAGGAAATCACAGAAGCATTCCAGACCGTTCCCTGACAGGCCCTGTCTGCTAAGGATCCAGAATGACAGGTGGGGCACTTTAGTACATAACAAAGTGAAAGTAAAGGTTGTCACAATCAAGCTCATTCGGTGTACTTTGATCTCCGGATTTAAAAAGTAAAAACCTCCTAGTTATAAAGGTCTATTTTTCATGCTTTTGCCATGACATTCATTTCAGTTCAGTTCAGTCGCTCACTCGTGTCCGACTCTTTGCGACCCCATGAATCGCAGCACGCCAGGCCTCCCTGTCCATCACCAACTCCCAGAGTTCACTCAGACTCAGGTCCATCAAGTCAGTGATGCCATCCAGCCATCTCATCCTCTGTCGTCCCCTTCTCNTCTTGGCTCTGAGAATAAGGGACAGGGTTGGCTCGGGGACCACCTAAAAGAGGCTGGGTTGGCTCTGTGGGTTCACCATTCAGGCTCAGCTCCCCAGATGCGTCCTCAACCACCCCTGCCACCAGCTCCCTGCCCAATGACCCCGCCCTGCCCTTCTCAGGTTCACTGGGTCCTGAGAGCTGCTCTGGGACAAATGTACTCTCTCGCTTGGCTTGGGCCCATCCAAGCTCAGAACAGGGGAAGGGGCTGTAGGAGCAGGCCTCCCCCGCACCTTGAAGATCTGGGAAGAAAGCTCGGGAGACAGATCCACTGACTGTCCACCACGAACTGGCCCAGCAACAAGCATTTCTGCACCTACTCCACCCAGTCCTGTACTCTGAGGCTCTGTATTCTGAGTTCCCCTTAGGCATGTGGGCTGGTCTCAGAGAGGTTAACAGCTTGCTGGGAGGTCACACAGTTGCTCAGTGAAGAGCAGAGATTGATTCAAATCCCTGAGCTGTGGGACTCTAGGGCCTGTGGGTGTTCCGCTGAAGACTCAGTTGTGTCCAGACTGGTTCTTTACTTGCGCCTGCCTGGTGACCAGCTCCCCAAGGAGACAGACTTCGTGGTAAGAAAAAAAAAAGTTCCCGTGAGGATGGATAGAGTCCCCATCACCACTGAGTGCCCCTGTTCCAAGTTGGCACAGAAAGGTGTGTCCTCGCCCAGCCTAAGTTCCCACCCTGCTCCAAGTTCCTCAGCCTGCCCACCTCCCCCACCCAAGGAATGGCAAGGCCGGGCCATGCCTAGCGCGACTCCGAAACTCAGCAACGTGGCCGGGCGACCCATTGGACTCCCACGAGGGTCGGTCCAGCCCCCGGACCCTCGCGGGGTGCCCTGAGTGGCCCTTCGGGAGAGCGCCACGGAGGACGGTGGCGGTGGCCTGTGCCAGTCCGGGGTCCCTGGCGGGGGCCGCCGTCCTGAGCCAGAGTCCCCAGCCGCGCAGCCTCGGCGCCCCCGCCAAGTTGGCGGGCGCGGCGAGCCGGGCCCGGGGCGCCTCCCGCCTCTCCGCCCCGCACACTCACCGCGAGCAGCAGTCCGTGCAGCAGCAGCAGCGTCAGCAGCAGCACGCCCGCCGCCCGCCGCCCCATGNGCTCCGCCCCCGGGACGAGGACCCGCCCCGGACCGCCCCCGGGTTCAGGGCTCCTCTCTCCCTGCCCGCCGAGCAGCCAAACCCAGCCTTTGTCTGGGCCCCCAGGCCCCCCCCAGCTACTCCGAGCGGGCTGCAGCCCAGCCCGGCTCCCCGCCAAACCCGGCCTGGAGTTAGGGATCGGACCAGGGCGGGCGCCCTGCGCATGGGATCGCCCTCTCACCACGTGCACACCTCTCTCGCACGCCCTCACCGACCCTGGAACCCGCAAATCCATTCGCTCTCGCCGTCTTTCACGCCCCGCAGACATGACTCCGCGCACCTTCCAAAACAGCACGCGCTCACCCCAGCGCCCTTCCTATACGGGTCACACACGCTCGAGCCAACGTGGCCTCCTGAGGTCACCTGCACACTCACAACTTCACGCACTAACGTGCTCTTGGCCACTGTCCGTGAACCCTTGCTCACGCTCACCTGCCTCACCCCACTTTCAGGCACTAACAGCCCTCACCCACTCAAAAGATCCTTTTCTCCCCTGAAAAGCCACACCTCTACAGGTGATGCACGGGACACAACTCACACTCTCAGTTGCTCGCGTTCACAGTCATGTTTTCACACACACGCAGACGTGAATCCCAGTATAGGGAGCTAAATGCCGTCTTCATGCTCAGGTTCCCCTCAAGGTCTCACAGTTCACATACAGACCAACATTTCTCACATGCTCAGTTCAGTTCAGTTCAGTCGCTCACTTGTGTCCGACTCTTTTGCGACCCCATGGACTGCAGCACTCCAGGCCTCCCTGTCCATCACCAACTCTTGGAGCTTACTCAAACTCATGTCCTTCCAGTCAGTGATGTCATCCAACCATATTATCCTCTGTCATCCCCTTCTCCCACCTTCAGTCTTTCCCAGCATCAGGGTCTTTTCCAATGAGTCAGTTCTCCGCATGAGATGGTGCACAGCACCTGCATTTTTTATGCTTTCTCACACACTAACCACAGTGCCTTATAGAGGACACTCTATATGAAACTGAGTTTCCCCTGACACATCATTTTCCTGTCACTCACAGGTCAACTTTGATTCACGTAAATCATAGCCCTGGTGCCAGAGACACACCAGCCCAGGCCCAGACACAAATACTGCCAAAGCCCCAATCACAGATGCTTGGGACTGACGGCAGTCCCGGATGACACAGACCCACAGACAGCACCCACGGCCCTGACACCAGGCCTCCCCAGGCCGTGGGCTCCTCTGCCTGAAAATTTCCAGGGCAGCCCAGGCTGATGGGTGGAGAGAAAATTGGGATGTGTGAGTGTGTGTGTGTGTGTCACACAGAGGAAAACATTTTGAGTAATGATAGAGGGAGGAGAAACCTGAAGTTTCCATTGTTTCCTATGAGAGTTGCTAGGTTCCAGAGACTCGTGGCTGGGTTTACAGCCAGAATCGAGGTGAGTTGTGGACAGAAGGAAATGTCCAGCTCACTGGGTGGCACCAGGCCTGGCTCCGGAAGGCATGTTCCCTGTGATAGGGGCCTGCAGGCTTCCAGCCTTCCATCCAGGAGATGAAAAAACACTGGCATCCTGATTGGCACCTGGGGGGTTGAGAAAATATTGGCATTCTCACTGGCAACCTAGATAAATGCCCATCTCCAAAAGACTAGGCTCTGCTCCACCCTGTGGGGCATATGCAGAAGACCAGCTCAGAGCTGTAAGGAGCAGACAGGACATCCACAGTGGTCTGGCCAACTCCCTGGCCCCAACCCAGATGCCAGACACAGCACTGAATAAAGTGTTTCTGGTCCAGATAGGGAGGTAGAGGTGGACAGAGGAGGGATCCCTAATCTTGGTGCTTGTGTGTGTGTGTGTTAGTCACTCAGTCGTGTCTGACTCTTTGCCACCCCGTAGACTGTAGCCCGCCAGGCTCCTCTGTCCATGGAATTCTCCAGGCGAGAATACTGGAGTGGGTTGCCGTGTCCTTCTCCAGATCTTGGCGCTTGGTGGACCCCTAATCTGCTGAAGGGAAAAGGGAAGATACAGTCCCTGTCCTCAGGGTGTGTGTCCTCAGGTTGTTCTCAGTCTGATGGAGAATCCTGTCTGTACCGCCTTGCTGTGCAGTCTTGAACAAATTTTTCAACCTTTCCATGACTCCAATCCATCGTTTGGACAAGGAGAATAATGTTAAGACCTCGGGAGTCACAGTGCCGTTATGAGGATTCAAATCAATTAATATATTTATTTTTAAAAAAGAACTGTTTCCTGGGACTTGCCTGGTGGTCCAGTGGCTAAGAATCTGCCTTCCAATGCAGGGGATGTGGGTTCCATCCCTGGTCGAGGAACAAGGATCCCCCATGCTGCAGGGCAACTAAACCTGTGCGTCGCAACTAGAGAGTCGACGCACTGCAGCAAAAAGGTGGTCCCACACGACACATTCAAGACCCCACGGCCATGCCTAAGGCCCAGGGCAGCCGAGTAAATAAAAATTAAATACTTAGAAAAAAAAATCAGTTTGTGGCACATGGTAAGCCCTAAATAAGCAGTAACCCTTTCTTTTACTGCTGTTTCTGGGGGAACTCCCAATCTGAAGAGGAAGACACGACTCTGCCCTCAGGAGGCTCCAATCTGATGGAGGCGCAGTCTCTGCAGCCAGTGTTGCTCTCAGCCTGAAGGCCGGGTGTACCTCTGTCCCCAAGGACTTCTGATGGGGGAGTCCAGCCTTGCACTTGGGAACTCCCTGTCTGATGAGGAAGGCTACAAAACTCCAATGACTTCAGAGCTGGCAGGTGGCCAGCCTCGGTGGCAGGATTTTTCCAAGGCCTTGCCTGGTCCGTGGAGGGTCAGCATCTGTGACAAATCCCATTTTGTGAGCTGCCTCAGTCTTCGTTCCCTACCTCGGGCCCTTTAAGTTCCAAAGCCTTGGCTTCTTGGGTGATTTGCTCATAAGCAAAGGAAAAGGAGAACAAGTAACTCTTTGTAGATGTGCAGTCAAGACTAAATCTCAGCTATAAGTCTTGCTTCCTGAAAGAGGCTGGGGAAAGAGATGGTAAAGCTGACTAGACTGGCAGGAAGGGGGCTGACGTAGAGGGCAGGAAACATGGCCTGGCGAGAAAGTTCCAGGGTAACTCCACCTCCCGGAGGATTGGTCATCTCCCTATTTATTCTGCATCCTCTCCTTCCCACTAAGGGATTTGGCCGGCTCTGCTTTATTTTTGCTGTCCTTGGTATCTTTAGTAAATGTTCTCAAGTTGCTTTGTCTACAGTCTGGCTATCTCCTCATATGGCTTTGAAGGAGAGCAAAGGCAAGGCTTTGCAGATGCCAATTGAGCCGGGGAGGCACCTATAATCGCACTGCGTATGTACTCACAACTCTGGGCACTGGCCACACTCTCTGGGACGGAAACAGCTCAAGTCTCACAGAAAGTTCCTTAGATAAGGAAAGACTACCAGAATCTGGAGAGGCGAGAGCAGCCAAACAATTTGGCTTCTGAAAAACAGGAGTCTGATCTAGGATCTCTAATCTGATGGGGGAGTACAGACTTTGTGGGTCATCTGTCTGCCACTACAAAACCAATAGAACTCAGCTTCCCCTGGCTTCCTCTCCCACTCCAAATCTTTTCTCTGCCTCAGAGCTTCTCACTCCTCCTGTATTCCTTTATTCATTCAGGGTTGCTGTGGACGGTTGGGCGGGTTGTTCACTGAACAAGTGTGTGCAGCCAATGGAGGCCTGTTGCGGTGCTAGATCTGCCCGGAGGGGGTACTTTTTGAGAGCATGACCAAAGGCGCCATTTGGCCTAGTGGTGGTGCCTTTCATCCAGCAATGAAAGTAAACATCTACTACGCACACGTGTTCCAACGCCCGCGTCAGAAAGCAGATGCCGGCAGGGTAAGGATGTGTACTTGGGTGAGAATGTGGAACTGGAAATTGGTGTGAAAGGGAGTGAGGAAGGAAGAGAGGGGATAAGGAGATGATATGGAGAAGAGGAAGAAGACGGGGGAGGACATGGTTCTAAGCAGGCAGTGAAAGATCATGGAGACAGAGGGATGCTTGCAAGGTGGGAAGATGCAGTCCAGGCCAGCTCTCCAGCCACTTGCCTCCCCCACTGTGGTCTTTGCACATGTCCTTCCTTCTCCTCCGTAAGTGTGACTCTCACCCAGAACCCACCCCCTTTCACTCTGCTGCTCTTTCTTTTTCTTTTAACTTTCTTTCAGGGTTCAGCTCAAACCTCATGTCACCATAGAAGCCTCCCCAACCTCCCAGACTAGATTGCTCTGCTTTCCCACAACCTCCCTCCCCCATGCTTCTCCTTAACAGTTTTGACAACTGCAAGCACTTGGAAGACCATCTAATATGAAGAGTGAAGAGACAGACATAAGGAAGGCAAAGAGCATGACTATCTGGTCTCCACCTTGTTCCCAGCTGTATCCCCTGTGAAGGGCACAGTGCCTGGCTGAGCTGGCCCTTGAAAACTTTCACCTGAGTGAAAGAACACGTTGGTTCAAGCATGGCACAAGGCGTAAATGCCCCCTTTCTGGTTGTGCTCGGGGCAAAGATCAACTCCCTTCACAGTCTGATCAGCCTTCAATCTCATTGAATCACAGTCCCAGGCTGTAGGCAAGTGAGTGTATTTTATTACTGCCCTTTTCAGACAAGGAAACTGAGGCCCCAGGGATGGAGCAGCTTGCCTGTATCACACAGTCAGTACAGGATGGAGCCAGGATTTGTGTTTGACTCTAGAACCTGCATTCTGAACTGTTCCCATTTCTGCTTCCCACTGGGTTGTTCTCAGCTCTGCCCAGGCAGAAGTGTGAGGCTTCTGAAAGACCCCCCTCTTTCTCTCTCCTATGATTTCCCCACCACCCTTCATCATTATCAATTGCTTTGTTTGCTAAGCTTCCACCTTGGGGCCCAGGCCCAAAGGAGGGTTCCCATGCTGTACCTCACGGATCACTGGCCCTCTGAGATGCTCTTTGGAAAGGGGGTTCCCTGGTCAAGAAGTTTGGGAACTCTGTTCTCTTTCCTGCACCGTGGCCACCCCAAGGGACCCAACACAGGAAAGTTTCTGAGCAGGCCTCCAGAAAGTCTCCTGTCCAACTCTGTTCAACTCAGCATTCCTCAACATATTTTAGAATGGAGCCCACGTGTTTTTTGGAAAAACCTTTCAACATCTCGCAAGACGGGTGTTTCTCAGAACATGCCTTGCAGATACTGCCCCAGAGTCTGGCTCCTGAGCTGACCATAAATGGTCTCTGTAATTTGAATTTGTCCCTGGAGCCCCCACACCCCACCAGCCAGGCTGGAATTCCTATGGCCTCCATACACCCCCTCACATTCCTTCCCATGCACCCCTGCTTCAGCTCTAGATGTCTGTGCGGGGGCTGCAAGTTGGAACTCCATAAATGTTCATTTTTCTTCCTTTGTCACTACACATATGGGCGTTTTCACCCACTGTGATCGGCATATGCTAAAGATTTCCGGTCTTGATTTTCTCACTTAACATTTTCATTAAACACAGTTTGATGTGTCAGTCAAGACCAGGGCTACTTAAAAATGGCTCTGTGGACCGGTGCCAGTCCCCAAACTGTGTATTACCAGTCTGAGACAAGATAAGAAGCTTGCTCAGAGTGTAAATCGACTATGTCAGTTAAGCACTTTGTTTAGCTCAGCTGACACTACTATTTTCTTCTTGAAATACTTGGTCCGTTTTGGAAGTAGCACATAGATTTACAATCTGGTACAAGCTCTTCATTGCAGATGGTAATTGTTAGCAATTTGTGGGCCAGAGACTCCGAACTGACTTTGCACATAATATTTCTAATAGTTATTTGACATCTTGTCTCATCACCACACCATCATTCATTAACCCTATCCTATCATTGGATATTTGGGCTGTCTCTAGGTCTCTGTAGGGGTTCCCTGGTAGCTCAGATGGTAAAGAATCTGCCTGCAAAGCAGGAGACCCGGGTTCGATTCCTGGATCAGGAAGATCCCCTGGAGAAGGAAATGGCAACCCACTAACCACTATTCTTGCCTGGAGAATTTCATGAACAGAGGAGCCTGGTGGGCCACAGTCCACAGGGTCACCAAGAGTCGGACATGACTAAGCGACTAACACACACACACAAACACCAGGTCTCCGTGATTCATAAAGCTTTGTTATGAGCAGATGCATACACGTCTGTGGGTTTACTTTTTGCAGTTCCTTCAGGAGCTCAGGGACCACAGATCTGAGGCCAGAGAGGCGGGGTAGCCTGCGCAGGGTCAGGAGTGGCAGCGGCCGGCCTCCCACGCAGGCCTCCCGCCCCAGCCCCTTGCTCCCTCCTCCGGCCCGCACCGCCCTTCCCACTGGGCAGATTTCCGTCCCTTTCATGCTTTTCTTTGCTGGGCTGTGTGCCCTCTGCAGCGTTCCCACATGTTGTCTTTAGGAGCTTGAGAGAAATCCTTTTGGAATGTCCTGTGCCTTCTCCCTGAGTTCCCGGCTTTGTTCAATTGTTCATGAGAAATTCCTGCCTTGTTGGGAGGGGCCCAGGAGGCTGTTAAAAGAGTTTGCCAAAAATGGTGGTACCAATTCGGGCAGAACACACATCGGAGGCTCTGCCTCTCCCCATATTTCAACCTAAAAAAGGACCACGTGGATGCAACCGGTGGGGAGGGTGTTGCCCACTCCTATTTCCTCTGTAGAACAAGCGGCAGTCATGCTCAGACAGAAGAGATAGGGAGGGATAAAGTGGGCCTCAGGAATGAGGGCTGGGGTGGGCCAAGGCTTAGAGGGTTAGCTTCAGAGATGAGGAAAGATAAGGGTGGGATGAGGGTTAGGAGTAGGATGAGTGTGTCTCGAACACGCATCGTGGTAACACAATGCATTTATTTTCTAGAAGCATAGCATCATTCTAGCAGATGATCTGTTTGAAAAGGGCCACATTGGATTGTTTTAAATAAATAAAAGGAATTCTAATATCATGCAGCTATACTCGGTGTTACCAAAGGATGCAGGGACCAGTGGATTAGGCAACTAAGACCACAGGTGGGCTTTCAGGAAATTTCTCCCTTTACTATTTCCTGGGAAGAACAAGTTTCAGGTGAATGCTCCCCTGTTCAGAACACTGGTGCTGGGAGCAGCCCAAACCTCCAGGGTTAAATACCATCTTTGCTTTGTCTAAATTTCTACATACTCTGAAGGCTATGATTTCCTCCTCTTTCTCCTGGAATCTGTTCAATAAATACTAAGAAAGAAACTGTACTTTGGATGGAAAGGGCATTATGTTGAGGGGCTGAGCCCTGGGGTGGAATCCCAGCTCTGCTATTTACCAGTTGCTGGGGTTTGGGCATGTCACTTTCTCTCCCTGAGCCTTAGTTTCCCCCTCTGTCAAATGGGTACTAACCTAGGCTTGCAAGGAAAAGAGTTCTGTGAGTCTATGTTTTAGATCTTGGAGGCATGTCTGGCATACGGTGTGGGTGCTCAACGATAGTGACATATGTCTGTAGGTGTGAAGAACTTCCCTGGGCCACCCTCAGCCTTGGGACACATGCTGCTCTGTACACAACCTGGGCAGCACAGCAGGCTCCTGCGTTGTTCTGCAACTGGTATGCGACTTCCTGTTTATACGGTTCCTGTGGAGGCTGCAATTCATGGGGTCGCAAAGAGTCGGACACGACTGAGTGACTGAACTGAACTGAACGGAGGCATAGCTTGAACAGTGGACCTGGGGCACTCTCTGTGGCCTCTGCATGCCACACAGAGCAGAGGCCTTCTCTAACTAAGAGCCTTGTTTTCTCCGGACTTGGGCTGAGTGACTGCTGGGATAGAATCCTGAGTACTGAGTTTCTACCCTGAGTAACAGTAAGGCCAGCGCAGAGACCCTGTCCCTTTCGGGTACCACCCAATCCTGAACCTTCACACTTGAGCACCCACTATGTACCGTGCTCTGCACTGACATCTCTCGTTCACTGATCACCCGTTGTATACATTTGCAGAGCACCTTGTTCTTGCAAGATGTTGTAATCCTGAAGATAATTACTGGGTTGGACACAAAGTTAGTTTGGTTTTTTTTCTGTAAGATGTTATGGAAAAAAATCTGAATGAATTTTTGCGGCCAACCTAATATTATTATTGAGTGCCTGCTTGGCACCTGGTACTCTATAATGAAAATGTTGATCATTCTTTTAAGAGCCCCTGTGTTCTATGATTATAGCCATCTTCATCATAATCATTTGTACCTGAACACTCTGTGCCTCAGCTTCCTCATCTATTCTATAGGGGCAATTCTTCCTTGGAGGATCAATGAGATGATTGAGTTAATACACACAGAGCATTTGAAACGATGCCTGGAGTATATTGTAGAGCTTAATAAATGTTGGCTTTCATGATGAATATTATCAGTTATTGAATATTAATTATATGTTCAATAACATATAAGTGTCCCTTATTATAAGGGACACTGTCATTATTCCGAAAGTAATAATAGTTAAGGTTTTCAGTTTCAGTTCAGTCGCTCAGTTGTATCCGACTCTTTGTAATCCCATGGACGGCAGCATGCCAGGCCTCCTTGTCCATCACCAACTCCTGGAGCTCACTCAGACTCATGTCTATCAAGTCGGTGATGCTACCCAACCATCTCATCCTCTGTCATCCCCTTCTCTTGCCTTCAATCTTTCCCAGCATCAGGGTCTTTTCTAGAGAGTCAGTAGTACTAATAGTTAAGGGTACTGAACACCTATTGGACATGAGGCCTTGTTGTTGTTCGGTCACTCAGTCGTGTCTGATTCTTTGCCACCCCATGGACTGCAGCATGCCAGGCTTCCCTGTCCTTTACTATTTCCTAGAGTTTGCTCAAACTCACATCCATTGAGTAGGTGATGCCATCCAACCGTTTCATCCTCTGTCATCCTCTTCTTCTCTTGCCCTCAATCTTTCCCAGCGTCAGGGTCTTTTCCAATGCCTTTCTAATTACGAGGCCTTGTAATCCACATCAGTATAATAACTGAGGCCCACTTGTGAGCCAGAACTGGGCTAGATACTGGAGAGATCCCAAGAATAGTGTCCTGGGCAAAGGCGTTATAATCTGATAAAGTGAAATTAGACAGTGTTGAAGGCAGGCATCTCTGGGAGAATCAGAGGTGACTCTAAGGCAAATATGGGTTTAGAGTAAGAAGGGGAAGCCTTTGAGTGGCCAGACACATGGTTTCGGTATCAGGACACCAGACCTATCTCTTGAGCTGGACCAAAATGGAACCCAGTGAGCTGTATTCCTGTGAATGTTCACCTGGGGAATGGGTTACTGGGGGCCTGAGAACCCACCAGACAAAGGCCAAAGTCTTCTTCCTGAGGAGAGAAGAGGTGCAAGAGCGGAGGAAAGAGTGGCTGCCCTGCTGAGCTTTGGAGCCCTGGAGGACCTTCCCGGTCCTCCAGAGATGGAACAAAAGTGGAGGTGAAGTCAATGGGCTAGGGGTTCGATGCCTCCTTGCTTCCTCTGCCCTGGGACTGCTGTGTCAGTCTTGGAGATTCACACTTGCCGCCTTCTCTGCCTGGCCACAGGGCTCGGCCACAGCCAGCACCTCCTCTAAGAGCCATGGAACCTGGTCCATCTCTGGGTTCTGCATTATTTCAAGATTAGACCACTCCATATTCTGAGTTGCTTTTATTGGCCCTCAACTCCTGCAAGAACGGACTGGGCCTGAAATTCAGAGCCACAAAGAAATTGAGCCTGAACAGCCCCTGGGCAGCCTGAAAAGATGGTCAGGACTGAGGAAGCCTGAATTTTCGGGTGGAGGCACCCTTAATTCTCAGCTCGGGAAGCTTCAGGCCTGGCTTGGAACTAGAAGGAGAGACTCAGAAATATCTAAGTCTGAAGTCCCTTAAGAGACCATCAGAACAACCCCACTCATGTTACAGAAGGGGAAACAGAAGCCTGGAGAGGGGAAGTGATGTCCCCAAGGTCTCAGGGCAGGCGGGTGGCCAAAAGAGTTTGGAATCCAGTCTCTAGAGTCCTTTATGCAGGAAGATGGTGAATAACTGGGTGCCTTGTGGGGCCTGATTCTTCAGCACCCAAATCAATTGAGTCTCTGAAGGTTTAGAGCCCTCAGTGGCCCAGAGAACGTTTTCCCAGACAGTGCCACCAAGAAATTTGGGACTACCTCATTCTGACCCTTCCAGCCCTTACCTGGCCTGTACAGTCGCTCTCTGCAGAGTATCCCAGGAAGGGCCATCCATTCACCTGCAACCATCCGTGGTTGACTGTTCCAGTGCATCTCACATTCGCCATCAAGGTTTTCTCTACAACCACCCTGGACCCTGGTCGTGAAAACTCATCTTTAAAAGAACAAAAATAGAGGCTTCTCTGGCGGTCCAGTGGTTAAGACTCCATGCTTCCACGGCAAGGGGCACAGATTTTAGCCCTGGTCAGGGAACTAAGATTTCTCATCCCGCATGCCTCAGTCCAAAAAAAAAAAAAAAGACAAAAGAACAAAAATACAGAAAGCACTGAGAACAGCACCTGCCAGGTTGTAAGTACTCTGTGAGGGTGTGCTATCATCGTCATCTCATCCTTAGTACTCCTACCTTCCTGCTCACGCGGAGCTNAAAAAAAAAAAAAAAAAAAAAGACAAAAGAACAAAAATACAGAAAGCACTGAGAACAGCACCTGCCAGGTTGTAAGTACTCTGTGAGGGTGTGCTATCATCGTCATCTCATCCTTAGTACTCCTACCTTCCTGCTCACGCGGAGCTGTGCTAAAACCAATGACCTTCCTGAAAGACGAAGCATATGAATAGGGAATCAGTAGCAATCCTTTAAACAAACAAACAAAGAATGTGAATAGTGGTTGGGAATGAACAGCCTCAGCCAAGGCTAGGAAGACTTCAAGTGATTCATTCAGGATATGAATTAGAGGTCCCAAACTCAGACCTGCGGGCCTCGCACGTTCAGCCTGCAAGCATTCTTGTTCTGCCTTCGGAACACTATATTTTTGCTTGCATTTTGTTTTGTCTTGGCCGTGCCACATGGCATACAGGATCTTAGTTCACCAATTAGGGACTGAATCTGTGCCCTTTGCAATGGAAGCGTGGAATCTTAACCCGCTGGTGAAAGTCACTCAGTTGTGTCCGACTCTTTATGACCCCACAGACTACAGAGTCTATGGGATTCTCCAGGTCAGAATAACGGAGTGGGTAGGTGTTCCCTTCTCCAGGGGATCTTCCCAACCCAGGGATCAAACCCAGGTCTCCCACATGGCAGGTGGATTCTTTACCAGCTGAGCCACCAGGGAAGCCAAGAATACTGGAGTGGGTAGCCTATCCCTTCTCCAGGGGATCTTCCCAACCCAGGAACTGAACTGGGGTCTCCTGCCTTGCAGGCAAATTCTTTACCAACGGAGCTATCAGGGAACCCCCTTAGTCACTGGGCCACCAGGGAAATCCCAGCACCATACTATTCTCAAATCTGTTGCTAACATATAGAAAACCAGATTCCTGGGTTCTCTTGAAAAGGCAACCACCTGTTTGAGAGCTGGGTTTAGATGAGGTATCCCCTCCCCCCCTAGTGCGGGTGGTCTCCACCACTGCCTACCACCTGCCCCCTTCACCCATTCACCTTGACCTTCCCAACCTTGCAGGTCCTTAAGTGTATATCCCCTCCATCTAAATGGCTTCCCCCCACCCCAGTGGAGGCTTGGAAGGAGCATTTTGCCACAGACAATTTATTTTCCGCAACCGCGACCGGATGGACATGTGCCCTCTTCACGGTTGGTGTCGATGTCACCACCAGCTGGAGGGCTTAGAGATGGGCTCCGGGGCTCTGCAGCCTGAGTGGATTGCTTCCCAGAACTTGGGCAGGCGACCTAAGGAAAAGATCCCGTTGCCGAACAGCGGGAGCTCAGGCAGCTTTATCCCCGGCCTCTGGGGCAGGATGGGAGTGAGGTTCCGGCCCTGAAACCCGCAAAAGCAGCTCGTGTTGGTGGAGTTATCCACGTACTGCACAGCGTTGACAGCCTTTCTGGGAGGAACCGCGGAGGCGCTGCCGCAGGGGTGGTCGAAGGCGGCCGCTCTGCTGCTGTGGTTACAGTAACTGCGGTGGGAGGCGTGCTCCAGGTGGTCCAGGTGGATGGAGTTGGCGGCGCGTTCCAGGTAGTTGGCCGCAAGCCTCGGTAGGCTCAGGGACTTAGGGTAGTTGCTGTAGAAGGCATTGGTGGATCTGTCAAGGTAGCTGATGCCTTTGATGAGCTGATCCAGGAAGGTGGGGTTAGAGGGGCCCAAGGGACGATCTGTACAGAGCAGGCAGTAGGGGTTGCCGTGACACACGGGCTTTCTGGCCACCTTGGGGCCCTTCGCCAGGTGGCTTGTCTCCACACACTTGGAGTTGTAGCGCCGGCCCATGCAGATTCTCCTCAATGGCAGTCTGGAGGAGCCGGGGCTGCTGGTGGGCTCCGAATGGCTGCTGCTGGCCTCGGAGCCGCTCGGGGTCCGGGAGCACTTGAGGCTGCTCGCCCTGGTCATGCTGGGGCTCTGGGGCCAGCCTGGAGTCTGGGCCATGAAGGACACTTTGCGGATGCCAGTGCTGGGACGACCCGCTTGGTGTCCAGACATCGTCCTGGGCAGGCGGATGAAGCTCTGTGGTACAGAACTGCTGAAATCTCACCTAGAGGCTGGATCCCTGGGCCTGGTGGGGAGAGAGCTGGGTCAGCTCTCCTCAGCTCCCGGCCACCTCCCACTGGGTTTTCCAGGTGTTCCTCTCCCCATCTTCCTCCCAGGCCCGGGATTTTTCAAACAGGAAAGCAGGCCCCATGTTCTTCAGAAAGCACAAAGGGCAAGAGATGGGGAGAAAGGCAAGACCCTGAGAACAGTGGAAGTCAGAGGACCCCCTACAAAAAGTGGGGCAGTCTCTTTTTCCCTTTCTCTGTAGCCCACATTCTGAAATTCCCATTCACCTTTTAAGCAGGGACTCCAGAAGACCATAGAGTCAAAGGACTAAGTCTCTAATGGTGAAATTCGAGGCACCGAGACACACATTCTTTGGAGTAACAACAGATAATCACCCACTACACTGCACACCCTGCTACTGAACAATGTCTTAGAAGCGATACGATATATGTGCTTTTTCTTTGCCAGTCCTTTGCTTGTTCCTTACTTGTAAGTCTTAACTACAAATCCAGGAGGCAGTTATTATTCTATTCCTATCTGACAGAGGGTTGACGTGACTTGCCTCAGATCACATAGCTTGTGAGTGGTGGGGGCCAAGGTACTGTCTTGAGTGTATCTGATGACCCCTAAAAGACAAGGCTGTGTTGTTGGGGGTGACTTTGTCCTCACCACCAGTCTACTGAGGAAGACTTCTCATCTCACCTGCTGGACAGGGGCACTGATGGGGAAAACCAGATGGGGAGGGGTGCTTGCTAACCCTGTAACTAAGCTGATCTTGACTTCATGAACCCCAAGGGGCAGGGCAAGGAGATGCGGTAAGTCTACAGTAGGACTTGTGAGACAGAAGCTTCCAGAGTACTGTATTTGGTCTTCATCTGCTCTGATGAAGGGAGATGATCTCACCCACCCCACAAAAGAAGGGTTCTTGGGGCTCCTCCCAGTCTGAGAGTGGACACTGCACAGGGACTAGGGCCTGCCCAGGCTCTGGCCCAGGTCGCCCTGCTTCCTGTCCTGGGGGCTGCCCAGGTGGCAGGAGCCCCAGCCCCATTCCCGCTGTCCCCCAGATGCCCATTACTCCCCCGTTTCCAGAAGGAAGGCTCTGATTTCTGTCCCCCACGACTGCCAGCTTGATGCTAATTTTCCACTTCTGCCTGGTGAGAATGGAGCAGTATTTGAACCTGTCCCACCCAGGAAACAGCTGCCCACTCCTCTCCCAGCCCACAGCCCCTCAGCTGCCCTTGTCCTTTGGGTCTGAATCGTGTGGAATGCCCAGACTCTCACTTCTTCCATCCCCTGTCGAGCCCCACCCAAGGACGTCCTCCAGATATAGGGGAGACGCCAGCAGGCTGCCCACCATGGGCCCTTCCTTCTGGGCGGGCTGGGCCCTCTCCCCGGCTCCGTCTACCTTCAGGAGGTAGATGACTTGGCCCTCCTCTTGCTCTTCATTGGGGAATACCCTGATGCCGCCATTCCAGACTCCTGGCCATGTCATAGAATCACAGAACCCTGGAGTGAGAAGGGCCTCCAGGGGTCAACATGGTCAGGCTCCTGCCTTAGAGCTGGTGCTGCGTTAAGCTCTCCAGGACAGATGGGCGCTATTTTTAAAGTGAGGCTGGGGTGGACGTTTTCCAGTGTGCCCTGTTGTTTTTCTAGCATTTAATTGTGCTGAGAGTCAGGGAGCTCTTTGCCGGGCCTGATATAACTCTCGTTGGCTGTGGTCAGCATCAATTTTCTTTTCTCATTGGGTCAGCAAACATTTGCTGAGTCTCCCTAAAGAGCTGTCCCTTTGAGTGACCCAGAACACGGCAGCACTTGCTTTTCTCCCTTCTAGCCCGGTCCTCACACAGTCAGCCATTCTGAGTTGAGTCTCTACTATGCAGTGGGCTACAGCCTAAAGATTCCTTTCAGAGCTCCTGTGACCTCCCCTCCCTGGTCCATAAGGGGCATCCTGTACATATCTGTCAGATGCATCAACAAGATCCCCCTTTGAGAGCTCCTGGTGCTTGGCCTCCACTGTTTCCTTCCTGCAAGTAATGAAAATACTCTCTTACTTTCTATTTTGAAAAACATTCAAAATATTCATTTACTGAAAACTTACAAGATAATGAAGTCCCATAGACCCTTCATTCAAATCTACTAATTATTAATTTTTGTCACATTTAACACGACACACACGTGCACGCGTGGATTATTATTATTTTGAGAGTCAATTGCAGACAAGAGCAGCCTTTACTCTTAAATACTTCAGCGTGTATCTCCTACAAGTTGGGAGAACAACGACACTTTCTTAAGTATCCAGTTATCAAAATGTGTCCAGTTATCCAGTTATCTTACGTATCCAGGATAATAACACTGATACAGAGCTGTTAGCTAATACACAGTCCACAATTTACCGATTATTTTCTCCGATGGTCTCTATGGCAGCCGTGTCCCGAGTCCAGAAGCCAATATGTGATCAGACATTGACTTTAGTTTTCAAATCTCTTTGGTTTCCTTCAGCCTGGAAGTCCCTCAGTCTTGATCTTTTATGGCATGAACAGCTTTGAAGAGTGCAGGGAAATTGTTTTGGAGAATGTTCTCCCATTTGGGTTTAGCTGCAAGATCGCAGAGCACATACACACAGAAGCCTCCCTGGGACAGTCCCCAGCTCATAACCTCTGAGAGTGAAGGGCCTTTTGCTTTGGGGTGGGATGGTTATAGCCACTGCAACAGGGAGCTAGGAGGAGGGCTCAGAGGGTCCCCCAGAAGGAGGAAGAGGGGTGTAGGGAAACTCAGTGGGCCAGAAAAGCGATGGCAACCATTCCCTGTGGGGCCTCAGCCAGATCTGGTCCTGTCCTGGGCTGGGGGCCGGGCAGGCAGGCAGACCGCCGGTGACTGGGCTGGGCCTCTGCATATTTGTCCTGAAGGAGCCCAGGCGCCGAGATCACTGGCCATTTCTGGCCTGGGCATTAAGAGCCTCTGGAAATAGCTCCAGGACAATTATTTCAGGAGGAATGTGCTATTCCCCCACCTTCTCAGAAAGCCAGGCTGGGTCCCATAAGATCAGGAATGTCTGCCTCTGGCCCCCCCAACTCCAGGGGATCCTGAGGTCCCCTGGGGGCCACAGTGGTCTTCAGAGCTGGGGAGACTGGGAGGCCAGGATGGGGTTGAGCAGACAAAAAGCGTCCTTCCCCACGCGGGGAGGGGTGGTTCTGTCCTCAGATCCTGGGCTCTCAGGGCCCAGCCTGGAGTCAGGCTTGGCCGGCGGGGGTCCAGCTGGCTCTAAGCCCAGGGACACAGGAGGGGGAGGGAAGGGGAGCTGCCTGCCCCACCTCCCGCCCAGACCCACCCCTGAGAAACCGACGTGGCGGAGCACTCAGTATGTGCCAACGAGCCTGACATTGTCAGGTCCCGGTCATCGCACCCACCCTCCCATTTAATCCTCGTAGCACCCCTGGGAGGTAGGGGTTTTGCTTCCCAGATGACGTCCTCGAGACTCGGGGAGAGCAACAGACTTACCCAAGCTCACCCAGCAGCCAGGACGAAGACCCGGGGTTTGGACCTCAAAGTCGACAGGTTTGAGCACTAAACAAGGAAGAGGGTGGGCCACCCACTCACTCCATGAGGACTCAGTGAGCTCTAAGAGACCCTGAGAGCTGAGAGGCGTTGGGAGGTGTCCAGCCTGAAGACCCAGGCTGGAGGGACGCTTAGCCCTGTCTCTCAGGGAGCCTCCGATGTCCACCGCCCAGCCAAGGCCAGCTGCCTCTCCCTCCCTAGCCCTGCGAGATGGATGCCAGGGTCTCAGAATATCCTGCCCCTCCCTGCACCGTCTCTAGCCACAGTGGCCCCTACCTTTGCCCCATCTGGGCCATCTCCAACCTTGGCTCCTTAGCTGCATTGCCAAATCAACTGCAAATCATGAACTTTTCACGATCCCTTGCCCCTCCCACTCTGTCCTCTTTCACCTGAGCGCCCCTCCCCACATCCCTACTCTCTCTCCTCTGGGTCCCACCAAGATGATCAGAGGCCCTTCCCCGACCCCTCCAGTGAGTTCAAAGGCATCTCCTTTCCCTGGACTCCCCAAGAGTAGATGGAGCAGCCCCCTTCTCCAGAGACCATAGGACCCGTTACTCCATAGGTGGCTTACTGACCCCTCACTTGTCACCCAGAGTTCCCCCTCCGCCCCCGACCCCCGGACGGTGGGAGGGTCTCCTTATGGTTTCAGGCACTTGGCATGGAGGAGGCACCACAGACATGGAGGAGGCCATAGACACGTGGGGGGAAGAGCTAGAAGCAAGAGCCACTATTGCCACTGCCCACCCTGCCTGGAGGACACTTCTGGCAGCCCCGAGCACTGTGACTCACCTGAGCCTTTACCTGGCTTGAGGCCAACACGCCCACAAGGCTGAGAATCTCTCCTGGGCTGGGCTCTGGTCCTCTGCCAGCTGCAGTCTTCCATCCACCCAAGCATAATGAGTCACAGCCCTGCCTCATCCCCTAACCCCCTCAAAGATATCAGCCCTCTGCTCACCAGCCGCCAGAACAGGACTTCCCCAGGCCCACGTGTCGCAGGTGCAAGACAGGACAGATCTGTGCTCAGCAGCGCAGGGGCAGGCGTGGCTCGGCAGGAGCCCCAGACTGCAAGAGCTGCCCTCTTGCCAAGCCACCTCGTGGTTTTCAAGAAGCAGCCCATCTGGGAGTGGACAGGAGTCTCATCTTTATGAGCTCTGGGAAACTCCCTCTGAAAGGGAATGCAGATGATGTTCATGTATAAGCTTATATTGTTGTTGTTGTTCAGTTGCTAAGTTGTCTTTTTCCAAAAGTGCAGCACTCAATATGCCAGCAAATTTGGAAAACTCGTCAGTGGCCACAAGACTGGAAAAGATCAGTTTTCATTCCAATCCCAAACAAAGGCAATGCGAAAGAATGTTCAAACTACTGCATAATTGCACTCATCTCACATGCTAGTAAAGTAATGTTCAAAATTATCCAAGCCAGCCTTCAACAATACGTGAACCATGAACTTCCAGATGTTCAAGCTGGATTTAGAAAAGGCAGAGGAAGCAGAGATCAAATTGCCAGTACCTGTTGGCTCATCGAAAAAACAAGAGAGTTCTAGAAAACATGTACTTCAGCTTTATTGACTAAACCAAAGCCTTTGACTGTGTGGATTACAACAAGCTGTGGAAAATTCTGAAACAGATGGGAATACCAGAACACCTGACCTGCCTCTTGAGAAACCTGTATTCACATCAAGAAGCAATAGTTAGAACTAGACATGGAACAACAGACTGGTTCCAAATAAGAAAAGGAGTACGTCAAGGCTGTATATTGTCACCCTGCTTATTTAACATATATGCAGAGTTCATCATCAGAAACGCTGGGCTGGATGAAGCACAAGCCGGAATCAAGATTGCTGGGAGAAATATCAATNATCAGCCCTGGGATTTCTTTGGAAGGAATGATGCTAAAGCTGAAACTGCAGTACTTTGGCCACCTCATCGAAGAGTTGACTCATTGGAAAAGACTCCGATGCTGGGAGGGATTGGGAGCAAGAGGAGAAAGGGATGACCGAGGATGAGATGGCTGAATGACATTACTGACTCGATGGACATGAGTTTGAGTGAACTCCGGGAGATGGTGATGGACAGAGAGGTCTGGCGTGCTGTGATTCATGGGGTTGCAAGGAGTTGGACACGACTGAGTGGCTGAACTGAATTGAAATGAACTGAAGTCTGTTTTGAACCTGTGTTTCCTTGTCCATAAACCATAATAATGATGATCTGGATAAATTGAAATTTTCCTGGGTTTCAGCTTCTGTGTGTGTAATTTTATGCATCCACTAGACTGGGCCATGAGATGCCCACATATCCGGTCAAACATTCCCTCTGGGTGTGTCTATAAGGATGCATCTGGATGAGAGAAGCATGTGGATCAGTGGACTGAGTAAAGCAATCTGGCCTCCCCTTGTGGCTGAGCATCTTCTAATCCATTGAGGGCCTGAACAGAAGAAAAAGGCAGAAAAAGGTTGAATTCACTCTCCGCCTGACCAGTTGAGCTGGGACATCCATCTTCTGCCCTCGATGCTCCTGGTCTTCAGAGCATCAGACCTAGGTTGGAATCTATATGATCAGCTTCCTGGTCCTTAGACCTTTGAACCGCCAGCTTTTCTGGAGCTCCAACTTGCAGAGAGGAGATCATGTGACTTCTCAGCCTTTGTAACAGCATGAGACAACAGCTAATAACCAATAGTAAATAAACATGTGTGTATATATAAATATAAAAATAATATAGTATATATACATATATGTACACAACATATATTATAGCATATAGTATTATATTTATTGCTGTGTGTGTGTGTGTGTGTGTGTATAGAAGTTTGTGCCCCCTACCAAAATTTATATATTGAAACTTAATCCCCATATGGGATTTAGAGGTGGGAAGTGATTAGGCTGAGCCCCGAAGAATTGATGCTTTTGAACTGTGGTGTTGGAGAAAACTCTTGAGAGTCACTTGGACTGCAAGGAGATCCAACCAGTCCATCCTAAAGGAAATCAGTCCTGAATGTTCATTGGGAGGACTGATGCTGAAACTGCAACTTTAATACTTTGGCCACCTGATGCTGGGAAAGATTGAAGATGCGAGGAGAAGGGGACAACAGAGGATGAGATGGTTGGATGGCATCACCGACACGATGGACTTGAGTTTGAGTAAACTCGGGGAGTTGGCGATGGAAAGGGAGGTCTGGCGTGCTGCAGTCCATGGGATAGAAAGAGTCGGACACGACTGAACGACTGAACTGAACTGAACTGAAGTGATTAGGCCACTGAGGGTAAAGACTTCATGAATGGGATTAGTGCCCTCATAAAGGAGACCCCAGGGAGCTTCCTTGCCCCTTGAATTCTTTGGGAAAGCAGTGAAGAGGCAGCCATCTGTTACCCAGGGAGTGAGCTTTCACTAGATACTGAGTCTAAAGATGTCTTGATCTTAGACTTCCCAGCCTTCATAACTCTGAGAAAGAAATGTTTTTTTAAGTCACTCAGTCTATCAGTTTATGGTATTTTTGTAATAGTAGCTCAAACACGAAGATATAGAAGACTCAGAAACACATACACATCATTTCTGATTGATTCTGTTTCTCTGGGGAACCCTGACTACTACTCCGTACTGAGTGCTTTACATATATTGACCCATTTGCTCCCCACTACAACCTTACAAGGGTGATGTTAATAGCATCTCCATTTTTTTAGACAAGAATGTGAAAGGCAGAGGTGAGTGAACTCACCTAAAAAAGCGTGGCCGAGACATGAACCCGAGCAACGCGGCTCGGGCCTGCCTCCTGCCCCCTGCCTTACTGCCTCCAGGGCCATACTCACAGGTTTATCGAGTGGAGCCGCTTGGCTAAGGGTTTTCCACCTGCAACAGGTGGACCTGAAGCTCTCCAGTCTTCTGTGATTAGCTTTTCCTTTAATAATCAAATCAAAAGCTCAACCCTCCATTCCACATGCCATGCGAAGTCCAGCGCCTCCCCCTCCATTCCCGAGGAAGCCCGGGGGCTGCTACAGTCGCTTGTCCCTCCCCACTCCGAGTCCCTGCTTCTGGACCGATTCTCAGCCCCCCTTCCGTGACTGCCATCTTGGTGTGTCTCTGGCCACACTGTGCAGCTTGCGGGATCTCAGCTCCTCTACCAGGGATCGGACCCGCTCTCCCTGCAGTGGAAGAGCAGAACCGTGACCCCTGGGCCGCCAGAGAAGGCCCTGCGTGACTGTCACCTTCCCTCAGCAGAGCTGTGCCCTCCTCCCTCCCCAGTGACCTCTGCCGCCTCCGCAGCCGCGCCCCACGCCGCCTGTGACAGCCTCGGCCCGAGGTGCTGGGTGACAGAGGGTGACAATATAGCGCAGGATAGAAAAGCCTGCCATGGAATAGACGGCCGCCACCCCGGCCTTCGCGCCTCCCGGTCTCCTTCCTCCCCAGGCCTGGGCCGCCCGCTCCCACCATGGTGCTCTCAGGAGGGCCTTTTCCATCTTAGCTCCCCTCCCCCTTGCTCTGGGGTACCCCCCCACCCAGGCCTCCCCCTTGGGGGCTGCTGAGGTCAAAGTCGACATTTCCTGCTCCTGGCTGACCCTTCAAAGTGGCTCCCGTGCTTCCTCCCTGGGGTGGGTGGGGGATGTCACCTTCCACATGACGCTGCTTTGACTTCCCTGGTGGCCCAGGAGGTAACGCGTCTGCCTACAATGCGGGAGACCTGGGTTCGATCCCTGGGTGGGGAAGATCCTCTGGAGAAAGGAAATGGCCGAGTACTCTTGGGTGGTAGCTTACAGTCCCTGGGGTCGCAAAGAATCGGACACGACTGAGCGACTTCACCTCACTTCACTTCCTCCCGCCACCCCCACTAGGGTGTGGAGCAGCCGCTGACAACATCTCCCTTCCTGTAAATATGCTTTAGGTGACCAGATCCTTTCAACAACACTGAGAGGTAGATCCTTTGTCTTCCCAGAGAGGAACTTGGCCCTGAGATTTTGCTTTGTGCTTTTTTTTTTTTTTTTTACGAGACATCAGACCTTTGGGCAAGTTTACTTCCCTTACCCTAGTCTCAACTGCCTCATCTGGAAACTGGGGTAATAAGAATACTTGCACCCAAAGCTTGATTCCTTGGCATGTTGTAAACTCTCAGTGTTGTTTAGCCACTAAGTCATGTCTGACTCTTTTGCGACCCCACGTACTGTAGCCCACCAGGCTCTCTGTCCACGGGATTTCCCAGGCAAGAATACGGGAGTGGGCTTCTGTGTCCTTCTCCAGGGAGGTCTTCCTAACGCAAGGATCAGACCGGAGTCTCCTGCATTGGCGGGTGGATTCTTTACCGTGGAACCACCAAGAAAGCCACAGATCCTGGCTGTTCGGGGATTGACAGGTGAGGAAGTTAGATTCTAGGCCCAGCTGTGTTCTTTCATTGTATTTTGTTTTATTGGCTGCAGAGCTTATGGGATCTTAGTTCCCTGACCAGGGATTGAACCAGGGGCCATGGCAGTAAAAGCATCACATCCTAACTGCCAGATTGCCAGGAAATTCCCCCAGCTGTATTCTTCATGCGCTGAACGTTGTGGGCCTCAGTTTGCCCAACCGGAGAGGAGATAGTGGGACTGAATCATCTCTGAAGACTGTTCCCAGGCCTGTCCTTCTGAATAATAGCATCCATGAGTCTTTACCATGCATGCTTAGACCCTTCTGGACCTCGCCCTGTGTATGTCTTCACCTCTGAGCTCATTGAAATCCTTTCTAATTTTTTGAATTAACTTTTATTGGAGTATTGATTTACAATCAATCACTGGTTGATTTACAATGTTGGGCTACTTTCAGGTGTATACACTCACATCCACTCTTTTTTAAAAATATTCTTTCCCCATATAGGCCATTACAGAACACTGAGTAGAATTCCCTGTGCTGTGCAGGAGGTCCTCATCAGTTATCTGTTATACAGTAACATGAATATGTCAGTCTCCCAATTGCCCCTGACATCCCTTTAAGGCCCCAGTTCAGTCAGTTCAGTCGCTCAGTCCTGCCCGACTCTTTGCAACCCCATGAATCGCAGCATGCCAGGCCTCCCTGTCCATCACCATCTCTCGGAGTTCACTCAGACTCACGTCCATCAAGTCAGTGATGTCATCCAGCCATCTCCTCCTCTGTCGTCCCCTCCTCCTCCTGCCCCCAATCTCTCCCAGCATCAGAGTCTTTTCCACTGAGTCAACTCTTCTCATCAGGTGGCCAAAGTACTGGAGTTTCAGCTTTAGCATCAGTCCTTCCAAAGAAATCCCAGGGCTGATCTCCTTCAGAATGGACTGGTTAGATCTCCTTGCAGTCCAAGGGACTCTCAAGAGTCTTCTCCAACACCACAGTTCAAAAGCATCAATTCTTCAGCNTCATCAGGTGGCCAAAGTACTGGAGTTTCAGCTTTAGCATCAGTCCTTCCAAAGAAATCCCAGGGCTGATCTCCTTCAGAATGGACTGGTTAGATCTCCTTGCAGTCCAAGGGACTCTCAAGAGTCTTCTCCAACACCACAGTTCAAAAGCATCAATTCTTCAGCACTCAGCCTTCTTCACAGTCCAACTCTCACATCCATACATGACCACAGGAAAAACCATAGCCTTGACTAGACGGACCTTTGTTGGCAAAGTAATGTCTCTGCTTTTAAGGCCCCAGGGACCATAAATTTGTTCTCTATGTCTAAAACTCTATTTGAACTCCATTAACTGATAAACACAAGTAAGGTGTTTTCCTGAGTTCTACAAACTATTCTAGCAAATTATAAAACCTAAGGAGGGAGTGGTGGGAACTCCCAATTTATGGCCAATTAGATCAGAAACAGGAGAAGGCAACGGCACCCCACTCCAGTACTCTTGCCTGGAAAATCCCACAGACAGAGGAGCCTGGTAGGCTGTAGTCCATGGAGTCGCTAACAGTCGGATACGAATGAGCGACTTCATTTTCACTTTTCACTTTTCGTGCATTGGAGAAGGGAATGGTAACCCACTCCAGTGTTCTTGCCTGAAGAATCGCAGGGATGCGGGAGCCTTGTGGGCTGCCGTCTGTGGGGTCACACAGAGTTAGACACAACTGAAGCGACTTAGCAGCGGCAGCAGCAGGTCAGAAATACACGAGTAGGAAATTCCCTGGCAGTTCCGTTCAGTGGCTATGAGTCTGTGCTTCCACTGCCAGAGGCCTGAGTTTGATCCCTGGTGAGAATTAAGATCCTGAAAGCTGAGCAGCCAAAAAACACCAACAAAAAAATTATACTAGGGTAGCCCCAGCCACTGGTGTCTGAAGTGGGGACAGTCTTATGGAACTATGCTCTATCACTTAGGGAGATACCCGGGAGGCAGTGGTAGAAATGAGCTGTTGGGTGCCCAGTGGGTGTCAGAGAATCGCAGAGTTGGTGGGTGTCAGAAAACAACTCACAGCTCCTTTTCTAAAAAAAGCTCTTACAGGAAGCCCATGAAAGAAACGTGTCCCAAGAGACAAGGAGAGGCTCTGATTGATTCAGGCTGGGAAGGGAAGTGCCAGAGATCACTGGGAAGATGTGCCAAAGCTTGGTGGTGTGTTCCCAGGGGGAAAAGTGCTAGTCTTTAAACTTTTCTGTATGCTTGAAATATCTCACAACTATCAAGTTAAAAAGAAAAAAATAGCAGGGATGGGATGCAGCAGAAAGAGGATGGAGTCTGGGGCCCTGGGGGCTGGCTTCAGTTGCGCCCTGGGGCCACTCTCTGGCGCGAGCAAGGCACGGCCCCGCTCCGGGCCACGAGGGCCAGTCTCCGGCAGTCCTGCCAGCGCTGGTGTTTTATTAGATGCTTTCACTTGTTGTTGCTGTTCAGTCACCAAGTCGTGTCCGACTTTTTGCAACCCCCTGGGCTGTAGCCCGCCAGGCTCTTCTGTCCATGAAATTTCCCAGGCAAGAATACTAGAGTGGGCTGCCATTTCCTTCTCCAGGGGATCATCCTGGACCAGGGATCGAACCCATGTCCCCTGCCTTAGTCCAAACATGTACTGAATGTCTGTTGGGTGCTTGTCTATTTACATGTCTGACCTCCCGAGCAGACGCTGAGCCCCGGGAGGGCAGGGGCTGTCTCCTCACCCATGTCCTCAGGGCCCAGCACGGCCCCCGGTACCTAGAGAGTCATTTGAAGGAAGGGAGAACAGACTGAATGACCCCCAGGCCGAAAACCTCCACCCCTAAAGTGTTTGGAGTCTGTAGTTGGGGCCCAGCTCACTGGGTGTCCATCCACTTGTGTGTACCCCTGGGCGCCTGCCCTGGGGTGGGAGTTGAGTGCGGCCGTGGGAACAGGAGATGAGCCAGCTTGGAGGTTTGGAGGCCTCCACTTCCTGCAGCAGACCCTGCCCAAGACTGGCTCCAGCCCTAACCTCTGACCCCACTGGAAAGCACCAGGAAACAGGCCGGAAGGCGGGAAACTTCCCCTGGGCCTGATCTGGGCCCAAGCTGCTACCAGGCCCAGGGTTGAGCTCTGAGTCCGATGGGCCAGAGCCCACCTTCTAGCCCAACCTGCAGAGCTCAGCTGCTCTGATTGCGAGCTCCTCAGCACCTCCTGTGTCCCCGAGACCACTGCCAGCCACTCGGTAAACACAAAGCGGCCTATGTGTGCAGGGAAGGCAGCGAGGGTCAGCAGACCTTCAGTTCCCAGCTCTGCCTCTCAGGCTGGGTGAGTGTGGGCACTTTCCCTGCCTCCCTGAGCCTCGGTTTCTCCATCATATTTGTTGTGGAGATCAAAGCAGAGATGGTCTCAGACTTGTATCGTATTCGAGGAACTCAAAAACAAGTCCTGCTCGGGGGACCCCTGGTGGTCCAGTGGCTAAGACTCTGCGTGTCCACCGTCGGGACCCTCGTTAGGGAACTGAGATCCCCAATGCCGCATGGAGTGACCAAAAAATAAGTAAAATAAACAGCAAGTCCCGTTTACAAATACCGCTGAAGCTACCTGAAGCCCTGGTCAATCCTACTCCTTCTCTGCTCGGAGAGTGTCACCAGCCTGATCGCTGTTGATCCTCACTATCAGTTTATCCTGTCCCCACACATCTCGATCCCACGTATGACTGATTTGCCTGTATCCGAATGCTATATATATTAAGGTATGTTGAATACATTATTCTATAATTTGCCTTCTTACTGTATGAAATGCTTTTGAGAAATAGCCATGTTGATACATGGAGATTGAGTTAATTTTCATTCTCTGGTGCTGCTTTCTACAAATATACCACAATTTATCCATGCTCCTGTCGATATACATTTGTTTCCAATTATGTTTGGCTATTTCAAGCAACCCTGAAATAGGTATTCTTTTATGTGTAAAAAATGATTTATGGGGCTTCCATGGTAGCACAGTGGATAAGAGTCCTCCTACCAGTGCAGGGGACANCACACACACACACACACACACACACACACACACCCCAACAAATGTACTGTGATCTCCCCAGGTCTGCATGTGCACCATCCCCAGCCTGACATTCACACACCTTGATCACTCTTGATTGACCTTTCCAACTACTTATAATCCCCTTCCCAACTAGAGGGGGATTCCTTGGTGGCTCAGTGGTGAAGAATACACCTACCAATGCAGGAGACTCCTGTTTGACCCTTTGGTTGGGAAGATCCCCTGGAGAAGGAAATGGCAACCCACTCCAGTATTCTTGCCTTGTCTGGGAAATCCCACAGGCAGAGCAGGCTGGCGGGCTACAGTCCAGGAGGTCGCAAAGAGTCAGACATGACTTAGTGACTAAACAACACCACCTCAACTAAAGGAGGTAGAATTCTAACATTCTCTGTAACTCCCACAATCTCCATAGCATTCAGTCTTTGAGATAACGCAAACCTATATTTTTAATGATCTTAATTCCTGACATTACAGTCCACTCATGAAATATGCTGGGATGTTTCTATTTTGGAGAAAAGCATTTAATACAGTAGGGGGAAAAAAGCATCAGGGGAGGAGGGTCTTGAGCACTAATCCGCATTTCATACAAATACCTGAGTGACCTCTGGGCTGAAGGGTCTGTCCCTCTAAAACCAAGGAAGTTTCCTTCTAGGGCTAGATTACCCATACTAAATTAGTAGGAAATACCAAGTCCAGATCAAGACAAAGAGTGTGACACAACCACCGCAGAGGTGTGATCAAGACATAACATCCCATGAGCTGACCACAGCTCTGATCCACGGTCCACATCAACTCCTACACCAAGCCTGCCCACTGGGAGCTGCAGACTCTCCTGGGCACGCAGCCCATCTCATTCCACACCCTATAGCAGGGAAGGACCCCAGAAAGACAGGAGAGACAAGTTCCAGGGAAAACCCTGATAACTACAAACAAAGCTGTCTGACTCCCACTGGGCCCACCTGAATTCCTTCTAAGTATATCACTCTGGACACGTGATGCTTAAAACAAACAAGGAGGCAGAGTTAGCCTGCTCTTCAAGCTCCTACTCTCCTAGCCCATCCCTCCCAAAACACAGGAAGCGCTGCAGAGTTCTCTGCGTGATGAGTACCATAGACCCGGGAGATGCCGAAGGGTTCTGCTCTACAATGCCCGTAAAAAAATCAGTACGGTTTAGTACCACACACACACCACACACACATTTCACAAAACAGTACTGATCCTTAATACAGGCAAACGTTTCCTACTGTATGTTTTAAAATGCGGACTACAACCCACAGTATAAAAGACAGATCCATCAACAGACAGAGGTGTTAACAAAATATAGCGGATACATACAATGGAATACTATTTAGCTTTAAAAAGGAATGAAATTCTGACTCATGCTACAACATGGATGAACTCTGGAAATGTTAAGTGAAGTAAAAACAAGCCACAAGACGACAAATACTGTGTGATCCCACGCGGTATATGAAACACCTACAGTCATCATTTTCACGAGGACAGAAAAGAGAGGGTGGGTACCAAGGCAGGTGGAGGGGAAACAGGGAGTCAGTGTCTAATGAGGACAGGGTTTCCATTTGGGGAAGATGAAGACAGTTCTGGAGATGGATGATAGTGATGGTTGTACAACAATGTGAATGTGCTGAATGCCACTGAACTAGTTATACACTCAAAAGTGGTTAAAATAGTAAGTTTTATATGTATATTTTATCACAGTAAGAAACAGGAGTGGGTCACCTAGGGACCAACAGTTCGAGATGGGCCTATGAAGATGGGAGTGGGGAATCTCCTGGAACTGAGCTCCATACAGTGTCTGAAAACAGTTAAAGGCCAAGGGCATAGGATTAGGCCTGGCCTTGAAGTCACTGGCCTTTCATTCATGTTAGTTCACCAGAAGGAAAAACTAACCTGATCCTCCTATTTGGCCTCCAAGATCCCGGCCTCATGCCAAGTTGTTGTTGTTCAGTCGTCCAGTCATGTCCGATTCTTTGCGGCCCCATGGACTGCAGCACACCAGCCCTCCCTGTCCCTCACCATCTCCCGAAGTTTGCCCAAGTTCATGTCCATTGCTTCAGTGATGCCATCCAGCCATCTCAACCTCTGATGTCCTCTTCTCCTTCTTCCCTCAATCTTCCCCAGCATCAGGGACTTTCCTAATGAGTCNCCCTCACCATCTCCCGAAGTTTGCCCAAGTTCATGTCCATTGCTTCAGTGATGCCATCCAGCCATCTCAACCTCTGATGTCCTCTTCTCCTTCTTCCCTCAATCTTCCCCAGCATCAGGGACTTTCCTAATGAGTCAATTGTTCTCATCAGATTACCAAAATACTGGATCTTCAGCTTCAGCATCAGTCCTTCCAATGAGTATTCAGAGCTGATTTTCCGTAAGACTGACTGGTTTGATCTTGCTGTCCAAGGGAATCTCAGGGGTCTCCTCCAGCACCACAGTTTGAACACATCAGTTCTTTGGTGCTCAGCCTTCTTTTACATGCCAAGATGGAAGCTCAAATCATGTATTCTGCAGAACACGTTTCCCAAACGTTTCTCTCTGGAGCTTACGGAGCAGACAGACCATTCGGTTATCCTTGGTAATTACTACCTAGCGCCCTCCTATCCCCTGCTGCTCTGCAAGTAGGAGAAGCCATCTCCCCTACCGGAAGGACACCTGGCAGTCCAGCAAAGGCCCACATGTGAGAACAAAGCAGTGTCTCTGTGCTGGAAACCCTGGTTTCATGGACTTTCTGATCCAGTGGTGGGGCGAGGGCAGGAAGAAGACAAGCAAGAAGCCAGTGAGCAGACAAGGTGTCTGCAACGTGCCTGGGAAGGAGGGCAAGTGGGCAGGTAAGAGCCTGCAGGTCAGGGGCTGGCTCTGGAAAGGGTGATGGAGAGGCTCAGGACCTGGGATGAGCTTTCCAGACGGCAGCCCTGGAGAGCCTGTCCAGCTCTGGGCAAGCATGAGCTTGGCTTGTGTAGGAAAAACAGAAAAGAAGCCAGTGTGGCTGGAGCACACAGAAGGAGAAAGTGGCTGGAAACTAGGTCAGGGAGGCGGCAAGGCGAGGCCAGCTTCTGGTCGACTCTCTCACTTGTAGGAGCGGCTAATGCAGGTCTCAGAGTTCCACATCCCTGAACACGGTGGGACTCAAATGGCCTGAAAGATGCTAAAAGCTGCCTCCCCCTGCCCCCAGTCTGATAAAGTCATCAAGAGGTCCCAGAGGACGTCTAACGTGGGCTTCATCCGCAGAGGCCCACAGCCGCAGTATTTTTGTTTGTTTCTTGTTTTATTTATTTTGGCTGTGCGTGTCTTCATTGTGGCATGTGGCATCTTTAGTTGCTGGATCTAGTTCCCTGACCAGGGACTGAATTCAGGCCCCCTGCACTGGGAGCACACAGACTTAGCCACTGGACCACCAGGGAAGTCCCACCGCAGGAGTTTTTAAATCAAAGTCCAGGTAAGGAGACAGGCTGTGGGGAGTTGAGGCTGATTGATCAAGATTGTGCAGGATGCTTTCCAGGGCTGACAGCTTCAGTTCAGGCATTCTGCTGCTGTAGTCTTGGTGACAGCAAGTCAGACATATTAAAATAAAACCCATCTCCAACCAAAGAACCTATTTTCAACATCCTGTTTGCTGCAAATAACCCAAAAGATTCTGGTTTTCTAAGCCACTCCCGATTTTAAATATTCTTCTTTGTCAACCCCAGAAATGCATGCACGGTTCTCACACAACTCCCTCTGCTCATGATCAGAGGAAAGATGGTGACCATACCTCTAGGAGATAGAGAACAGTTCCAAAAACAGCACCAGAGTACTCAGGTTTATGTTATTATCAATACCCACATTTTTTAATACTGAACTGAATGCTGACTGTATTATATGCAGGCACTCTGCAAGTGTACTCGCTGTATTCTTGTAAAACTCCATGAAGTGTGTACTATTATTATCCTCATTTTACTGATAAAGCTATTAAATAATAAACTGCAGGCCCAGGAGGTGGAACCAAGCAGCGTGATTGAGAGCCTCCGAACTTACACGACTTCTCTATTTAAAGAAACTGGACAGAGAAAAATATACATTAGACGGCAGTCATCCAGGCAGAGAGAGGAGGAAATGTTCTTTTCCACTTAACTAATGAGACGATCTAGGTCTTATTTAAGATCCAGAGTTAGGACTCTTTGGAGAAATTTATGTAATCCAGAGCCAAACAGACTATCAGAAAGGACCTGCTGTTTATTAACCACAAGTGACATGAAATGCAGAACCATGGCATGCACCAGAGAGCTCAGACAGCAGGAAGCAAGCTCACCTTCCTGGGTGAGCAACCACCCGCCGGCCCACGGCCCTTTTCCATTTAAATCACCTTCCATCTAGGGGCGATCACAAGCTGGCAGCACAGCTCTCTGTTTATTTTTTTAAAAAGGGGTCACAGAATCCGTGGCCTGACACGGCACCCCACCCAACTTGTAAAGATAGGGTGGGTGGAGATGCAGGAAGAAGACAAGGCCCCACCCAACCAACTGGCACATTTACTCACCAACATCAGCTGTGGGAAGGATGAGGAGAAGTTTGTAGAGGAGGTAATTAACCAACAGAAGTCAAGGAGGAAAACACACAGACATACAAGACCCTCCACTCATCGGAAGGGTATTTCCACACTGCAGTGGGACCCTTTGCAGCGTATCACAAGGCTGATTCTTCTCAGGTTCCAAGGCCTGGGGATAGAAACTACAGTACGGGACAACACTTTCCCCTTAAAGGATCTGTTCTGTTGTTGCTGCTGTTGTTGCTGTTGTGTATGTGCACGTGTTTGTCTGTGTGTGTTTCAGGGCAAGTCCTTTGCAGAGTGGTTTCAAGCTCAGGAAATGTGGGACTAAGTAAACATTGCTTTTAAAAGAAACTCCAGGCTCCTCCTGCACATCTCCGATGCTCACCCACACTGAGTCTGAAACAAAGTCTGAAAGCAGAGGCCCAGCCTTCCTCCAGTGCTTTATGAACGTTATGAAGCTGGCCCAGCCACACTCAGGGTCTGAATCTGGCATCTGAGCCCGACCCAGAGCAGCAGTGGTTACTTAGGAAGAAGCCCTGACCCTGAGTAGGATGAGATTAAGACGACAAGGTCCTGCCCTGGGAGTATCCAATCAGAGATGGAAAAACACAGTCCCCGATCAAGTGACCACAGAGAAACCCAAAGATGCAACAGTCTCTCTTGCAAGGGTGAGGTGCAGTTGGGGTTTGCTCTCTCAGCCCAGAGCAGGGGGTGAGGGCAGGGGTCACGCAAGCCCTCTGAGCCTTGCTCCCAGTTCATCCCAAACAAAACTATCAAAGCACGAGACCCTATCAGATATTAATAGCTTGTCACCTCTCCTTCTGTGGAATACAGCTCTTATCAGAAGCACAGAGAACCCAGGGCAAAGGGAACAAGAAACATGCAGGGTGTGTTATCAACAGCCCCAGATGGCTTCCTGGGCTCTGTTCCCCACCCCACCTNAACATAAATATTATTAGGACTGCATTTTGTTTAACACAATTGGAATCACTAGCTAGCTATAGCATCTCAGGACTGGAAGGAAGAGCAGAACTTTGAAGTCGTTTCAGAACTTAAGACTTTTATGTTAAGACTTTGGACAAGCTATTTAATTTCTCTGGACTTTTTTTTTTTTTTTTTCCTTCTCATTGATAGTTGGTATTCCCAAGCTCTGGAATTTTATTGCTACAAATTTAGCAATTTTGTCTTTAAATGGATTAGCTTTCTCATTATGTGCTGATTCATTCTTTTGCGTTTTCTTCACTAAGGGTTTCCTTTATTTATCTTCTTTTAAACCAATTATTTTAAGCCATTACATTTTTAAAGAAAAGGAAAACTTTCTCTTCATATTTTTGCTTTGTAAATTTTCCTCCTACCAAAACTTTGTATTTCATAATAAATATTTACATGATAGACACAAAATGTTATATATAATGTGATTCATAAAGCTACTCGTGGTTTGAATTTCAAATTGTCTAACTATTTGAGCAAACAACTTTACCCCATACTACATGGAAGATCTATTTTTGGCTTTAAATATGTATCTATTTTCACAATTAGGCACACTAGGTGATGCATAAAATGTAAGGTTTTGGATGCTATCTTGAGTTCTTTTTGAGTTTATAATACTCATTCCTAAGATATGAGAAAGATTACATATCATTACTGGTTGAGTGAGATCAGACTAACCTATGCATCTCATTTTCTTTACATAGCAAGTAGCCCTCGACTTGGTCATAAACATTCCTAATTAAAAACCTGAAGGCAAAAAAGTATCAAGTGTTTGGTCTGTCTAGATAGATATGAATTGGAATTCAGCATAATAAATTGCTGATATTATTTTAAAAATCACAGCTCGGTAATACATGATACTTATAGGCACAATATAGGTTTTCCTTTATGTTCTGTTTTCCCTAGATTTGTTCAGCCTAAACACAGTCATAAAAAAGTGTACTTTTGGTTTGGGATATTGTCCATAAGTTCAAAGAAGTGTCCAAGTAATAACGTATAGAGCAAGACAGAGGATCTGAATCCTAGGTGAAGGTGAAAATTCAGAAATGTCTTTAATGGTTGTGACTTCCAAAACACAGAAGGGACTCAAACTTGATGGTTTCTATTGCAAGGGGCTTTGAGTCTCTTCTCCTTTCAAAGCCACAGTCCTTTTCCTGGCTTGTTTCACAAAGCTTAGCCCTGTTCCTTTACTGCTGTGTTTGCTGTTAATCATTTCTTCCCAACCATATTTAAGGTTCTGAGGGTGAGAGAAGGTGTCTCATTTAATGTGTGCATATAGAGTTGTGTGCGGTAGTTGCGCTCAGTTGCGTCCGACTCTTTGTGACTCTATGGACTGTAGCCTGCCAGGCTCCTCTGTCCATGGGACTTTCCAGGCAAGAATACTGGAGTGGGCTGCCATTTTCCACTCCAGGGATGTGGCAGTTAGTGTTCTATAAATGCTAATCTCTTGGTGTCTGAGCAGGGAGAAGCTGTCACCAGCTGCAAATGACACCAGTGCCCCGCCTCATTGTTCCCCTGTCCCCNCCCACCAGGCTCCTCCATCCATGGGATTTTCCAGGCAAGAGGACTGGAGTGGGGTGCCATCGCCTTCTCTGAATGAAGACCCAGTGCAGCCAAAAAATAAATAAAATTATTTTACAGATGATTTATGCAAAGATGAACGTTTTCGAGGAGCTTACATGGATTCCAGTAACGTTTGACTGTCATTTAAATGACACACTCTCCTGAACCCCAAATCGAGGCAACGACTGAACCGTGACAGAGACCATTTGAGGCTGGGCCTTTCTGGAACGCAAGGGCAGTGACTGTCACCTTCTCTTCAGTTCTCTTCAGGGCTCCTTGCTCAGCACCAAGCCCACGCCAAATGCCCTACCCACCCAGATGATCAAAAAAAAACCTCTGCGAGGGCGCTGCTGGTATAAGCCCAGCTGAGGGAACCAAGGCGCAGAGAAGTCAGGTATCTTAGTTAATGGTTAAGTGCACTGGTTTGAATCCAAACCAACTCTGTGTCTGTCTGACTCCACTGTCCCTGTGTAGTCCAACAGACAAGGGGTCCCAGATGTGGCAGCAAAAAGGCAAGAAGGACCGATCCCGACCACGGGCTCAGGGAGCCCTTCCCAAGGAAGGTGCCAGTCCCGCCTGGCCCAGAAAAATGGGGAGCATCGCAGTGGCAGCAGTGGGCAGCACGCGGGAAAAGCGGTGCTTCAGGCGCAGGCAACCAACCAGGAGAAAAAAAACCCTGGAGAGACAGTCATGGCTCTCGTGCACCCCCTGCTGGTAACCTGAGAGATTACCTCCTGGGCTAGAGCGTTCCTTCATGACTGCAACTGGGGCTGGTTGGTCTCTCCGACTTCACTCCACCCGCCCTGAAGCTTCTGCCAGTGAGTCCACTTTAGGAGCTCCACAGGGTGGGTTCTTTTCCAACATGTTTAATTCCACAGCCATTGAAAGGCCCAAGGCAAAGACCAGAGGATGAAGCAGTGAGAGAGGCTGGTATGGATTGAATGTTTGTGTCTCCCTAAATTCTTACGTTGAAGTCTAACCCCCAGTGTGATGACAGAGAAGGCGGGGTCTTTCAGAGGTAACAGGTCAAGAGAGACTAGGGCTCTCATGAAAGGTATCGATGCCCTCCTAAGAGGAGACATGAGAGCTGGCTTTCTTGCTCTCTGCCCTCCACCATGAGAGGGGAGTATTGTTCAATCGCTAAGTTGTGTCCAATCTTTGTGAGCAGATGGCCATCAGCAAACCAGGACACAGGATCTGCCAGCAGCTCGTTCTTGGACTTCCCAGCCTCCAGAACTGTCAGCTATAAATGTCTGTTGTTTAAGCCACTGTGTCTATGGGGTTATGTCACAGCAGCCCAAGCAGACTAAGACAAGTGTTTGCTTTAACCAGGAGAAGCGTGCGCTCCCTAGTGTGTATGGGAATCAAGCACGTGTGTGCTCTGCTGTGTGTCTACTCAGGGGTGCGGACATTGGGGAGCCAAGGTGCCCGTTCCAAGTACGTGCTTGCACACCATGCCGCGGGCATGATGGAGATGTGCGTGTGAGTGATCCTGCCCTGTGCACACACACACCACGGTCCTCAGAGAACGGGTGTGGGAAGACATGCTCGCAGCCCCCTCACACGTAGGTGGAACAACCCTGAGGCCGAGGCCCTCAGAGTTCCCTGTGGTTTGGGTCCCAGCTATCCGCTAACATGTGCCACGTTAACTTCCTTACCTTCTTGGTCGCGCGTCTCTGCTCCCCTACACGGGCTTCTTGGGATCAGCTCCAGAATAAACCGCCTGCATTCAAACCCTTGTCTTGCTCCTGCGGCACTGAAGGAGGCAACCCAGAGGAGAGAGCACCTCGCAGAGGCTGGCAGAGCGTGAAGATGGCAAGAGCCTGGATCCCCAGGGGCATCACAGTGCCTCTGACTTTACTGACTGGCAACCGGCCTGCCTCTCCATCCCCACCCCTGCCTCCTGGTTAGGTACTGCTGCTGCTGCTAAGTCGCTTCAGTCGTGTCCAACTCTGTGTGACCCCATAGACGGCAGCCCACCAGGCTACCCCGTTCTTGTGATTCTCCAGGCCAGAGTACTAGAGTGGGCTGCCATTGCCTTCTCCACCTGGTTAGGTGAGAAAACCATCATCATTTCAGCCTCTTTTTACGGCGGCGTCTGTTCCTGGTGGCTGAAAGCCTTCCAGGAAGATGTACACTTCCATGTAGAGGGCAGGTTGGCAGCCAGCTGAGGACCAGCTGCAGTGGGTCCAGCGCAGCTGAGTGTGTGTGTGGCTGCCTATGTGTATACCCACGAGGGGTGCGGAGTGCGTGCCTGCTGTGTGCAGGCCCCGTGGAGGGGCTGTGTGCCTGGGACGCAGAGCTGGGTTAGCCTGGCATGTCTGTGCCCGTCCCTGTGGCCCCCGTGTCAGTTCCAGGCTTTGTCTCTCTCGAGCGCTTACCTTTGTCCTCTGCCCACCTGCTTCTCTCTGCCCTCACCCTGGCTACTCAGACAACCTCTATGGAACCCCAGCTGTCTGCCTGACGGTATTCTTGCTCCTCTTTACTCAGCAGTCAGAGACAGAGTCTAAAAACATGTTGGAACGTGTTGTTCCCTTGGGAGTTTTTTTGGGCGCTCCACGTGGCTCGCAGAATCTTAATTCCCCCGACCAGGGATCGAACCCGGGCCCCTGCAGTGAGAGTGTCAAGTGCTGACCGCTGGACGCAGGGGACTCCCATGTTATTCTCCTGTTACAGACCCTGGAAAGGGCCCCACGGCTCTAGGGCACCTGCCCACAGAAGTCTCCAGTCCCATCTCTCCCCTCCCTTCCCATTCCCTCCCACAAAGGCTCCAGACTCAGGTTGATTCCTCCCAGTATCAGGGTTGGGCCAGGGACTGGGGGACTGACTCTTGCGGGCTTGACTTCCCAGGCCCCCAGCTGGGTTCAGCCAATGGGAGGAGAGGAAGAAGGGAAAATCCAGGGTCTTTCTCCACGGCACGTGCTGCACGGCTCCCACTGGACTGGCCTGGGCCGGGCCCCGCTCCTGCTGAGCAAGCCCAGCTCACCTCACTCCTCCGTCCCCAGTCCTGGAAGGTAGTCGTGACCACACTCTAAGCACTGCTGTCTTCTCAGCACTACCCTCACCCGTGGAACCAGTTCCCTTCGCTTCAGATACTTGAGATTCCTGTTTTATGGTTTGACCCGGACTGAACTGACACCCGCAGCAGCCGTCTGATTGTCCAGCCAGAGAAGGAAACCAGGGCCTGTGTAGGGCCGAGCCCTGGGAGCAGCAGAGGATGGACCCCAAACCGGGGTGGACCTCCCCTGCGCTCCCCCTCGCAGACTTGAAGTCAAGTCCTGAGAGATGGTAGCGTTCCTAACTGTTTATCTTAGGCAGGGTTTCCTGCTGCCGCTTCTGAAAGCACTTGTGGTACTCGGCGCCAGGAAACTGCAGCTGCCCCCATAGCTCTTCTCCCTTTCTTCCCCGGTAAGAGGCATTTTCCCTGTGCCAGGACGTTTCCCAGTCTCCCAGGCAGCTAGCGGGGGACCACAGGCTGGTTTCCAAGCATGGTCAGAGGAGACGGACACAAATTCCAACTTGGGTACTTAAAGATAATGTGTCAGCTTGCCCCTTCCTTTTTCTCCATCTGGAATGTGGTGTGGTGTATAGGCCATTGCAAGCTGTGTTAGTCTCCTGGGGCCACAAACTGGGTCATTTAAACACCAGAAATGTATTCTCTCAAGGGTCTAGAGGCTAGAAGTCTAAAATCAAGGGGTCAGGAAGGTAAGTTCCTTCTGAGGGTTTTTCGAGGTTGTAAAAACCTGGCTTGTAGGGGGCTGTTTTTCTTCTGTGTGGGTCTCTCTGTGTCCAAATTTCAGCTTTTTATAAAGATCCAAGTCATATTAGATTAGGGCCCACCCAAATGACCTCATCTTAACTAATTACATCTGCAATGACCCTATGCCCAAATATGGTTACTTTCTGAGTTACCAGGGAATTTGGGGGGGGAATACACAACAGAGGCCATGCCTGGAGGATGAGGCACATTCCTAGAGATGGACTGAGAAACAGAAAGAGCGGATGCCTTTCCAGAGCAGCACCGCAACGCCAGCCTGGGACTCTGAAGCTGCATGCACATGTGGTCAGTCACAAAGTCATATGCGATTCTTTGTGATACCGTGGGCTGTAGACAGCCAGGCCCCTCTGTCCCTGGTGTTTCCCAAGTAAGAATATTGGAGTGTGTTGCCATTTCCTCTTCCACCGGGTCCTCTTGACCCAGGGATTGAACTCACGTCTTCTGCTTTGGCAGGCAGGTTCTTTACCACGGAGCCACCTGCGAAGTCCAGACTTTGAGGTTAGAGGAAAATACGTTTCCCTCTTATTCATGCACCATTATTTGGGTTCTCTGCTATATTCAAACAAAAGTGTATCCCAGGTCANGTCTTCTGCTTTGGCAGGCAGGTTCTTTACCACGGAGCCACCTGCGAAGTCCAGACTTTGAGGTTAGAGGAAAATACGTTTCCCTCTTATTCATGCACCATTATTTGGGTTCTCTGCTATATTCAAACAAAAGTGTATCCCAGGTCAGGGTCCAGGAAGGGAACAGGCGTCAAGCCCAGGAGGTGACTGAGGGATATTTTTAAAAGTGCAGGTGGGGTTGGAGAAACTAACAAGGAATGGTGGGGGCATTTCAAGGCGTGCATCGGGGGAGCCGAGACCACCCCCAGGCCTGGAGGGGCAGAGGGGGAGGGCAGTCAGTGCAGCCCGGAGGAAGGAGCTGTGGGAAAGGAGACGGCCCCCTGACAGGCGCCACGGCCTCTGACAGAGGGACGCAGGCCGTNCCAGGCCTGGAGGGGCAGAGGGGGAGGGCAGTCAGTGCAGCCCGGAGGAAGGAGCTGTGGGAAAGGAGATGGCCCCCTGACAGGCGCCACGGCCTCTGACAGAGGGACGCAGGCCGTGGCGCAGATGCCCCGACCACTCCATCTTCCCGTCCCCCAGGTTCCTGCTGGGATCCGCTGCTGACTGAACCAAACCCAGAGGACCAGGGAGCCCACCGGTGCTTCCAGCAGGCTGGCCCGCAGCGCAGGATGCAGCCGGGCGAGGAGCAGAGACGGTCCAGGAGAACGGCTGCCACCGGTTCTTCCTGCCGCACTCCGCCTGCTGGCTGCGGGCTCAGGCAGCTGTGTCTCCTTTGCAGGAGCATCCCTGGTGACGGGTCAGTGCCTGGAATCTAGTAGGTGTTTGACAAATATTTGTGGATGTGTACGTGCGAGGAGGGCAGTGGAATGAGAGTAGGGAGGGAGGGGACTGCCCACCTCCAGCCCTTCGGTCAGCACCACCCCCCGAGCACCGCTGGTGGCGAGGGGTGCCGCTCCCGCCCACCGCCCACCGGGTTGGCCCCGGGAAGACAGGCCCCGGGCCGCACCCCTCCTCAGTGCTGCTGTCCAGCAACCTCCCCGGGTCCCAGCTGAGACAGCGACTTCCTCGGGGCTAGAGCCGTCTGCGTGGCAGCCCAGCCCTGGGTTCCCTCAGCGGCTTTTTGGTGTCGTTGCAGGGCCGATGGGCCCCTGCCTGATCTCAGAGGCTGAGCCATCCCACCCGAGAGGGATGCTGGGCAACGAGGCGTCAGAGTCTGCGATTTAAGATCACCTGTATCTGACTCTCCATGAACACTGGCACCTTCCAGATTCCAAGAAGTCCTACAGGAGAGATCCCTGTGGACTTTGTTTAATCTCCCATTTCCCAGTCCCACTGACCCTCTGATTCTTTACTGCGTGCCCGCGGGGTTCTGGGTGGGAGCTGAGCTCCCAGTGGAGAACACAGCAGGGGCTCCATTCTCATGGCTTGCTTGCCACAGGATGTGGATGAGCATCCTCCGAACACTGCCCTTCAGAACCACCACTCAAGGGGCCACGCTCAGAGGGGCCGGCCTCCAGCGGTGCCCCTCCTGAGAGTCAGGGGAGGAAGAGTCAGCAGGCGTTGAAGCATCCTCAGCTTCACTCACTCTTTCGTTCCCTCTTTTAACGTATTGTGCATTTCACTGAGTACACGTGCCTGGCTCCTCCTGGCACTGGGAATTCAAAGATAAATCAAAAAGTTTTGCCCTCCTGAAGTTTCCCACCTGGNAGGCGTTGAAGCCTCCTCAGCTTCACTCACTCTTTCGTTCCCTCTTTTAACGTATTGTGCATTTCACTGAGTACACGTGCCTGGCTCCTCCTGGCACTGGGAATTCAAAGATAAATCAAAAAGTTTTGCCCTCCTGAAGTTTCCCACCTGGTGGGAAACTAGAAATAATGAAAGCGCCTCCCCCCCCCCACCCTGCTAAGANAATCTAAAACTAAAACAAAAACTACCAATACAAAGCTGCTGCTGCTGCTGCTGCTGCTGCTAAGTCTAGAAGCTCTCAAAACATCTGACCTATCCTCTTCACCTTCACCCCAAACTTGAAATGAACATAATCCCGAACCCCAGGTTCATTGTGCCTTTGCTTGCCTTTTTATGCAATTTTATTCACTTATCTATATTTTTTTAAAGGTATATGTTTAAATTTCAGTAGTTTTAAATTCTCCAAAAAGAGTATTGAACAATATTTCATCTTCCGGGGCCTTCTTTTCCTTCTTGCTTTATATTCCTAGAGATTGTCTACAGTGTGGCATCTGTCTCTTATACACATCTAAACTAGAAATAATGAAAGCGCCTCCCCCCCACCCCCTGCTAAGAAAAGCCCTCCCCAGCTCCCTGTACCCTCTCCAGATGCACGCACCTCCAAATTCTCTGTTCGCTCGGCGCCTCCCATTCAGGACGCCGCTTGCTGGGCTTCAGGCTGAGCCCTGCTGCGGACCTGGGCCCTGCAGCCTCCCTGCCAGCTCCCTCTTCCCAGGGGAAAAGCTCCAGCTGCTCCCAGGCCAGAAAACCCCAGAGGATTAATCAGCAGCACCCTGGCAGCGTGTCTGCTAGGCCTTGAGGCTAGGGTGACCCAACAGGGTTAGTGATGGGGCTGTCCTGGAGGGTCCATCTCCCTTGGGACAGAGCAGAAGGCCAGGGTGGCCACATACCCACCTGCAGAGCCAGCAGAGAGGCTGGGACCCACTCAAGGCTGCCCAGATAAAGGCTGGGGTGGCTTATCGTGTGACCTTGCGGGGAGCAGGCAGTGACCCTGAGGAGGGGTGCTGAGCCAGTCCTTGCTGCTCGCTGGGTCTTCATTTCCCATCTGTCAGAAGAGATGAATGAGGTCATCTTTGAGGCTGTGTCTGTTTCAGACCCTCTAAGGTGGGATCCGGGAAGCTCTGACCTGCCCCTCTTCCTTCCCAGGCATGTCTTCAATTTCTGCCCCTCTCTTCCTATGCTCAGGGTCTGGGAAATGGCTGTGAGCTTCAAAGCTGAGCAAATAAGCGTGCCCGGGCCCACAGGGAACAGGGGTGAGGGAGGGCGCGGCTATTTTTATCGCGCTCTGAAGGATTTTCACAGCTGTTTCTGTCGTCCACACACTCGCCGCAGGCTCAGGCTGTTGGCGCCGCAGACGTCACCGTGGGGGGTGCTCGGAGGGGCNACAGGGGTGAGGGAGGGCGTGGCTATTTTTATCGCGCTCTGAAGGATTTTCACAGCTGTTTCTGTCGTCCACACACTCGCCGCAGGCTCAGGCTGTTGGCGCCGCAGACGTCACTGTGGGGGGTGCTCAGAGGGGCTGCACCCTTGAAAGAAACCCTGCCTGCTGATGCCTGGCACTCCATCACGAGGGATCCGTTTAGAGCGGCTAAGCATTGCCCTCCTCCCGTGCTTCCGAAATATAGCAGCCCCCAGAGAGTGGCTCTACATGATCCATGACACCAGCAGGAAGGAATCTGGCCATCCTTGGAGTGCTGGGTGTGGAGGACAGGAGAGTGTTGCTCAGTCAAGCCTGCAGCGCTCCTTTGCCTTATTCTGCAAACGTGCATTGAGACCCTGCGAAATGTCGGCCCTGGGCTGGGAGGCTGTTTCCAGCAGCCAACAAGGATGTGCCAAGTTTTTTCTACAATTAGAATAATGTGAACTGANCAGCGCTCCTTTGCCTTATTCTGCAAACGTGCATTGAGACCCTGCGAAATGTCGGCCCTGGGCTGGGAGGCTGTTTCCAGCAGCCAACAAGGATGTGCCAAGTTTTTTCTACAATTAGAATAATGTGAACTGAGTTCACAGATTTAGTGCCAGACTCTGTGCTTCACAGGCTTCCCTGATGGCTCAGATGGTAAAGAATCTGCCTGCAGTGCAGGAGACCCAGGCCCAATCCCTGGGTTGGAAAGATCCCCTGGAGACGGGAATGGCTATCCACTCCAGTATTCTTGCCTGGAGAATCCCATGGATGGAGGAGCGTGGCGGGCTACAGTCCATGGGGTCAGACACAAAGAGTCACTTTCTGTGCTTCACACTTCACTAAAATGGTCTCAGATATCGCTCTGTCTCCAAAATACCTCCTGATCCCACCCAAATCTCTCCATCTCTGTCTCTGCCACCCCACCCCCACCTCCCGTACCCCAACTTCACGCAAGCAACTGAAATAGCTCCAGCTGGTTCCCTTCACTCTCACCCCACAGCCCTTCATACAGTACCCAGCAAAGAGAGTTTTTGAAAGTGTGAGATCCCAGGTCCTTCTCCTACTTAATCACACTCCTGCCCCCATGGCTTTCTCCTTATGCTTGGAATTAAAGACCCAACTCCTTATCAGCTGACCTGCAAAGAGACCTCGTGGGGTCTGGCCTTCACTCACCTCTTTTTCTCTCTTGCTCATTTTCTCTCTCTCTAAATCTGGATTTCAGGTAACAGAATTAGGTTAATCAAATAGCATTAGTCCACTCATGGGCCACTTTTATTTATTAGACATATAGTTGTTTTAAATAAGATAGTTGCTGCTTGCAAAACCACATCTAACACAATGACACATGTGACTCACAGAAGCATTATGCTAACTGAAAGATGCCCAGACANGCATTAGTCCACTCATGGGCCACTTTTATTTATTAGACACATAGTTGTTTTAAATAAGATAGTTGCTGCTTGCAAAACCACATCTAACACAATGACACATGTGACTCACAGAAGCATTATGCTAACTGAAAGATGCCCAGACACATAAAATATATACTATATGCTTCCATTTAGATGCAAAGGTTCTAGAAAAGGCCAGACTAAAGAGACAGCAAGCAGATCCCAGGCTGCCAGGGGGCCAGGTGTGGAGGTGGGAGGGTAGGGGCAGGGGATAGAAAGTGGCTAGGCGGGAGGAAAATCTCTTTTTTTCTGTGTGTGTATTTAGTTTTTTGCCTAGGGCTTCCATGGTGGCTTAGACAGTTAAGAGGCTGCCTGCAGTGCAGGAGACCCAGGTTCGATCACTGGGTTTGGGAAGACCCCCTGGAGAAAGAAATGGCAACTCACTCCAGTATCCTTGCCTGGAAAATTCCATGGACAGAGGAGTCTGGCGGGCTACAGTCCATGGGGTCATAAACAGTCAGACACAACAGAGTGGCTTCATTTTCTTTCTTTCTTAGTGGCAGAACACACCATCTTCGACGTGTCATGCAAGATCTTTCGTTGGGTGTGTGGGGTCTCTAGCTGGGTAATGAAAATGTTCCATGTGATGATGGTGGCAGTGGTTATCTGCCTGTGTGTGTGTTTTTCAAAAATTAAATTTTAAAATTAAAACTGGTGAATGTTATTGTGTGTAAATTAACCTTTAACAAAAATCTAAAACTAAAACAAAAACTACCAATACAAAGCTGCTGCTGCTGCTGCTGCTGCTGCTAAGTCTAGAAGCTCTCAAAACATCTGACCTATCCTCTTCACCTTCACCCCAAACTTGAAATGAACATAATCCCGAACCCCAGGTTCATTGTGCCTTTGCTTGCCTTTTTATGCAATTTTATTCACTTATCTATTTTTTTTAAAGGTATATGTTTAAATTTCAGTAGTTTTAAATTCTCCAAAAAGAGTATTGAACAATATTTCATCTTCCGGGGCCTTCTTTTCCTTCTTGCTTTATATTCCTAGAGATTGTCTACAGTGTGGCATGTCATGGAGATTCATTCTTTTTGACTGCTGCTTAATATTCCATTGTATACATAGACTACACATATTCGTCCACTTGCCTTCATGGACATTTCTGTTGTTCCTAGGCTTTCATTATTGAGGAGAGTGGACAGGGATGCCGGGAACATTCTTGGGGCTTGCCTCCTGGGGCACATGTGCGTGATTTTTTTGAGAGGCTAGAGGAGTGGAATTGCTGGATCAGGTGTGGAATCAGCTTTAGGCTTTGATGCTTCAGCCTCACTGACCTCCTGTCCTTGGACAGGCCTCCAGACCTCTGCACTTGTCCTTCTCCCCTTGGGGAGATTTTCCTTCAGGGCTTCCCATGGCTGGCTTACTCGCCCTTTAGGACTCAAATCAAACACTATCTCTTCAGCTTAAATGTCACTCTCTCTGGCCCCCTACCTAAATGAGTCACTCCCATCCCCACCTCAGTCCCCTACATCATCTTCCAGCACAAACAGAAATAGCCTTTCTTTATTTTTGCTGATTTGTCTTCCCTAGTAAGCAGACTTGCCTGGAGAATTTCATGGACAGAGTAGCTTGGCGGGCTACATGTCGCAGAGTCGGACACGGCTGAGCAACTGACATCCTCCAAATCCCCTAGTAGACTAAAGCAGCCCCAAGAAAGCTGGGACTGTTCTTGTTCATGGCTGCATCCCCAAGAACATGCTGATATGGAGAGAATGCTCAACAAAGAAATATTTTTAATTGAGGTGGAGAGTAACTTTAATCCCATATTAGAGATGAGAAGCCTGAAGCTCAGAGGGGGTAAGCCATGCGCCCAAGGACGCAGAGCTTGGGAGTGGCAGAGCCAGGATTTGAACACAGGTGTGAGCTGTCCCAGAGCCCCTGTTTGCTCCTGGAAGAGGCTGTCTTATTCTGACGTGAACTTTCCTCCCCCCTCCCGTTATCGGCTTGCCATTCCGGGCCACCTGTGCAGCCTCACTTGGCGAGCACACACGGGACCCTGTTGGCGGCGGACACCGCCCCATCTGCGGTGGGTGGGGATGTGGCCTTGGACCACGGGAAACCTGGTGTTCCACCACCTGTTCCGGGAGTGGGGCCCAGTGGGCACACCCCCCATCTTCTGCCCTATATTAAAGCATTGGGCAATGAATCGCTTTCTTATCGTCTCAAAGCTCATGATGATCCAGCTGCTGAGTTTTCTCCTATTTGTGGCCCTTGGTAAGACTCTAGCCTGTGCTTCCCTGGGCCAGGATCCCTTGAAATCTACCACCCACCCTGAGTCTCTCGAACTCAATGCCTGGTTTCATAGGAGAGGGCTCAGCTTGTAGCTGAGGATGGCGGTGGAGGTTTTCAGCTCAGTGCTGAAAGAGAATCAAGGGGAAGCTGTGGGTGATGGACCAGCTCAGGAGGAGGACTGCGGGACCCAAACTCCTGGGTGGGAGTCCTTGACAGAAACGGGGGTAAACAAAGTCTAATGGTAAAGAGTCTGGGCTCTGCAGTTAGACTGCTTGGGTTTGGAATTTCTGTTCCTCTGCTTAACCCTCCAACCCTCTTCTCACACTCCCCTTACTGCACTCCATATCCTATGATCTGGCTTTTCCTGGTACTTCTGCCATATCACAGTACAGCTTAGGGCCACCTTCTCCAAGCAGCCTGCCTTGACTAGCAGTAAGGAATGGTAACAGGTCATATTTTCTGAATGCTTACTATATGCCAAGCAGAATGCTTGGGATTTTTTCCTTGTATTATCTTCTGTAATCCTCACAGCAGCCCCATGAGGTCTGTACTATTATTATTCCCATTTTGCAGATAGAGAAACTGACCCTCAGAGAACTAAAGTGGCCCATCCTAGAAGCAGGGTCAGAGCTGCACTTTGAATCCAGACAGCCTTACTCCAAAGCGGCCCCTCTTCATGGCAATAGCTATTGCTCCTCAAGCCCCCTTTGGGTACCAGGCGCTGTTCTAAGTGCATCAGGTTACTCCTGCCCTGAAAGGAAGCCACGTGTTCATCTCCACCCCAGACTCCCAGGACTCCAGAAATCCCTGCTCTTGTCCAAATGCTCACTGTTGATATGCGGCTACTGGGGTCAGAGATGGGAAGGAGTTGTGTGGGATATCACAGCCTGTCTGGGGCCTAGACCTCCTCTTTGCTTTGGAGAACCTTGGGGCTGACTAACACTTCTCCTGTCCCCTCCAGCCTCGGGCTTCAGCCAGCCCTTCTCCCGCCCCTCCTCCAGAGTCGTCAATGGCGAGGACGCGGTCCCCTACAGCTGGCCCTGGCAGGTAAGAGCAATACCATCTGTGCTATTTCCCACCATGGGCTCTCCGCCCCATGCTCTGATCACAGGGCATCCAGTCTGGACCCCACTGCATTGCTTCCGGTATCCACTTCAGTTTCCCAAAGGCCAGGAAACCCTTGGATAATTGCCTTCATACAGAAGTTTTGCCTATTTAACCTGTAATTCTCACTGGGCTGTTTGTAAGTTAACAGTAGACTCTGGGGAAAGAGAAATGTTTAACCCAAGGATCAGTACATTAATGGTGCAAGTTCAGCGCTATGTTTAGGGAGGGATGTGAGGTCTTATTTCCCAGGCCAGGGACCGAAGCCTTGCTCCCTGCATTGGAAGCACAGAGTCTTAACTCCTGGACTGCCAAGGAAGGCCTGCCACTATTTTCTTTAAACTGATTCACTTTTAAAAACTGAAATGCCTACGTCAGCCTCATTTTAGCAATACTGGTCAAGAAATCATGGATTTGATGAGCTAATTATACATTTTTTTCCCCGATACACATTATGCTGTTGCTAAGTCGCTTGAGTCGTGTCCAACTCTGTGCGACCCCATAGACGGCAGCACACTAGGCTCCCCCATCCCTGGGATTCTCCAGGGAAGAACACTGGAGTGGGTTGCCATTGCCTCCTCCAATGCATGAAAGTGAAAAGTGAAAGGGAATTTGCTCAGTCGTGTCCGACTCTTAGCGACCCCATGGACTACAGCCCACCAGGCTCCTCCATCCATGGGATTTTCCAGGCAAGAGTACTAGAGTAGGGTGCCATTGCCTTCTCTGGATACACATTATACAACAGGGCTATAAAGTCTGAGAGCAATAAAGGGATGAAGGGCTTTTATGGAGATCAGTGGAGGGAGGCAGAGGGGACCAGATTCATGGCAGTAACACAGTAGCCACTTGTCACACATGGCTATTTAAATTTATGTATTTATTTTAAATTTTATCGAAGTGTAGTTGATTTACAAAGTGGTGTTAGTTTCAGGTATACAGAGAGTGAATCAGTTATACAGAAACATGTCCACTCTTTTTTATAGACTCGTTTCCTGTATAGGCCTAAATTTAAATTCATTAAATTAAGTCATATTAGAAATTCAGTTGCTCAGTGCTGACCACATTTGACTGATTGATTGATTGCGCTGGGTCTTTGTTGCTGCACGCAGGCTTTCTTGAGTTGCTGCTAGTAAGGGCGACTCTTCACTGCCATGCATGGGCTTCTCATCATGGTGGCATCTTGTGTTGCAAAGCAGAAGGTCTAGGGTGCCCAGATTTGTTGCAGCACGTAGTTTCAGTAGGTGTGACTCAAGAGCTCCAGAGCGCAGCCTTAGTAATTGTATGGCTTTAGCCGCCCTGGGGCATGTGGAATCTTCCCGGACCAGGGTTCAAACCTGTGTCCCCTGCATTGGCAGGCAGATTCTTATTCACTGCACCACCAGGGAAGTCCACTAGCCACAGTTTCAATTCTCAATAACCACACGTGGCCAGCGGCTACCAGGCTGAATCCTACCAAACATTGTCATCATCACAGAAAGTTCTGTGGGATGTCATTGGCCTGTATCAGGTGTCCTCTGGCTTATTCTGCAAAGGCTGAGAGGGGAAAGGTTTTCGCCTCTGTCGGCCCTGTGGTTTCCATTGCGGTGACTTAATTCCACCGTTGTAGCTCAAAAGCAGCTGCAGAAGGTACAGTCGTGTGTGGGATGGGCACCCCCTTTCCAGAGGATGCCATTCTCTGTGACTACTGCCCTCCAGAGTTGCGTAGGGCGCAACCTATACAGCCATGGGTAGCAGCCCCCCTCGTGGAGCCCAGACCACTCGGAAGCCCCCTCCCTTGCCGCCAGGTCTCCCTGCAGTATGAAAAGGACGGCGCATTCCATCACACCTGCGGCGGCAGCCTCATCGCTGCTGACTGGGTCGTAACTGCCGGCCACTGTATCTCGTGAGTTCTCTTGCTTTCCNAAAAAAATCAGTGAAGGGGAGATCATATCTAGATAAAATACCTTTGTTCTATGAAGTTTCTGGAAGCCAAACCAATTCAAGATACTATCACTATTATTCAGCCTGAGGATATTTGCCTACAAGTCTTGTTGGCTTCTCAGCCTCCCTGGCAGCACCCTGGTCTCTCAGGAAAATAGCCATCCCCCAAGGCGGAACCCACCACCTTAAACCTCTGCCCTTATGTGGCTTCTTCTGGAACATTCCACCCTGCTTGGGCCACCAGACTGTTTCAAATGCACAAGTATTTTAAGTAAGAGATCACTTATGGTAGGCAGAAGATCAGATCAACTAAACCTGCAAGTCAAGCCTGCTTTGGAAATTCTTTCACTCTTTGGGCATCAAAACGAGTTCAACCAGGGCAACACTTGGCCAGGAGCCAGGGTCAGTTTCTTAAGATCCCAAGGTCCTGGGAAGAGGCATGGGAAGGGCTCAGGGCCTCTGGTGGCATTCCTTATAACTTAGAGGTGTGTCATTACAGAAGACAACACAGGGATGCTGCATGGGGGGACAAGGAGGAGAAAAAGCAGAGAAAAAATCTAGCCCATCAGTATCACTCAAAGTTAATTAAAATAATGTTTTGCTTGTGAAACACTAACAGACTGGAAAATACCACGCCAATCAGGAAAGCATGTGGAGCCCAGGACTATAATTCTCACCCTGCCGAATCTGCTAACACATGCTGGAGCTGTGGCGACTACGGAGCTGTGGCTGCAGCAAAGGGAAGCTGAGCAGCCCATCAATTACCTCCAAGAAGGGAAAATGCAGTGGATTTAGGAAGAGCAATCCTTCAAAATGTCAGTGCTGCACGGGGCTTCCAGGAGAGGGGATGCAGAAACGCAGCCAATGGGCGCTGGCTGGAGGAGACTGGCAGAGGTGATTTGGATCAGTGGATGCTGACGCGTCCCAGCTAGTTAGCCAAGAGTCGCAAAGCTGGTCAGCTTCTTGGTGCAGAAAAGGAGACCCAGGGTGGCTGACAGATGGAGACGGTGTGGCTGACTCAAAGGTCCAGATGGGCTTCCTTTCTTTGGGCACCCCTATGGCTTCTAAACTGCCTCCAGAATTAGGGGCTCTTTTCTTGTCTTCAGCAGCTTATTGGGAGGAAAGCTTATTTGCCTTACTCCTCATGATCCCTATAGAACACAGAATCCATCCCCCTTATCTGGGCTTCCCTGGTAGCTCAGCTAGTAAAGAATCTGCCTTGAATGCAGGAGACCCCAGTTCAATTCCTGGGTCAGGTAGTTCCCCTGGAGAAGGGACATGTTACCCACTCCAGTATTCTTGGTCTTCCCTGGTGGCTCAGCTGGTAAAGAATCTGCCTGCTATGCAGGAGACCTGGGTTCAATTCCTGGGTTGGGGAGATCCCCGGGAAGAGGGCATGGCAACCGACACGTATTCCTGCCTGAAGAATCCCCATGGATAGAGGAGCCTGGTGGGCTACAGTCCACGGGGTTGCAAAGAGTCATACAGGACTGAGCGACTAAGCACAGCCCAGCCCCCTTACCTCCCTGGGGAATGTAACAGGAGGGACCATTCCAGCGCTTCTCTCTAGCCTTCCTCGGGAAAATGGGGAGCGGGCCTGGAGCCCACCCGCTGTGCTCAGCCCTTCAGCCTCCTCACGGGTCCCCACTCTCCTCCACTCTGTCACAGGCCCTGCAATGTCCCACGGCCGCTCATCCTGGGACCAGTGTGTGCTTTCATCTCAGTGGGAAGAGAATTGCTTCTCTGGGACTCACATCCCAATCAGGTCTTCAAACCAGTCTCCTCGGCAAGAATGCCATCTGTGTGATCTTCGATTCTCGTGTATTACTTCTCCATTGGTTCAGAATCCAGAAGGAGGAAGAAATCGGATTCATGAACACCCTCAAATAACCGATGCTGTCAAGAAACTCAGGAAATGAAATGCCAAGTGTAAGTGTCAGTAACACTTCCCTTGTTTCCCTTGCCTTGAGAACAAAACCAGAACTGAGCACTGAGCACGCTACTCTTTTTGACACACGCAGTGTCTTGAAGGCTTAAAGGTGTGAACAATGGGAATAGGAATACCCTGGACTAAAGGCAAGTCCAATCTGCTCAGGAGAGAACACCCACCTGTGTGTTTCTTTTAAAACAATTAATTTTTTTTTTNTGGGGCGGGGGAGGATGGTGGGAGGGGACGGGGGAGGCGCTCAGGCCTGGGCGAACGTCATCTCCGTCGGCAGGACCTCCCGGACCTATCAGGTGGTGCTGGGCGAGTATGACCGCTCTGAGCTAGAGGGCTCCGAACAGGTGATCCCCATCAACGCCGGGGACCTCTTTGTGCACCCTCTCTGGAACTCCAACTGCGTGGCCTGCGGGTGAGTGATCTCTCAGGCAGGGCACCCAGGGGCTCCTCTGCGGGCCCCTCTAAGACCAGACACTGATGTGGAGAAGACTCCCAGGGTCAATGGACCTGAAGGTCGGAGCTGGGAGAGCCTCTGGGGATCACCCACTCCAAACCTCTCTCCCTACAGAGGGGACAGCAGGACCCAGGCAGGGGCAGGAACTCCCCCGAGGCCACCTGGCTCTGTGGCTTCAGAAGAGGAGTGACTTAGGAACCCCAGATCCAAAGGTTCCTTCATTCAGCGGACACTCCTCCAGAGCCTCCTGGGTTCCCAGCACTGTGGGCAAGGCAGGAGCACTGGGCTGACAGTCAGCCTCCAGCGCTAAGCGCTGTGTGGCTCGGGCAAGTCATCGACTTTCTCTGGGTCTGAGTTTGGCCACGTGTCAAGGGTGACCTTCATGAAGGTCAAGAAGGCCATCACTGGGTGAGAACACGGAGTAGGCTTCTTAAGCCTCTCAAGCATATGCAGAATTGTGTCTGGGTGACTTCGCTCAGCATTTTTCTGGGGAGAGGACCAAAGGAGGGTGCAGAATCCCTGCGAGTGCAGGAGTGAGGGACTGTGATGATCAAGACCTGGACCCATCTCCACGGGGCTCCTGGGGTAAGCGGAGAGAAAGTCAGACCCAGATGTGATGATCTGAGTGACAAGCAGGCAGATGAAGAGAGCGCTGGTCTCCAAGTGTGGTCCCCAGGCCAGCAGCAGCACCTGGGAACTCACTAGGAAGGCCAGTCCTCGGGACCTCCCAAACTCTGGAACGGGCTCCAGCGTCCTTTGTATTAACAAGCCCTCCTCTGATTCTGATTTTTACCCCTGGTGTAAAAGCTGAGCACAGTTACCAAGGCCAAGGGTCACTGTGGGCTGAAGGGGCCAGGGGGGCTTCCAGAAGTTGCTCAGCAGTAAGAACGCATGGGATCCAGAGGGGAGCGTCAGGGCATCCCGGAGGTGAAATATCCTGAGCAAAGCTGGGGCTGGTGCTTAGTCTGGCTGGAGAACCAGGCTCCTCCCCGTGACTCTTCCCTCCTCCCCAGCAACGACATCGCCCTCGTCAAGCTCTCACGCAGCGCCCAGCTGGGAGACAAGGTCCAGCTCGCCAGCCTCCCTCCTGCCGGCGACATCCTGCCCAATGAAGCCCCCTGCTACATCAGCGGCTGGGGCCGTCTCTACAGTGCGTGCTGAGTCCTCCAACTGGCCATAGGGACGATGGGCAGGAAGACAGAGCCCGGGGCGAGGGCTGAGGGCAGCACTGGGGCAGCCCAGCACTTTCTTACCTTCCTCCTCCCGCGGCCGCCTTCTCCCCTCGCCCTCCCAAGCAGGAATGAGTGCGGCGGGGCAGTGTTCAGTCTCTCCTTTGTGCCAGGATGTTCTGATGGACAGAGCAGGCAGGACCACACGACCTGGTGGGAGGAGACTTCCCCTCACACCGAAGGAGCAGGCTTTCCTTGTAACCCCCACACCATCTTGGGGCTCCCAGCTCTGACTCAGACCCCGGCCCGGGCTCGGCTCCCCCACAGCCCCCCACTCACTGCTCTCTGTCTGCACAGCTGGCGGGCCGCTCCCGGACAAGCTGCAGGAGGCGCTGCTGCCCGTGGTGGACTATGAGCACTGCTCCCAGTGGGACTGGTGGGGCATCACCGTGAAGAAAACCATGGTGTGCGCCGGCGGGGACAGCCGCTCTGGCTGCAACGTGAGTCAGCTCTCACCCGCCAGCGGTGGTGCAGGGCTGCAGCCCCTCTGCTGGGTGTGCAGGGCCTGGGGCCCCTCTGCCTGGGAGCCGGAGGGGGAATCTTGCCCATTCAGCCTCCAGGCCAGGCGGGACTTGGAGACACACAGCCCTGGTCTGTCACACTGACTTGATCTGGAGCAAATCACCACGGTGCCTTCCTGGTCCTCGGGAGTCCCCTTCAGTACACCAAGGAATGGGGCTTCCCTGAGAGCTCAGTTGGTAAAGAATCCACGTGCGACACAGGAGACCCCAGTTCGATTCCTGGGTCGGCAAGATCTGCTGGAGAAGGGATAGGCTACCCGTTCCAGTATTCTTGGGCTTCCCTTGTAGCTCAGCTGGTAAAGAATCTACCCGGGTTAGATCCCTGGGTTGGGAAGATTTCCCTGGAGAAGGGAAAGGCTACCCACTCCAGTATTCTGGCCTGGAGAATTCCATGGACTGCATAGTCCATGGCGTTGCCAAGAGTTGGACACCATTGAGCGACTTTCACTTCCCTTCACTTCACACCAAGGAAAATAGGCATGGTGATCTCTAAAGTCACCTTCAGCTCTGGGGTCCTGAAGTCATAATTAAGCAATACTTGCATTGTACTATATGTGAATATGAATAATAATAACTAACTGTGGGAATAATAATCAGAACTACTATTAGCTTGCTCCCTCTCTACCAGGCATTGTGCTAAGACTGTCACAACATNCCCCCCCCCCGCCTTGGAACCCGGTTTCCCCTTCCGTTTCCAGCTTCCGGGCGGGGCGCGACTTCCGGTTCCGGCGGTGGGCTACAAAGCTCGGCGCCGAGCCGCTGATTTCCCTTTCCCGGAGCCGGTGGCGGGGCTTGGTGTGTCGCTCCTCTCTTTCCCCCGTTCACCCGGCCTTCCGAGGGGCACCTGCGCAGGTGAACGCCCCTCCCCGCCCCCTGCACCTCCCTCCTCCGCCGAGCATCGCTGGGTGGGAGCGGGCTGCCAGGGCGGCGGCCCCGGGAGTGGGGAGGCCCTTGCCTGTGGGGTGTGCCGGCTGGTCGGCCTGGCGTGGCCTTGGGGCCCCGCTAAATGTCCCAGAAAGGAGGACCTCCAGTTCTGGATTCCCAGATGGGCCTTTTCCGGCCGTTTGTCGGTGGTCTGAACCGCGCCCAGGTGGTGGGGGGAGTCGGACCCAGGCCCCTGCAGTGTCGCCGGGGATGTTTGTACTGGGCTGGGTGGTCCCGCCACTTCTAGCCTTGTGACCTTGGGCAAGTCCCCTTTCTCCGAGCCTCAGTTTGTTTATCTGTGAAGTGGAAATGACAGTAACGGCCCTACTGGGTTGTCGGACAGGAGTCGATGACGGAAAGCTACTGAGGACCGTGAGGCCTGTAAAATTCAACAAATGGAGCGGTGGAAGCTGTTAAAATTGAGACAACTGGGGCGGTAGAGAGTCTTATCGAGAGTTCAACCTGAGTCGCTAAGAGAATCACGTAGAGAATGTGAAACGCACAGTATCAGATAGGAGATAAGAGTTCCCTATGCTGGAGTTTATTGACTGGTGAGGATAAGCATTCTGTATGGCAGGTGGCCTTCTCAAACTGATTGGGTTTGGAAGCTGGGTAAATCATGGAGCTGATCACCATCTTCCAAAGCCAGCTTTGAAAAGTGGGCTGTTGACAATTGAGACTGTCCTAGAAGTCGGATTTGGGAATGAGAAGAATTAGTAAAAGGGTGTTTTCCTAAGTGGATTAGGGGTTTTCTCTCAACAGTTTTGAGCTGGAGGGGAAAACCTGAAGTGTTTTCTCCCTCTTAGAGTTGTGAAAGTAGCATAGATGTAGTAAAAAAGAAAGACAGTACAGAAAGGTATAAGAAAAATGTTTCCCACTTTCACTGTTCTGCTCCTCAGATGTAAAAGAACTTTGATAACCTTCCCGGTACTGTTTATAGATACATCAGGTCGTATATGCGCTTCTAATTTCCCCGGATGAGATTACACTATACATACTGATCTGCACCTGGGGGAGGAGTGCTATATTATGGAGAACTTTACATATCGGCTCTCATAGGCATCTTTCATTTCTTCCAAGGCTGCATAGTATTCTGCTGAGTGGCTGACAGTACTTTAATCATTTCCCTGTTGATAAGGGCTTCCCTGTGGCTCAGTGGTAAAGAATCTGCCTGCAATGCAGTGGACACAAGAGACACAGGTTCAGTCTCTGGGTGGGGAAAATCCCATGGAGAAGGAAGTGGCACCCCACTCCAGTATCTTGCCTGGGAAATCGCTTGGACAGAGTAGCCTGGTGGGCTACAGTCCACAGGGTCTTGAAAGAGGTGGACACAACTTAGCGACTGTACAAGAACATCTTAACCACATTCCTGTTGATGGCTTAAGCTGTTGCCAAGATTTTGCTTTCATACAGTGTTTCATCCAACCTTTCCTTGTCCCTTTTATTCAAGGCACCCCTGAGTTTCGGGGATATTCTGCTTTTGTCCTTCTCATCACCCTGGGATAGGTAACTTATTTTGAGGCATGAGCAACACCCTGTTGATTGAACAGAAACCCAGATAATGAAGTGGTATATTCCAAAAATAACTGCTACCCGGTCTAGAATCAATTCAGAGCTCCCAGAGGGACTTTCCTGGTGGTCCTGTGGCTAAGACTGTTCTCCCAGTGTAGGAGGCCTGGGTTCAATCCCTGGTCAGGGAACTAGGTTCTACCTGCCATAACTGAGAGTTCCCATGCTGCAACTGAAGACCTTACATGCCTCAAGTAAGACCTGGTGGAGCCAAATAAATATTTTAAGAAATTCTAGAAAATGAATCCGTGAACGCCAAGAACCATTTAATTCAAGGCAGCTGGTCAGTGTTAATGATTGTCGGCTTCCATAAATTGTTACCTAGAGGACAGATTTGAGACTCTTTGATGTAGGAAGAATTTTAAACCTCAACACTTCTGCAGTGTTGATACAATAAGAAAGAACTGATCGTTGGGGGAGGTGGTAATGAAAAAAAAAGGTGATCTGTGTAAAGTGCCTTCATAGGGTTTATCTTAAGTCTCTGTTTTAAATTAACAGAATGTGGTCTTCATGTAAATAGTCCCTCTTTGGACTGGGCCCTAGCCTAAATGAAGCAAACCCCACCCCCACCCCCGGAGCCTTTCACAGGTGTTTGATTGACCTATCAGACCGCCTCCCTCGCCCCCGCCCACCCCCATCTCCCTTCCTCCCACTACAGCCGGTTTGCTAATCCTGGAGCTCTCAAACATCTAACGAGTCAGAAATCCATGCTGCAAGGATTCTTACAAGTTCAGTTCCTCATACTTTGAGGGAGCTTAGGATCTTGATCTTAATATAAAAGCTTTTTTCCTTTCTTTTAAAAAATTGCCACCCTGATGGTAGCTCCTAAAGTACTTTTTTAACACTTGCTATTCTTTCATCATCATAAAAGACGGGAGGAGATAGAAAAGATGACAGAGTATATGAAAATGAACAGACTTTTTCCATCTATTTTAACATTTCTTCATAATTTGCTTTTAAGCATAGCAAATACTCCATAAAAGTGGTTGGAGGAAGCAAACCATGATTTTAGAGACTCGTCCCCCCACCACAGGTCATGTGCATGTATGTTTGTATTGGGGGGGATGGATGAAAGGTTTTTCCAGCTAGCAAGGCCAGCATTCTCTACTTTCTGCTTTGAGAATCTACTACATCTTACATTTTGGTAAACTGTTGACAAACTTTTTCAACTGTGTCCGTTGATCCAGCAAGAGGAAACAAAAGCGGAATTTCTCATAACTTTATTAAGATTGAAAAGTTGGAACCTAGGTCTCCCCTTGTTGATGGACCAGATCCTTGAGATCAGGGAGGTTTTAACATCCTTTAAGATTTGTTTTTGTTGAGCCTGACTTTTCTCTTTGTGCCTAGGAGTCTGAAAAATCCTTTTGCAGAGTTCTAGGATGGACACTGAAGGGTATCCAGAGATGCAAAGAGATGGAGAAGTCCAGAATGATAAAGTAAGGTCTCCACCAAATGAGAGGATGGCTGAGGAGCCAGAAGGCATCCTGATAGCGCCACCCCAGGTCCAGGTCCCACCAGAGAGCCTGGATGGAGACTCTGAAGATGACCTGGAGACCGTGCCCCGAAGGAGTCCTCTCAACCCTGCAGCCTCCAGGCAGAGGTTCCGGGAGTTCCGCTATGAAGATGCAGCTGGGCCCAGGGATGTCCTGAGACATCTCCAAGAGCTTGCTGGACAGTGGCTGCAACCTGATATTCACACGAAGGAGCAGATTGTGGAAATGCTGGTGCAGGAGCAATTCCAGGCCGTCCTGCCTGAGGAGCTCAGAGCTTGGGCACTGAGGTGTCAGCCTGGGGTCAGAATCACCGGCTGAAATCTCACTGCTTCCTTTTCAGCCTACATATGAGAAGTGACCAAAGGCTCTCTGTTGCAAATCCAGCTACAGTCATGAGAAATCTGAACCTTGATTTTCTTTGAGCTTGCTTTTGCTAGCTGTAATAAGAATCAATGGAAACCTTTTTTTTTTTTTTTGCCTGAAGCAGCTGTATGTTCTGGCACTTAGAACTCCGCAATGAGTCTCCCTGCCCTCTTGTAAGGATCGTCAGTCTGCTGCTTGTTTTTGCTCTGCTGAATGCCTCCCTTTTTGCACTTTGTGACATGCTTTAATATATAGTTTTTACGTATCCAAAGAGATGATTGCTTCAACTTTAATATTCTTGATTCTCGCTGTGGTGGCTTGAATGGAAGCTTCTGTAACCCCGCCAGTAACTCATTTGGGGTGTCCTTGAAATATTAAAGTTTGATTCTTAATAAAAATGTCCTGTGGTGATTTGCCAGTCTGGCTCTTAGTTGTCAGCATTTGAGAAAGGTGGGATAATTATCAGGAATAGATGTGAGCTGCAGATAAGAACTATGTGGCATTTGCTGAGCAGGTGAATAGGAACAGGCCTGGCCTTTGTTTTCGGAGTCAGTGTCTAAATTGGGCAAAACTGAGAAGGGGGAAAGGGGTCAGAAGAGGTAAGTAACTCAGGTGGGGCTGTTTGATTTGCCCTTTGTCCATTTCCTTATCTTCCTCAGCTCATCTTCCTGCTAGAGGACTAGACCATCTGAGGTTCTGTTCTTCCTGGAACAGAGGTCATCCTGGCTTTTTGTGTGTGGAGTCCTGTACTTTGCAGCTGAAACAGCAGTAGCTGTGGTTGTGACAGGAAACAGCAGCTCCTTCCCCAGCATGACCCAGTCTTAAGGAGTCTTTCTGCCTCTGCAGCCTGGCTTTTGGGATGGGGTGGTTAGCTCCATTGTGGAGCTTGAATTCGATTCTGCTGATGTTTGTTGAGTACTTCTGTGTCTTTGGGACTCTTGATGCTAGAATCCCAGGTGGCGCAGCAGTAAAAAATCTGCCTGCCCGTGCTGGAGACACGGGCTCAGTCCCTGGGTGGGGAAGATACCCTGGAGAATCCCATGGACTGAGGAGCCTGGCAGGCTACAGCCCACAGGGTTGCAAAGAGTCAGAAATGACTGAGCACACACAAATATAAAACCCAATTTCAGGGAATTGCCTGGTGGCACAGTGAGTAGGAATCTGCCTGCCAGTGAAGGAGACGGGAGTTCGATCCCTGATTGGGGAAGATCCCACCTACCTGAGAGCAACTAAGCCCCTCTGCCTTAACTGCTGAGCCCTGGGAGCAACTAAGCCCCTCTGCCTTAACTGCTGAGCCCTGGGAGCAACTAAGCCCCTCTGCCTTAACTGCTGAGCCCTGGGAGCAACTGTGACACCTACGTGCTCTATAGCCTGTGCTCTGCAACACGAGAAGCCTCTGCAAAGAAATCTGCACAGCAACAAAGAGCAGCCCTCACTTGCCACGGCTAGAGAAGGCCCTCACAAAGCTGTACACCCAGTGCAGCCACAAATAAAAACCTTTAAAGCCCAACTTTAAGGAAATCTATTGTTTCTAAGGAGAGGAAGAAGCCATCAAAATACATCGTTAGAAATGCTGGAGTAAAACTAGTCTTTTTTGGCATCTGATTTTGAGACAGCACTAAGAAAACACATTTTTTGGGTTTTTTTTTTTTTTTTTTAAAGAAGAAATAGCCAAGTCAGGGAAGTGACATTTTTATTGAACTTTAGTAGGAGTCAAGAGATCACTGGACAGAAGGCACACCTTTTGTAAAGGCCTTTACAATGGAAACGGGAGGGCGTACAGTATTTGGGAAATAACTCTCATTGACTGGGTTAAGCTCTCAAGTAAAATTTAACATTGGCAATGGAGTAACAGTGATCGTGTCATAGTATCTTCAGTACTTCATTTGTTCCAAACATTCCGAAGGTATTTCCTTTAATCAGGGATTAGGAACTCCAGGTGTTAAAAGAATTTCCTGACCTGCTCCAGTTTCTCAGATGCTTTGATGGCCTAGAATTTAGGATGCAACTGAAGGACCAGAGTTGCAAGTAGACTGAAATGTTTTCATTGTGGGATTTAAAAACGAGATTTCCTGAATCCCTTAGCACATTTTTCAACCTTGGCAATTTGGGGCCAGGTAATTCCTTTTTGTGGGGGCTTGTCCTGTGGATTCTAGGGTATTTAACAGCGTCTTTATCCTCTGCTCACTAGATTAGAGTAACATCCCCTAGGTGTGACAACCAAAAATGCCTCCTTTGCCCCTGGTTGAGAACCACTGACTTTCGGTAGGAGACTTCAGACATGTCCCAGATTGTACTTTGGTCCATGGTCTCTTAAGCTTAACGTCAGATTGAGAAGCTGTTGGAAGACTGATGTAAACTGGGCTTTGTGGTTCCTTTTTTTTCCCCTTCAAATTTTCTATTGGAGGATAATTGTAAAGCACTCTCCTGTGTGTGAGGTATTTCTTTGGCTTTTTTCATCTTTATCTTGAAAGTGAAATTCGCTCAGTTGTGCCCCACTTTTTGCGACCCCATGGAATATACAGTCTATGGAATTTTCCGGGCCACAATATTGGAGTGGGTAGCTTCTCCCTTCTCCAGGTGATCTTCCCAATCCAGGGATTGAACCCGGGTCTGCTGCATTGCAGGTGGATTCTTTACAAGAATCTGAGCCACACAGGAAGCCCAACCTAAAATAACATGTCTTAGATTTATTTGACAAAAAGTATGAAAAAAACAAGCCTGGTGCATACTCTCACTTCCTAGGTAACTCTTGTTAGCATTTTTAAATTATAAGACACAAGCCCCCTGTGCTGCCTGTGTCTCTTTTCCAATTTCTGCCTCCCCAGCACATGGTAAGCTCTCTGAAAGCAGGGTTGGCACCTGCTTTGTCCTCTACCCCAGGAGTTCCCAGCTTTCAGGATCTAATGCCTGACAGTCTGCAGTGGAGTTGACATAATAATGACAGAGATAAAGTATACAGTTAATGTAAAAAAAATTAATTTGCATGTGTATAAATGTAAAAAAAATTAATTTGCATGTGTATAGAAAAGTCCAAGAATATAAGAGAAAAATGTAAAGGCTGTCTTCACATTAACAGTTTTGCAGAGTCTTCACAACAGTTTTGTATGTGCCCACATATGCATATATCACCCTACCTTTTTTTTTTTTATTTGATCACGCTGTGTGGCATATGGATCTTAGTTCCCCAACCAGGGATTGAATCCATGGCTCCTGCAGTGGAGGTACAGAGTCTTAGCCACTGGATTGCTGAATCGTTAGAGAAATCCTTTTTTATTTACACAAAATGCATTATAAATGTTAATATATTTTTCTTGCCCAGTAAGCCTTAGCAGTCTTTTGCTATCAACATAAAAGATTTATTTAAAAAATTTTTTTATCAGTTGCATAGTATTCTGTGTGGCTAATAACCTAGCCTTACACTTTTCAGTAAAAAATGCAAGGCAGGGGGTTTAGATACAGAGGTGAACCTCCAAAGCACAAGTGAGGCTTACAGAGGTAAGTGAGAAAGCCAGAACTCAAACCGGAACTGGTAAAATGCCCAGCAGTATCTCCCAGCAACCTGTCAGTACCAACACTTTCTCATGGAAGTGAACTTGTAGATGCAAATCTTTACCCCAAACAAACCCAGTAAGAGGAGAAGCTCGAGTTGATCTCCATTCCACCTGGCCCTAGTCCCATGCCCTTACCACAAGTTCAGGCTACTAAAAAGTAGAGCAAAAAGTAAAGCAACTTCAAGGGTTACTAAAAAGTAAAGCAACTTCAAGGGTTTCACGGGCCCTGTGGAGATTTGGGAAGACAGTCACTCCCCATCTCTAGTGCCACTCCAGAGGTGGTTCCCATGCTTTCTCCACTCCGTAGGGTAGTTCTCACCACTGCCAGTCACTGTCCTTTCTGGAGTTAATCTAGATACCAATTCTAAAGAACCCTGTTTATTTCTGACATTTACTTTCTGGCTGCACCGGGTCTTCGTTGCTGCCTGTGGCCTTTCTCTAGTTGTAGCAAGCAGGGGTTGCTCTTCGTTGAGGTGCACGACTCCTCATCGCCGTGGCTTGGCTTTGCAGAGCACGGGCCCTAGGTGCACAAGCTCAGTAGTTACGGCGCACAGGCTTAGTTGCTCTGAGGGAATGTGGAATCTTCTTGGATCACGGATCAAACCGGCGTTCCTGGCGTTGGTAGGCGGATTCTTAACCGCCAGACCACCAGGGACATCCAAGAAAGCTTTAAATTCTGGGAATGATGGGGCAAGAGGAGGGACAATCTAGAGGAGCTGGAGGGGAGCATTTCTAACATGTCTCGTGTCTGACTTGCCCTCTGTGATTATTTTGACTCCAGTTCCACAGTTTCATCTAGTCACTGAAAAGTGCTCCTGCCAGATGGCTGCTGATGAAAACCAGTGTACGGACCACAAGGTAATATGAGAGTCCTAGCAACTGGCTGGAGCCATGGAAAAATATGTCATCTGTTGGGCAACTACACCCTGAGCAGTGAGTGGGTGCCAGGCTCTGGTTGCTGGAAAAGAGGCCAACTCCAGGGGCTGGGGGTGGGGCAGAGCCCCCCACTCGCGGTGTTAAGAATTCAAGTGCATCTGGCCTTCCTCAGAGCACCCCGTGTGGTCGGTTTCCAAAGGCAGCTCGCTACAACACTCTTGACAACGAGTTGACTATTTTGCTAAGCATTTTCCACCCACCACCATGCATTTATTGGCCATTTTCCCTTGGCCTGAAATGTCCCACCCCTCTGCCTCCCGCGTCTTTGCCAGCCTACTCCTATTCATTGTTTATGACGGAGATAGCCATGGTCACCTTCACTAAGCCCTCTCTGATTTCTGCCTTGAATCAGCATTTGAATCCCTTTTGTGCGCTCCTGTAACACCTTCCCTCTAGTTCTACGTCCCTGCTCATTCAGCAAATATGCACTGTGTACCCAGCACGTCAAGGCCTGTGCTAAGGATCACATGCAGTATCTAGTTTGTATCCCCAGCAGATTGTGAACCCCACGTACAGGGAATCTGTTCCTGGCCTCCAACACAATACCTGCACGTGACATCCTCTAGAAATAGTTTATTTTGTAGAAGACACATGGTTGCTGCCTGATTTAAGGTGCTTCCTTCTTAGTGAACGCAAATGACTGGAATTCATGGGAAACGAGGGAGTGAGATTATTAAATCCTGTTTAATTGGAGATGAAATTGTTTAATTGGAGATGATTATTGTCCCTGTTTAAAATGGAGATGATGGTGAAAATAAACCCCTGAAGAAAAGAGGAAGGTTTCACTCAGTCTTCACTGGGGTGGCTGGCTTCCCTCTCCGTTTTGCACCTGATGTTGCAGTGAGGTGAAGTTAAAACAGCGCTTGGCTGGCTCTGTTTGAAAGCTCCAGGGCCCCCTGGGTGCCTAGCAACAAGCTGACTGCCCAGGATAGTGATTTTGAAGCTGGGTGTGTCTTCTGCGCAGGAAGCCACCAACACCACCAGAGCAGCCAGGGCCTCCCCTTCACTTCCTCTGGGCTGAAGCTCCGCCTTCGTTTGGGGCCAGAACTAAGTGTTTTGGAGCCCTGTCTTAGCACAAATGGCATGTTCCTAGCAAAGGTAACTCCTGCCCTTTCAAGGTGTGTGATCTCAGACAAGTCTTGTCACCTCTCTGAGCTCCAGTTCCCACACCTGTCTTGTTTCATATTCCCGGCTAGGGTCACCCTTGCACAGCACAGAGGCATTCTGTATATGCTATGTTCTGTGCTAAGTGGTCTATATCATAGCTGAATCTGCTTGGTAAAGGGAAGGTTCATCGAGTGATTCCTTCTCAGCTGTCTCTTTGATCTTTTCCTTCCTGAGCCCATCTCTCAAACAGCTCCATCTCCTCATTCCTCATTTCTTTACGTAAAATCCTGTTTTTATCTTCTCACTCCTCCCCACCCCCTCCTCATTTCTTATCTTATCCCCAGGCATTAAACCTCAGTATTGAAAAAAGGCTACACTTCTTAAAAAAAAAAAAAAAAGTTTTATAGGCCAATGCTAGTGTGTCGTGACCTTTAATTTTTAAGATTTAGATATAACAGGCATCCTGTAAAACACACAGATCTTAATTTCATGACTCAATGAATTTATCCAAAGTGGGCATACTCCTCTGACCACCTTCAGATGAAGATACAGGATTTAAGCAGCGCCCCTGGAAGTCTCCCTCATACTGTTCCGGAGTTATCAGCCCCCTGAAAGTAACTGTTACGCTTTCTATCGCCCCAGAGCAGTGCTGCTGAAGCTAGTGGGCAAAGACAGGGTACGCTTTTTTCTGTCTGTTTCTTACATTCAGCATCATATCTCTATAATTTGTCTGTTCCCCGAGCATCCTGCTCTTCTGTGTCTGCGAACCTGGACACGCCTGTTCTTTCTAGCAGGAAGTTTCTGTTCTCTTGACACACCCTATCCTGGCCTGACCAGTCTGTGCAAGTCCTCTAGACTCAGATCAAATCTCCCTCCTTTGGGAGGTCTTCTGTGGTCAGCTCTGGATTTGAATCCCAGAGCTTCCGTCTACCAGCTGTATGATTTCGGCCATGGGTTACTGACCTCTTCACTCCTCACTTTTGTTGAAGATCATGGTTTCTAGAGTTCTTATGAATTTCAAATGAGGTAATACATATTAAATACTAAGAACAATAGCTGGAACCTAGGAAATACTTAGTAAATATTACATATAACTGTTGTGAATACTCTTCTTATGTCCTCAGATTCTTGTACACCGCCCATCTTAACACTTACCTTGATTATTGTTTGTTCCACTGTGTGACCTTAGTTCTTTAAATGGGAGTTGTATCTTCATTCATGGTATTTTCTGCAACAGTCATTTATGAGGGTACAGTGTTGAAGGAAATCTTTGCATTTACTTTTTAATGGGAAGAGACGGATTACAAGAAAAATAGAGGTGAGATCATTTTGGATAGTGATCAGCTCTAGGAAGGAAGTAAACCGTGTGGTGTGAGAGTGGGTGTGAGGTGCCGCTGAAGCTGCAGGGGTGGGGGGAAGGGAGGAGGTCGTCTTGAAGAGGCGAGATTGGAACAGAGCCGGTACACGCAGAGCAGGAGTGAGAACAGCAAGTGCAAGCTTCAGAGGGTTTCACAGGAAGCTCAGATGTGTCTGAGGAACAACAAAGAAGGCCACATAGCTGGAACCCAGTGAGTGAATGCGTGATCCAGAGAAGGCCAGAGGATGGGCAGGAGCCCGGAGAAGCTACTGAAGTTAAGTGGGGGGATATTGTTCACCTCTGCTGCCAAGGAGAGTACATAATGGACAGGGACTACTTGCTGAATACTGGCAGCAATGTGCCAGGACCAGTTAGGCCACACAAGCAATTCTTGGATCATTTTCAAGTTAAAATTTCATCTTTGTGCCGTACGCTTCTGAGCTCTTACCAAAACCGACTGGTTGGGGAAGGAGATGCTCAGGTGTTTATATGTAGATTCTTCTCTTCCCTATCCCATCTCATCCACTCTTCTTCAGTGACCCAAATTATCTCCACCAGAGATGTGTAACAGAGATGAAGCTGGCAAGCCTGGGCCAGTCAGAGAAAAGGCAGGTAGGAAACAGGTTTGGTCAGTTTCTCTCCTTTCTCTGACTCCAAGAGGGGTCCAGGTCCCTGGACAAGCGTAAGGATGTGGCACAAAGTGGAGGAGAGAGACTGAGCCCTGGGGGGACTGCATAAAGGGTGGGAGGGGGGTGGTGACCCTTGGAGGCGCCTGCTGCTGCCAGCAGCTCTAGCCTCTTAAGGTGTGGCAGTCCCAGCAGGAAAATGGGGCTGCTGGCAGGGCCTGGGGCCATGACCAGCCTGAGGAGGGAAAGACCGGTCAGTAAATGAGAATGGAAGGAAAGGCCTGAGTCTCAGTGATAGGAGTTTATTTATTTATTTGGCTGCACCAGGTCTTCCCTGCATGCGGGCTCTAGTTGCGCCATGTGGGATCTAGTCCCCCGCCCAGGGATCGAACCTTTGCCTCCTGCATTGGAGTCTTAGCCACTGGACCACTGGGGAAATCCTTCAGTAATAGGAATTTGTACAACAACATCAACCTTCTAGTAACAACAGTGAGAGTTTGTTTTTATTTAATTATTTCTAATTTTAATTTTTATGAAATATTACATGTGAGAAAAAGCACAGAAAACAAGTATACAGTACAATGAATACTTATAAAGCAAACATCCAAGTAATCATCACCCAGGTCATGAAACAGAACATTGTCAACATCATCCCCCAAGCCCAGCACACCTCGATCCTATCCAGATTACTGTCTCAGTTAGAGGCAGCCAGTAGCTGGATTTTTGTAATAATCACTTCCTTGATTTTCTTAATAGTTTTATAACCTATGAGTCACACGGAGAGTCTTAACTTAGGATTTTCTCACGTAAATCCTAAGACTGAGGGCCGCAAAGGAGAGCCTCTTTAATATAGCTCCTTCTCCAGTGAATCTTGGCAGGCTCTGGGGAGATGGTAGTGGATTTGAGGCTTTGGTATTTGTCAGAGAAAGTAGTGTTGAGGCTTCTCTCATTCAACCAGTGTTTGAGTGCTCACTACGTTTAAAGCTCCTGAAGAGCACAATCAGGGGCATAAAGATGCACCCCAAACTGAGCCTGCCCCCTGGGAGCTTACAGTCAGGCAGGGAAAGTGTGGATAAGCATGACAGAACAGGGTGAGGCCTAGGGAAATCCTCAGATAAGTGCTATGGGAATTTAGAAGAGGCAGGGACCACTTTTGGTGGCAGGAAGCAGAGCAAGCTTTATGGAAGAGATGGATGACGCTCATTCATGCATTATTTATCAAACATTTTTGAAGGTCGGCAGAGTGCCAGGAAATTAGGTAAAAGGAATCAGAAATGAATAAGTTAAGGTCCCTGCCTGCTCATGGCTGAATGGCATTTTAGCAGATACAAATATGGCATGCTTTAAATAGAGCATTAAAGGAATAATTGGTTGTGTGGAGTTGTCAGGGAAGCATTCACAGCTGAGATCTAGGTTAGTCCTTGAAGAAGAGAACAAGAGTTTGGCAGACAAAGAAGGGAACCAGTGAATCTGCCTAGTTACAGAAATGGGAAAGGATACAAGGTCAATGTTGACAAAAGGAGCAGTGCATGATGGGAAGGAGAGTGGGACTTGAGAGGTAGGATGGATGGACAGGAAGGGTGTTGTTGGCAAGGGGAACAGCATTAGCAGGGCATAGAGGCCAGAAATCACAGTACCTGCATGCACAAAACTAAGTAACTTACTCTAACTGCAGCATAAGGGGGGTGGAAGAAAAGTTGTGATGGCTAATTTTATATGTCAACTTCTGGGCCATACGGTGCTGAGATATTTGGTCAAACATTATTTTGGATGTGTCTGTGAGGGTTTCTAGATGATATTAACATTTGAGTAAAGCAGATTGCACTCCCTGATGTGGTGGGCCTCATCCAACCAGTTGAAGGTCTGAGCAAAAAGGCTAACCCTCCCTTGAGTAAGGAAGAAGTAAGTCCTGGCTTTGGACTCAAACTGAAATGTTGACTTTTCTCGGGTCTTGAGTGGCTGGCTATTGGACTGCAATGGAAACATTGGCTCTTCTGGTTCTCAGGCCACCAGACTTGGATGGGAACTGTACCAGTTCCTGCATCTCTAGCTTGCCGACTCACCTTGCAGATCTTGGGGCTTACCAGCCTCTGTAATCATGTGAATCAATTCCTTATAATAAGTCTCTTTAGGTAGAATTGGAAATATAGATGCATATAAACATATTAATAAATAGATGTAGATCTATCTATCCATCTACCAAATCTCCTATTGGTTCTGTTCCCCTGTAGAACTAATACAAAAGGGAAGGGGAAATAACTTTGGAAAGGCAAGTTGGTGCCTGATCATGGGGGACAGGGAATACCTGGCTAAAGGACTTAGAATTTTATTTTGAAGACAGAGGAGAAAGCACTGAGATTTCCTGAACTGGGCAGTGTCTTAATCAGAACTGACACCTAGGAAGATGAAAGCTGTGCTGTACAAAATGAATTCAAACAGAGCTTCTTTTTGATTTTTTAAATTTTTTAGCTGCACCACATGGCATGTGGGATCTTAGTTTCCTGACCAGGGATCGATCCAGCACCCTTCGCAGTGGAAGCACAGAATCTTAACCACTGAACCATCAGGGAAGTCCTAAAAGAGAGATTCTTAAAGGAAACCTCTAGAAGTTGGGTATTAATTTGTGGGCATAGGATCTACAATGCAAAAAGTTTGGTATCCCTGAAGCTGATCTAGGCACCACAGAACCTGAAGCACGTGGGAACTGGAAGATGATTTCTGTGGTGCTGATGAGATTTGTGGGTGGCTGGAAATTTGGAAAAGGGGGTGAGCAGGGGTTAGAGAAGGTAGAAATTTGGGAATCATCTACGTAGAGGGTGGTGGCAAGTACCACAGCGGGCAGACACTGGGGTCAGGAGTGGCAAAGTGATGGTGCATCAAGAGCCTTGAAGTTGCAAGTAATGAAAAACTACTCCACCTGGCCAAGGCAGTAGAGGGAATTTATTGGCTAATGTGATTGCAAATTGAAGGAAGACTGGATCCAAGGGTGCAGTCATGCTACTGAGACTTGGTTTCACTGTCCTGTCTCTCCGCTCTGTTCTCCCTCTGTCTTGTTCTCATTCTCCGGCCGTCGCTCGCCTGACCGTGGGAAGAGGGCTGCCAGCAGTGCCGTGATTACATGCTGCTCTCAGAAGATGGATTCATGCACCTGGACAGTTCTGACCAAAGGCCCAGAGTCGGATCTCATGGCTCTCCTTGTGTCTCGCGCCCACTGCTGGCATGCTGTGGCCAGAGAGTCCTCTAAAAGGCTCTGATAGGCCAAGCATGGGCCACGTGTCTAGCCCTGCAACTTGGGAAGAGACGCATCTCCTCTCAAGCCACAGGGGTTGAGAACTGGGGGAAGAGCTGCCCAGAAGAAATGGAAATGCTGTTACCAGAGGAAGAAGGAATGGACACTGGACTGGTAATCACAGGGGAAGGAGAACTGGAAACCCACAGGCTGGCCATCCTGCAAACGTGAAGCAGCTGCCACCAGTGGGGCAGTGGGGAGGGGCCACCAGGAGGTGGAGGTCTGGGCTGACAGCAAGGGAAGGGCTAGATTCGGTAACACTGTTGCCTTTGGGGCGATGTAAATGTTCTTCGAGAAGCTTCTTCTGACAAAGCCCTGACAGCATAACAGACAAAGTGCTAAGTGAAGTTCTTGTCCTCAGGATAAAGGCAGGAAAAACCAAGTGGGTTGGGTGACACCGCATCAGGATTTTGCTGCTGAAGGAAAGGGCAGACGTTGTCTGGGGACATTGATGGGAACTGTAAGACGGGATGGAGAGGTCACCAGTTTTCCTTCCAGTTTAAGAAACTGAGCTCACGCATTTTTCCAACAGTCAAAAATTTACAGTAACCAAAAATAACCTAAATTCTAAAAGTAGGCGATTGGTTGGATAAATATAGAAATGCCTGCATAATGAAATGCAGCCTTTGAAAATGATGCGTGGGGAATTCCCTGTTTATCTAGACCTCGGCCTTCCAGCGCAGAGGGTGTGGATTTGATCCCTGGTTGGGGAGTTGGTTTCCCTGGTGGCTCAGAGGGTAAAGCGTCTGCCTGCAATGCGGAAGACCCGGTTCCATCAGTGGGTCAGGAAGATCCCCTGGAGAAGGAAATGGCGACCTACTCCAGTATTCTTGCCTGGAAAATCCCATGGACTGAGGAGCCTGGTAGGCTACACACCACTGGATTGCAAAGAGTCAGACACAATTGAGCGACTTCACTTTCACTTTAGATCCTATATGCCTCTAGGCGGAAAAAACAATAAAACAAAACAGAAGCAATATGGTAACAAACTCAACTTTAAAAAACGGTCCACATTAAAAAAACCAACTTTATATTTTTTAGTATATGATGCTTTACTTGACATGGAAAGATGTTTGCAATGTAGTTTTGAGAGAGAAATGAGGAGTACAATCAGTTTTTATACAATAAATGTGTATACATATATCTATGAGTATATATATATTCATATATCTATGAATATCTGGAAAGGTGTACACCCAAATGTTAATAGTTGGTATCACTGAGGGTAGGACTAACAGCTAAAGCTTATCTTCTGATTTCATTTTAATAAACCTGCTAGGTAGTATGTAGGTACTACCTACTACCAACATACTACCTACAACTACCTACAATTAGGTAGTTTGTAGGTCAACTGGCCTCATGGGGTTAAGTGCTAGCTCTGCCACTGCCTGGCTTGGTGACCTTGGGTAAATCCCCTAACACGTCTGAGCCTCTGTTCATGCATCAATAAGTGGGGGTAAACTTTGTGCAGTGGCAGTATCCTAGCCTATGAAGTTTATCCCAGAGGTGATCATGGCTGATTGAAAAAAAAATAAGTGGGGGTAGTAGTTCTTAACTTCTAGGGTGGTTGTGAATTTTACACTAGCTACTNCTCTGTTCATGCATCGATAAGTGGGGGTAAACTTTGTGCAGTGGCAGTATCCTAGCCTATGAAGTTTATCCCAGAGGTGATCATGGCTGATTGAAAAAAAAATAAGTGGGGGTAGTAGTTCTTAACTTCTAGGATGGTTGTGAATTTTACACTAGCTACTATTACATGCAAACCTGTTCAGTTCAGTCACTTAGTTGTGTCCGACTCTTTGCAACCCCATGAACCGCAGCACGCCAGGCCTCCTGTCCATCACCAACTCCCGGAGTCCACCAAAAGCCTTGTCCATTGAGTTGGTGATGCCATCCAACCATCTCATCCTCTGTCATCCCCTTTTCCTCCTGCCACCTACAGTAAACACTCAAAAATGTATTTTTCTTGTGTAAGTAAAAAGTCCAAAAGAAACTCTTAACTATTAAATATGTTGGAAACAAATGTTTTTCTTGGCCAACTAACTGTGGTTGTCATCAACAAAGGAGCTATTACCAAGATAAGCTATTTTCCTGTAACACTGGGAAACATCTGAACAAGACAGAGAAGGTTCCTACTCTCCTGAAGTTTGCACACTAGCCAGGAAGACAGATGATAAACAAATGCTGTGAGGATAGCAAGATCAGGAAGTTGGTGACATTGAAAGGCTGAGAGCCAGCAGAAGGGCTGAAGAGGAGGAGGCAGTGAGCGCAGGTGGTGGGGAGGAAGTCTCTAAACCAAGAGATGTGGTTGGAGCGAGGGACAGAAGGGTCTAAACAGAGATGAGAAGCGACCTCAGCTCTTAAGCCAGTTCAGTCCAGTCGCTCAGTCGTGTCTGACTCTTTGCGACCCCATGGACGCAGCACACCAGGCTTCCTTNTAAGTGGGGGTAGTAGTTCTTAACTTCTAGGGTGGTTGTGAATTTTACACTAGCTACTATTACATGCAAACCTGTTCAGTTCAGTCACTTAGTTGTGTCCGACTCTTTGCAACCCCATGAACCACAGCACGCCAGGCCTCCTGTCCATCACCAACTCCCAGAGTTTACTCAAACTCATGTCCATTGAGTCAGTGATGCCATCCAACCATCTCATCTTCTGTCCCCTTCTCCTCCTGCCCTCAAATCTATGGTCTTTTCCAGTGAGTCAGTTCTTCGCATCAGGTGGCCAAAGTATTGGAGTTTCAGCTTCAGAATCAGTCCTTCCAACAAATATTCAGGACTGATTTCCTTTGGCATGGATTGGTTGGACCTCCTTGCAGTCCAAGGGACTCTCAGGAGTCTTCTCCAACACCACAGTTCAAAAGCATCAATTCTTAGGCCCTCAGCTTAAGCCAAGGCGTACTGAATACAGGCCTGGGGGAGTCAGGAGGCCGTCCCACTTGTAGTGTAATTTTTCGGGCAAGTCACTGCCCATCTGAGTAGCCACTGTCTTCTCTGCAAAATCGGGATGCTAACACTTCGTAAGGATCAAAAGACATGTTAGGGGCAGCGCTTTGCAAGAGACCTTTTGTAGCATAAATTACAAATCCAGGAGAAGAACTGTAGAGAGAAGTCCAGAGAGCAGCCACCACCTAGCGACCGCGGTGACTGGCGCGTACGCGTTAGGCGGCCCGAGCCAGGGGCCTGGCGGGAGCCGGGGAAGGAGTTCAGGCCCCGCCCGGAACCGCTCGGCCTCTTTTAGCCTCCCGGCTCCTCCCATTTCCGCGGATAACCCAACCGTGCGTCGCCTGCGTGCTGACGTCAGGCGCGTGCCCCTGTCCGGCAGCCGAGGAGACCCCGCGCAGTGCTGCCAACGCCCCGGCGGAGGAGCTGAGGTGAGTGTGGGGCCCGAGGTTGCCCCGCGGGAGCGGCTCCCCCTCACCCCGTCCCGTCCCCCCGCCGCGCCGCCCCTGGC
>SJYV01019193.1:1579300-1590018 GCA_006410875.1 Neotragus pygmaeus
AATGTAAAAAAAAAAATTACACTTCTCTTCTTTAAGATGTTTATCTTCCAAATTCTTTTCCTTGTAGTGTGTAGGGTTGTCATTTGTTACATAAAAGGAGAAGTATGAAGAAAGTTTTATGACCATTTTTAATAACAGTTTTTACGTTTATATTTCACGGGCTATGCTTAAACGCAATATAAGAAACAAAGCTGGGACTAAACAGAGTTATGTTAAACACAACCGAACCAAAACTTAATTTTATAATTATGACTGGATAAAGGTAATTGGTTGTTTCAAATTATTTACCTTTTGATGCAGAAGTAAGGACTGTCCTTTTCCATTTATAAAGTGCTGTGTGGTGGCCCATGCACTTTTCCAGACATGTTCCCATTTTGCAGATGAGGGCACTGAGTTTTCCAAGGAGCCATGTCCTTGCCTTTGTGTCAGCAAATGTTGGAGCACCTGACAACTTTGTCCCCACCCCCACCTGACCTTTCTTTCCTCTTTCTTCTCCTTTGATTTATACCTTCCATGGGTGATCTCATCCAGTTCCATGGTTTTAAATGCTGTCATGTACTCAGGAATCCTAAGAATATATTTCTATCCACAGCCCCCCACCCCAACTTTTGCACATCAGACTCATGTATCAGCTGCCTACCTGCTGGGCACTGCTGGGGGCCTGCTGGGCACTGCTGGCTCATCCAGAAAAGGTCCTGGATTTTCCTCTGCCCTGGTTTGCTCCTCCCCTATCCAGTCCCTCTCAGTGGCATCTGCATTCTCAGTCCTGGGCCCTGGAGCACTCCTCATTTTATCACACCCACATCAGGTAGGACTGTTGGCTCTAGCCCCATATTGTGACCCGAGTTCAGTCACAGCTCAGCATCTTTATTACTACCACCTTTGTCTAGATGCCATTAGGATCCCTTCATGTATTGCAGTTTCCTCCCAACTGGGCTCCCTGCTTTGTGCTCGCCTTACTGTGTGCTGTTCTATAGGTTGACCAAGGTCACCTGTGAAAATCATATGTTTTATTATACTATTCGCATGCTAAAAATTCTATGGTGGCTTTCTGTTATATAATCAAACTGAACCCCTTACTGTGGCCAGCTGACCTTCATGAGCATGTCCTCACAGGGCAGGCATATAAAAAGCATGTGCTAGCTGAGGTGACATGAAGGGGAAGAATGGAGACTGTCTCAAGGTCTGCTTTAGGAGAACATGAACCAAGACGTCTTAACTAGGCTGTCTGTATAAAGGGAAAATCAAGTCCCTGATTGGAAATTGCCGACATGCTCTGATCTCTTCTTAATTTCTGCTCTATTATTCTTCCTTAGTAACAACAGCTCTTATTTGTTTTGGGCACATGACTGGAATAAAGACTGAGTTTCCCAGTCTCTCTTGACACCAGGTATGGTTTACGTGACAAAGTTATGGATAATGCAACATCAAGGTTTATATGTACAGTTCTGGGAAGTATCCTTTAATGAAGTATCCGAAATGAACATTTCTGTGAAAGAGCTTTGTTGTGCTATTCGTGGCTGGCCTTCNTTTCTGTAAGAGTGAGCCATTTTGGTTTGCTATTGCTGTGTGTTTTGAAGAGACACTGCGAATATAGTGATTAATAGTGTAGGCTCTGGAATCTGACTGCTTGGATTCAAATCCTGGCTCTGGCATTTATTAGCTCCATGCAGCCTGAGTAACGTCTTTGTGACTGGATTAGCCTTCCATAGAAAAGTTCTAGCAGTAGTCTCCACCTCACAGTGGTGGTGGTGGTTGGTTGCTAAGTCGTGTCCGACTCTTAGGACCCCATGGTAGCTCCTCTGTCTGTGGGATTTCCCAGGCAAAAATATTGGAGTGGGTTGCCATTTCCTTCTCCAGGGAATGTTCCCAATTCAGGACCCAGGAATCGAACCCGTGTCCTGGGCATTGCTGGTGGATTCTTCACTGCTGAGCCATTAGGGAAGCCCCACAGTGTTGTTAGGAGTACTCTAAATGAAGTACTGAAAGCAGTTAACTGGGGCACAGCAGTGCTTTGTAGGTGTTTGCTCTTGCTATATTATTACAGCCTTGCTTAATGCCCCCATTTTTGAGAAGTTATATGCATTTCTCTCAAACATCAACAGTTTAATAACCATCCCTCTCCAAGATTAATCTCATGAAACCGTAAAAATTAAATGAAGTGGGAATTGGTGTCTGCTTTACGTTTATATTCATTATCTTAAGCAGTATCATAGAGCTAAGGGTGTAAGTTCTCAAGTGTGAGGTATGTGGTCCTAGGACTAGCAGCATAAGCCTCACCTTGGAGCTCCTTAGGTACTCAGGCTCCATTCCAGTCCTACTGAATCAGAATCTGCATTTTAATGCAATCTCCAAGTGATTTTCATGCACATTGAAGTTTGAAGCACCCTGAGTTATAGTTTCCTGCCTATTTGTAGAATCGCCTTATGTCTGTGCTCATCATCAGGAACTAATGTGTTTAGTTTCTAAAGAGCCATTACCCACTTAGTAATAAATAATCTTAAATTCTAGTTTTAGAACTGCTTGAACTTGAGTTCAGTTACACATTTGAACTCAGTGACTTTTTATGGAAAACTAATTGGTGTTATGAAGAGCATATGATTAGGATCATTCACATAATTGTTGGTTATGAAAACAGGTTAAATACAAAGTTGGCATTTAGCTGATCAAATGTAAAAAATGTTTCTGCTTTTTTGGTACTAAAATAAACCATATCTCCAGTCTCAAGGGAAAATGTTAATAACTAAAATCTAGTCTTATTTAGCTACCATCCTGAAAAAATTATTGCTGTTTTTAAAGGACTTGATTAAATTTTCTGATTTTTCTTAATACTGATTGACGTAGAAGAGATTCACCAGTAATATCCCTGTGCAGTGTGTGCTCTAGAGCAGTGTTGCATGACCTTTTTCAAATCAATGGAGACATGAAAAAAGTATGGTATGGAGCCCTGGAGTAAAAGGATAAGACTACTCTTGGCTGGCTGGAGGTGCTGCAGCCCCGGGAGAGCTGGGAATCAATGTCTCGGGCACACCTGTGTCTGTTCTGTGTGTCCCAAGGGGCACTTTGAAGCCATCTGCTGTTGGATATTAAGCCACAGCCATCATTTTCAACTAAAAAGATGATCACTTTTTGTTACTCCTTGCGTAAACAGAAGAGATGGAAGAAAACAGGTCAAATGAGGAGCAGATGAAACCAGGGGGAGAACTGGAGGTGGAATTAAAGAGTACTGTAGTTAGTGCTAAAGACTGTGAGGTGATAAATTTTGTAGAAGAAAACAAGATTTCAGCTACAGTCCATTTACTTTGTTGGTAGGCAATTTAAGGATATTTGTAATTTTTTTTGTTTTCATTGGGTTTACTTTCAATCTGTCTAAAGGCAGATGAAGAGGAATAGGATGCGAGAGTCAAGTTTCTTAAGAAAGGTATCTTTGTTATAGGTGGTTTCAAGGATTTTCATCCTAATACAGCTTCACTGTAGCTTCTAGTGTTTGTAAAACAGCTGAAGGCTATTTGAGAGGAGCTCAGTTTTAGAATCTTTTGAACTGGAGTTAAACCATCTGTATTATTTATTACTTTGCCAGGAAACCATGTTTTTATTGTGAGGTTTAAGAATAATAGTACGACTTAAAAGTAAACTTAGATTTTAAATATAAAATTTCATTCTTCAGATAACTAGGAATGAATGGATAGTTCTGTGAATGTTGAGTGCTGGGGCTTTAAATGTGAGTGCTAGGGCTTTAAAAATAATTTGTTTCAGAAAGTGTATAAATAGTATACATAGTATAAAATATAAGCTATGAAAATGTTTGAATCATTTTAGGTTGTATGATTTATTTGTTTAAAGTGCCAAAGGAAATATTAGTTGATCATGGACAGAGGAGCCTGATAGGCTGCAGTCCATGGGGTCACAAAGAGTCAGACACGACTGAGCGACTTCCACTTTCACTTTCAAGCGTTTATAAATCAGTGGAGATGGGGATAAGGGATACTTTAAATTTAAGAGTGGGGATTTTTCTGGTGGTCCAGTGGTTAGAACTCTGCCCTTCCAATACTGGGGGTGTGGGTTCAATCCTTGGTTAGGGAGCTAAGATCCCCCGTGGCATGCTGTGTAGCCAATTAAAAAAAAATTTTTTTTTAAGAGTAATGCCTATGTTAATTCTCTAGTGTGTTTCAGAATAGCTGGAAGAGGTTTCCATGGGGATGGGTTGGAACCCCTACTTAATTTATCCCCATTTTGGAAATTTATGATATGTAAGTTTGTTAAGGGTTCATAGAAGTTATTTACATTTGATCACAGATTGTCAGAATCTGTTTAATTCAGTGTTTTTTAAACTTGTTTGGTGATGGCCTCATCTTCCCAACCCATGGAACACCCAGTTCCACCTTTGAGAAAGTGGACTGGGAGATAGTAGTGTTTGGTGGCTTGTTAATCTCCATTAGGTTCAGGGGCTGTTTGTGTGGCTTTGCTATGGGTAGAAAAATGGAAGAGACTTTCTTAAGTTCCTGAGGCAAGTGAAAGGTAGAGACTTTAGCAGAGGCCATAGATTATCTATTCTTGCTGTAACCTAAATGCCGCTCAAGATCTTTGTACAGAAATTGTTAATATGCATTTCCTTAGGATGGAACTTGGCATGTTATGTACATCTTTGGGGTATCAATAGGGGAGTTAAGTATTCATTGGAAGAACTGATGCTGAAGCTCCAATACTGGCCATCTGATGTGAAGAGCTGACTCATTGGAAAAAACCTTAATGCTGGGAAAGATTGAAGCCAAAAGGAGAAGAGGGCAGCAGAGGATGAGATAGATAGCATCACTCACTCAGTGGACGTGAGCAAACTCTGGGAGATCATGGGAGGACAGCGGAACCTGGTATGTTGCAGTCCAGGGTTGCAAAGAGTTGGACACAATTTAGCAGCTTAACAGTAACAACATGGGGGTGTAGCTCCATCTCAATTTAAAAATCAGGCAAGGTATTGGAAGGGTTGCAGTCCATTATTAGGGACTGGGAAAGTGATCGTCTAGTGGCTGCAAAGGAAATCTCTGAAATGGAGTCTCTGTCTCCAGTTTTCTTTGTTCTTGGATCAGTAATCCTAGTTTGAATATTTATTATTTTCCAATATTCTGAAAAGCTTGCAGTAATTTCAAAGCCATTTTTTAAAAGCTCTGAAAGTCATGTAATTTTTAAAACTATTTGAGATCCAAAGAAGTTTTATGTTTAAAGAATAATTGTTAACTTACACAAGATTTTTAGGAGTTGGTGGCAGTAACCTGTAAGTTCTTTGTATTTTATAATTTGACATCTTTCTTTTGCTTTTTCTTGTCATACATACTGCCCAATCCACTTCTCCTTTCTCACAAAAACAAAAACCCGGCACAGATACCATCTTTTACGTTGATTTTTTTTCCCTCCTAGTTTCATATATTACATGGAAATGAAGATGTATCCTCCTAAAAATTGTCCTTTGTTCTAGTTTAGAGCCAGGAATAGAAAAAATCATTTCACTTACTGTTGGATAGTTGACCAAAAGAGGTGGGGGAATGGGGAAAGATGATTTTGTGGGTCAGGATTAGGGTTAAGGACTCGGGTTGGGCTGTTCAGTTCTTTTTAAAAAATTACTATTTTTTGGTAGTGGGGTAATTTTTCTTTAGGATCACAATTCATGTCTTGGATGTGATATATGTTGAAGATACAAAAGTTTGTTTTCTATTGACATCAAAATTTTTACCTCTGCTACTTTCAGTTTGGGAAATTGGTGTCATTTCTGTTCTTATTAAACATAGGTCTCTCATGTTCTGTCTTTTTTAACAATACAAAGATCAGGTGATTCTTTGCAAATATTAACACACACTCTAAAAGAAACATAAGACTTAGAAACAGCCTTTAACATAGAGCTGCTGCTGCTGCTAAGTTGCCTCAGTCGGTCCGACTCTGTGTGATCCCATAGATGACAGCACACCAGGCTCCCCCGTCCCTGGGATTCTCCAGGCAAGAACACTGGAGTGGGTTGCCATTTCCTTCTCCAGTGCATGAAAGTGAAAAGTGAAGTCGCTCAGTCGTGTCCGACTCCTATCGACCCCATGGACTGCAGCCTACCAGGCTCCTCCGTCCATGGGAGTTTTCAGGCAAGAGTACTGGAGTGGGGTGCCACTGCTAATCAATAGCAAAGATTTTTCTGAAAATCTAGATTCTGGAAATAATTTTTTGGCAGTTCTGTGTTTCCTTAAGTGTACTGTTTTAATTGATGTTAAATCTGAGTGAACTTTTCCAAAACTAGAAGCACATTTCAATTATAAAGCTACTGAGCGTAAGATTGGCTACATTAACTATTTCACTGTGATACAGTTGGAAACATCATGTGGTACTCATTCTTTATAGGGATCTTGTTTTTTAATAGAAAAGTATCCTTTTTTGCTAGTTTAAAACTCAGTAGAGTTTCCCTGGTGGTCCAGTGGTTAAGACTCTGGGCTTCCAATGCAAGGTGGAGGGATCCCCCATGCCACATGGCCACAAAAAGAAAAAAAAAAAAAGTGGAATTGTGCATTCCCAGACTACAGTTGCTCATGATGATTCAGGATATTTATTCTCCAAAATGATATTGGGTGGCTTTTAAACAGTTTGATGTTAACTACTGTAGCTAGTTTGGGCTGTGGCCTTGACTTAAGCTTTAGGAATAGGATTCTTGTTTTTCAGAGGGAGTTAAAAAAATTTTTTTTTTGGTTCTCCCCTCCCTTTTTTTCTCTGGATAGTGATAGATGAGGGTTTAGGAGCTTAGAGGATCGACTAATGGGTATATTCTGAGTTCAAAGAACAAGGTTTTTTTTTTTTGACTCGCTTCATCTCTAACCCATACTGTTTTATTAGTTAGTGATTTCAGCAACCCTTTGTGTGCTCTCTGGAAATGACAGTTCTAGGTGTTGGTGATAGAAGTGAATGCAATAGACCAAAACAGATCTCTGGCCCCATGAAATTGACACACTAGTGTGTGGGTTGGAGATAAGTGGCTAAAAATGAAGAAGGGGAGGCAGGGTACAGTGGAGTGTTTCAGGGTTTGTAGAACTTGTGCAGTTTAAGGTAAGGTAAGTGAGGAGTTCTCAGTTCAGAATGACATTTGAGCAAAGGCCTGTAGGGGATATGACTGAATGAGTCATCCAGGCCAGAGCATTCTAAGTAGAGGGAACTACTGTAGTCAGTCTTCAATCAGTGACCAGTGCTGTTCCACCTAATTTTATATGAAGTCTATAAAAACAGACATTAAATTAATTTTTTTCATTATTTAAAAGTTTATTTTTTAATAGAAGGATAATTGCTTTAAAAGAAGTGTATTATTTAAAAGAAGTGTATTATTAATGCATCTGGAGTACCATTATAGGAACTTAGCTTCTCAAAATGTGGTATGGGTATATAATTTCCATAGAAGGAATTCATAATCAAAGTAGAAGTTTGTGCTTTGATAGTGTTATCTTTGGTTGCAAAGTGTGCTCTAAAAGGCATATTTGTTGCCAGCACATACTGGTTGTTTTTCAGTCTTTATAACTCTTATCTTTGTTGTTTTTGCTCCTCTTGATCTCTTTGAATGGATAGAACTATACTGTTACCGCTGTGAAGCCAGGCTGAAAGATCTGCAGTCATGCCAGCTGTACTGCTGTGACATAGAATTTAGTGCAAGTGTTATAACGTCTTTATTCTTTGTTGAATTATTTCTTCAAGTGCACAGCTGAGTGCTTCTGTAGAAGCTCACCCTGTTAATTTTACAATTGGTAGACTGCTTTGATTCAGAATCTTGGTAATCTTATTTAAAAAAAAAAAGGCTTGTAGTTTGTAAAATAGATTGAGTATCTGAATGTAGGTACCTCTGCCTCATTAGATATAACAAAATTTAAATGATCATGGTTAGTTTTGTAACCATGGTGGCCTCTCACCTGATAACCTGTTCAGAGAAAGGTTCTCAGTTTGTCACTCATTTTATGGTGTGTGTGTGTTGTCTAGGTTATATAATAACTTTTTTTTTTGCTTCAGACATTTTTGCTGCAAATGTATGTTTGTATGTGGGACTTCTGATACAGACTGGCACATGATTTCATCCTTAATGGATTTAGGACCAACTTATTGTGTTCTGATTCTGAAAAGGCTATTCTTTTGCATGTTTTCTTACAAAAGAACATAATAGCTTGACCTTAAGATTCCTTTCCCAACTTCTCCATTTGTCTGTGTTACACATCTCTCCTGTAATTTCCCGAACTAAAAAAGTTTCCTCATAATTTACCACCTCCTTAAATAAACCCATCCTCCACCCCCAAACTGGTCAGCTGTTTCTCTACTGGCATATAGCCACTTCCCTAGTTCAGGCCCTTGGATTATTAGTTTCTTAGCTGAGTTCCTGTATTTTATCTGGATATCTTTGACAGTTCACCTTGGAGTACAAGATACAAGATTGATGTGCCTAAAAAAAAAACTGGTTCATGGATCAGAAAGAAATGGTAGCCTCTTCTTACTAAATGAAAGTTAAAATGAAAGTTCCTGTCCTTAGCTTTCAGAGTCTATATGATGTGAACTCATCCTCTGTGTGTGTGTTTCTTTCGCTTGATAGGCTAGCACTCCTTGTGCCCTTTCTCCTGAGGTCTAGTCTCATTCTTGACCACTCCCAAGTTTTATTACTTTTGAAAATCTTTGGAAGTTGTAGCAGACTATTTCAATTGTGTTAGTCTCTTCTGCTTATAACCAATGAAGTATACAGGGTGATGTATGTCAAGCTATCCAGCATAGTGTTTGACACAGAGTAGGCATTGAGGAAATTACTAAATTTGTTTTGAAGTCAGGGTTTCTGCCTTACCCAATGTAGTGCTATAATAAGCACTTAAATATCTTGCTGACTTTTACAGTATGTAGAGTTGTTTCTTGGAAGAACAGAAGCGTAACATGTTCTAGATTCTAACTTGTGTCCTGATGCAGTGAAGGTTGAAAAAGATGTTAGGCACTTGGTTCTTGTTCATTAATTGATATACATACACACACTCACTCACTCTAGCATAGCTGATATTTTCTTTATTGTTTGCTCTGTTATTCTTCTTCATAACTATTTTTAGTATGTATTGCATGTCATTCTCTGGTGTACTGTTACTTAATCGATTTTTTTCTGTTTAACATTAAGGTATTTTATTGTTTCTTAAAGAATTTTATTTTGGATAAATTATCTGAAGTGGAATTATTTTTTTAAAAACAAGAATAAAAGTATTTTAATTGTTGAAATACATTGGTACATTTTAGTACTAAGTAGATGAAGGGTATTATTGAGGCAAATGAGTAAATATTTAATGGATCTTAGAATACAATACGTTTAAAAAAAAAGCCTATGTTCCTGAAGTAGATCACAGATTTTTATGGGTTTGGTTTATTGATATCTTGTAGACCAGGTTTGCTCATAATATTTTCTTTACTTGTTGAATGTCTTTTGGAGATCTTTTCATTTTAATAGATACCTTTGTTTTTAAAATTAAAATACTACATGTGCATGGTGAGAGCTTCAGTACAAAAGAGAATATGATGAAAAATATGTCTACCCATTACAGACACACCCATATCCTCTTCCCGGAAGCAGTCACTTGTCCAGCAGATGTATTTTTGTAGAGAGTCTCTGGACCTATCAGTATATATGTATCTCCTCTCCATTAGAAAATTCACATGCGTCAATTGCTATATTATGCACACTCTTTGCACTTTTCTTTTCAAAAACAATATATTTTGGAGATCTTCCACACTTGCACTGTATTGGTAGTTTTGCTAGGGTTACTGTATAGTCTGAGTGATTTAAACAGCAGACGTTTATTTCCTTACAGTCCTGCAGGCTAGGAGTTTAAAACCAGGGTCTGGGCAGGTCAGTTTCTTCCAAGCCCTCTCCTCTTCATTTCTAGACGGCCGACTTCTAGTGTCTGCACTTCGTCTTCCCTCTGAGTGTCCCAGTCTTGCTATAAGGACACCAAGTTAGATTAGGGCCCACCAATATGATCTCATTTTACCTTCATTATTTCTTTAAAAGCTCTGTCTCGAAATATAGTTGTATTATTTAAAAATTTTTTTAATTTAAATTTTAATTGGGGTATAATTGCTTTACATTTTTTTAACCAACAAGTTATATTATTTTTTATCCATGTTAGAATTTCTATCAGTGTTTGAACATTAATATTTAGAGAGTTTGTACATTTTTGCTTTCCGAGGTTTAAAATGAGAACCACAGTAGGTCACAGATTGTAACTAATACAGCACATTTCACAACTGCATGAATATTGACTCAGTCTCACTTTCTTAACACTGTTAAGACATTTTCTTTTCCTTGCTGTACCTTACGATGAAGTGTGCCCCACTCATGTCTCAGCCAAGTTCCAGACATTATGGATTCATCACATATAAATTCTTTAAAAATATACTTCTGTCAAAAGACTTGATGACTACTATGTACACTAGTAAAATAAATTTTCATATAAATTACATGGCATACTTTATCTTTGTAATTGAAATGACACAAACCCATTCCTGCCAAAATTGGCAGACAGTGAGATCCAGTTTGAATATTTCCTTTAAACTCCTTACACTAAAACCTACCATGAGTCCTTAATGAAAATGTTATATATGCTTTACAGTGTTATGTTTCTGCTGTACAACAGTGTAAATCAGCTATATGAATACATATCTCCCCTCCCTCTTGAGCCTCCCTCCCAACCCCC